>LPNX010989449.1:153351-226656 GCA_001517045.1 Pseudotsuga menziesii
GTCTAATGGAGATGCATTTATTTCAGACCCTAACAGCCCCACAAGGCCTAAATGGGAAGCCAAGACACTACATGCAGCAGGACAGTTAGCTAGGGATCCCAATGACCCAAGGAGGACTAGATCTCAATTTGAGAGTGGTCTGTGCATGAAGGATCCTGATTTTTCTGAAAGATGCTATTTGATGGTGGAGTCTGATCCTCAAACATATGAAGAAGTAGTAGGATATCCAATATGGCAAGCTTCCATGAATGATGAGTTCAACTCACTACAGAAGAGCAACACATGGGAGCTAGTGGATCTTCCTCTAGGGAGAAAACTAGTACAGTGTAAGTGGGTCTATAAGACCAAATTTGCTGCTGATGGTTCAACACTGAAGTAAAAGGATATATTGGTAGCTAAATGCTACTCATAGGTTCATGGCATAGATTACAATGAGACTTTTTCCCCAGTGGCAAAGATGGATTCAATCAGGCTAGCTCTAGCCATTGCAGCATCAAGGCAATGGGAGGTACATCATATGGATGTAAAATGTTCCTTTCTGAATGGTGATCTCACTGAGGAGATATATATTCAGCAGCCCCAAGGTTTTTCTACTGACCATTCTCTTGTGTGCAGGTTGAGAAAGTCATTGTATGGGCTAAAGCAAGCCCCCAGGGCTTGGTATGCCAAGATAGATAGCTTCTTGCTATCTCTGAATTTTGTTCGGTGCAAATCAGATTTGAATGTCTATCTAAAGGTAATTAATGGTTCATTAATGATCATTTTGTTATATTTTGATGACCTCCTCATTACAGGAAGCTCACAGGCTGAGATTGCTTCCCTAAAAGGAGCTATGAACCAAGCCTTCTCCATGACAGATTTGGGGCTCTTAAGTCAATTTCTGGGACTTGAGATTGCTCAAACCAAAGCTGGAATCAAGGTGCACCAGTCCAAATATGCCTTGTATTTTCTGATCAAATTCAGAATGCAAGATTGCAAAGCAAGCAAAAATCCTTTCCTTTCAGGAGTGAAGCTGGAGGAAGATGATTCTCCACCGATGGTAAACAACACTTTGTATAGACAGTTGATTGGATGTTTATTGTATTTGAAACATACTCAACCTGATATTTTTTATGCAGTCAGTGTTGCTTCTAGATTCATGGATCAGCCCCATGAGATCCATTGGAAAGCAGCCAAGAGGATCCTTAGCTTTGTTCAGGGAACAAGGACACATGGGATTTTCTATAAAGCCAATTCTGACCTTGAGTTAATTGGTTTTACTGACAGTGATTGGGCAGGTGATAGCACAAACAGGAAGTCCACTTCAGGTTATGTGTTCATGCTTGCAGAAGGGCCAATCAACTGGTCAAGTAAGAAACAGAGTGCCATTGCACTCTCATCTACAGAAGCTGAGTACAGAGGAGTTGTCAATGCAGCAACTCAGTGTTTATGGTTGCAGGGTTTACTTGGAGAGTGTGGTTTCGAACCCGAGTACTCAACTACCATCTATTGTGATAACTAGAGTACCATTTGAATCTGCAAAGATCCAGTTCAGAAGCAGAGAACCAGACACATTGAGATTCACATGCACTACATCAGAGAGCTTGTGCATGATGGCACCATTCACCTACTCTTCTGTTCATCTTCAGAACAAGTAGCTGATATCTTCACCAAAGCATTTTGTGAGAATACCTTCAGCAATCTCAAATCACTGCTGGGGATTGCTGATCATGCTGTCAAAGCATGATTGGAGACAAGATTCTACAATTTTGTTTTACAGTCCATGTTTAAGGGAGGATTTTCCCAAGTTGGTTTTGCCTCTTTCCTTGGTTCATATGGACTTGCAGTATGTAAAAGGGTGACTAAGCCTTGTTGCTAGGCCCTATATTTTGATTTATTACTCATAAAGTCAGGATTAAGGGGGTTTTTTAGAATAATCAAACCCATAGTATTACCCACTTAGACATTAATTCATTTATTTTTGTCTTATTTTCCTAGTCCATGAGTCCCACCATGTGCAAGTTGCTAATTCCCTATCCATAGAGGCCAAACTTGCCATCTTTGACTCATGTAGCACTTGGGAAAGCCTTAGGAATCAAATCTGCTTTATTCCTGGCCTCCTAGGCGCCCTTCTACTTTTTCTGCTTTATTGACTGCTTTTTCAGTGTTTTAAGGCACATAGGAAAGTAAGACTAGGTGAGGTGAACTTGTTTTCTTGCCCTTTCATCCTCCACTCTTTCCTCCATGCAAAAGCATGTATGAGCTACCATTCCACCACTCATTAGCTTTCCCATGCGCCCTTGCCAATTCGTGAGCCTCATGACATATTTGGGATCAACTTTTTACACCTATGGGGGATTTGCCTATTTTGGGTAAGCCTGCTTTATGCTAGTTTTGGATGCCTCCTTATGCATTCGACCTATTGATGTATTCTATATATACAGCAACCTATGTTATTACAGGGTTGGCTATTGTACACTGAGTTAATATAATTTTGTGTTACATCTCCATTTTCAGTCTCCATTGTTGACAATTTTGCATGATCAATTGTAATTTGTTGTGAGTGAAATTAATCTATTGCTGGTCAGAATTTCTACACTTTCTTCTCTAAATATTTTATTTTTTGGTTCATCGTATTCAATGGTGTGAGCATGATGTCGTTTCTTGTTGGAATTATTGTTGAAGGAGTCTTTCTTCCTCCGAAAATCTATGGAATAGTGTCCCTTCTTATCACAAGTGTAGCATCGAATATTGGAAGGATATTTTTTGAAATTATTTTGTCTTTTGTGATGATGGTCCTCCCTCTTGTTGCGATGGTGGTTCTCCTTATTTCTATAATTTCTTCTGATGTGAACTGTGAGAGATTGATCTGCAGTTGCTCCCATCTTCTCTTCTCTTTTTATAAACCAGGCTTCTTCTTGTGTGAAATATTTCCAGAGTCTGTTGAAAGAGATAAGCTTTTGTCTTGCACATATTCCTTGAATGAATGAATCCCATGCTCTTGGGATACCATTCAAGGTGATCATGATAATATCTCCTTCTTCTACATTATCTTTGACTACTTAAATTTGTTCCTTGACTTGAGAAACCCTTGTGAAGTAGGTTTGCATAGTCTTTGTAACAACCCTCCACGGGGTCCAAACATAACCTCTAATATGCATGCATACTCATAAAAGTAGATTTGATAAAATTATAGTACATCTAAATTTTTCTTTCTACCACGTTAAACTAATTCAAATAATTTTAACATACCTGCAAATCACTAGTCATGGATGTTTGATGATGAGGCCAAAGGTTGTTTTTCCTCGCTCCATTGCTGTTGTAGTCGTTGGATTTATAATATTTGATAACACACCGGTTTCCTCCCTACCATACCCTGACAGGTACTCTCCTTCCCCAAGACCCCCGAGCTCGACGGGGCTGACAATATGTGGCTAGAAATGAAAATACAATGCCAAACTATTGCTGGGAGGATCCCAACTCACTCACATTGTATTCAAAGACACTCTTACATAGTCATTTCTAATTCAAAAAATCGATCTATTCTCACACTATGGCAACCAGAAGAGGAAAAAATCAAGGTAAAAACAGGGTGTTACATACACCCCCACTTTAGGAAACTTTGTCCTGAAGTTCTAGAATAAATACGGGTGTTTTCTATATATTTCCAATGTGTCCTCTTAGGTTGCAATATTGAGACTATATCCATCCTTGATATTAGATCATCATACATGAGTCCTACCATGCCAATTTACCCAGAGACACTAACCATTATACTTCCGTATCCAATCGCCACATCTATTTATTTTACACATTGAGTTTATTCAATTACTTTTCCTATCTCTAAGTAGGACATTACATACTCCCCCTTTTTAGGAAACTTTGTATCGAAGTGAATATAAAACCTATCTTTTTATGCACCAAGTTTTAAGTTGTTTAGTCCTTTTTCAACCTTGGGCGGCCCAAGAATTCGTTTATGCCAAATATCTAAAGCAATTAACTCCCCTCATTACTTTGATTAACCCCATATATTGACATGACTCCTTTGTCATACGAGATGCAATATCATACATCATTTTAATTATAAGGCATATGGACTCATTACTCACAAACATGATACATTAATCATAACTACCTTATCTTCAATTCATAATGTACACATAAATCAATTTATACACAAACATAACATTTTACTCATAATCCAATTTATCTTGAATGTATTATGTCTACATATGCCATATTTCTTGTCATTTTTTCGACTTGATTACTATATAAACTTCATTCATAATGAATTAATAGGCCACCTAATTTTGGATCCATTTATAATCTCATGACACAATTTTGTAAGATTCATACGACTAAATTTCACAATTTATTGATTCTATTTCCACATGCTCATTTTATTTTCTAAATAAATCTTATACGGGAAGTTTTTATCAATTTACAATTACCCCTACTATTAAACTTCTGATCCTCAAGGCAATAATTACAAACCCTTAAATTATATACTGCAAGTTATTTCACCCCTTTCAAATCTTAGTATGAATATTTCATTGTATTTTCCAAATTTCTTCTCGTTATGAGTATTTAAATACTCAAGATTTATCTTTCAACCCCTTTTAAATTTTCAATTTTATCTATATCCATAATGCAACTATTCATACCAAATATATATATGGGTCAATTGTGATCATGGATTAAACAAAATCAATGAAAAGGTCACTTAACATCCCCATAAGACTACTTTCAATCTATGAATTTCAATCAATTTAATTCTCTATTATATATAATTCCAAAGTGTTGGGACTCACTGACTTAGGTGAAGATATTACATTTACCCTCCTAGTCATCCACAAAGACCCACACTATCCACTTTTACCACAATATAAATATTCTCAATAGAAACACAATAGTTACCCAATCAACTTTTAGCCCAATAAAATTTCAGTAAAATTTAATTGGCTATCCTCTCTTCCAAGGAGGGAAGGTATACATTATTTAATAAATTATAGATTAGTAAGATACAATTGTGAATTTCCAAAACAACGTCTATTACATGGTCAACAATCAATGCCTAAGTTACTCATCACTCTCATATTGCTTCTTCTAAATCCAAATATATTAATAAAATTGACTCTCCATTTAGATATGATTCCAACATGTCAAAACTTAGCAAATTAGTCGAACCTATTAATTTTAATTTCCTAATCATCTCTGATAAATATTTACAAACACTCAATGAAACATCAGACTAGGTAATTCAAGGAGTTGTGTTGGGAAATTTGCAGGCATGGGAGCAGGATGAGGGGGGGAACCAAGTTTAAGTTATATAACAGTGAATTAATTTCCCATAACACATTTAGATTTGGGACCATTTAGGTTTTAGAGTCCGCTATGCAGAAACCTACTCCTAGGCTTCTGGGTCACCCAACCATGAAACTAGGGAAATTTATTCAGTCCCGCCGACCAGGGGCTTGGGGAAAAAAAAACAGAGGTGTTATCGACTTTCAAATATCAGAAAATGCGGGTTGGGAAATTTTGTAACATCATGTGCAAGTAAAGGATCTCATCCTATCCTTACCTCATTTCATCATTCTCATTATCATATGACCCCTTCAACAAGATTTTCAAGTCACATTCTATGGCCAGAATTATCAAGGTGCTATGCTCCCAGCATGCCCTTCCGATAATTCCCATAGGCAAGGAGTTGGTTATGATGACTGAGCCAATGTTACCTTATTTCTCCTGCCCTATGAATATCCAGGTGGTTCCTAGGGAATAGGATTGAATCCCTACTGCGTGCCCCCTAGTATAACCTCGTGAGTGACCAACTCGCGGCCTACCATCATGGAACGCACATCTGATGAGCTAGAGTTTTCCTCACTCTATTCAAATCTCATCATGTATCCCTTTAATAGACTTACACATATAATTTCTTAGCCCCGTCACTTGATGTGGGTCGATTGGAAATTGTCTCACATCACCTGCACATATAACACCCTGTGCATCAATTGTCGAGGTTTCTTGACTCATTCAGAGTCCATGCATGCCCGTGCATCAAAGCATATCAAACTTTAATAACATTAAAAACAAGTTTGGTATCACCTTCCATAGTCGTTGACTCCCTTAGAGTCTTTGCATACCGATTCTCTCTTTATGTTTATGTACATTCCTTTCCTGTCACACTCGACAGACCATCAGAGTACATGCTACACAATAAATTTTTCAATCATTCAGCAATATAGAATTTAACTCTTTCTTGATAACTTCACATAATTACTCATTCATTCATAATTGAAATCATCATATAATCGTATTCATAATTAACCAAATCATAACTCATTCATCATATAATCCATAAGTCAAACAATTTTGTTTAGTTCAAATCTCTTCAGTAGCTAATCATTTTACCCAAGTCCGGGTCATCCAGAACCAGAAGCCCTCAATAACATGTCCAAATAAAGTTTTAAATACCAAATTAATAAATAGTTGAGCCATTGTTCATATAACTCCCTCAAGGATTATTCATAACAATCTTAAAAGTCAGGGTAAAAACATGGTGTTACAGTCTCTGAGTTATGTATTTTCACATTCTTCAATTGGTTCCTCAATGTCATCTTTTGATTGATGTTCTTTCCTTTGAACAAATTCGTTAAATCATAAAACACTTCCTTAGGTGTCTTTTAGGATGACACATGGGGTATGCGGTGATCCTTAATTGAATCTGCAATGGTCCTCTTGTCCTTAACCAATTTCTTCTTATGGGTATCCTTAACCTCATCTCCTTCTGGCTCTGGAACTTCCTTACTAGTATACTGATCCAAAGCATTTTCTTCATGGATCATGGAGATCTTATAATTCAATGCTTGAAATTTATCATCTCCCCCAATCTTGTCCTCAATATGAGTATGATGAGTCATTTTGAAATGAGAACCTTAAATGGAAATAGAAAATATTTAGATCTTACCGATTTGAGGTGTCTGACCCAGTTCTGAAGTTGGTTGACCTAGGTTTTGTTAGAGAAACCCTAATTTTCCAAACTTGGAGTTTTGTAATTTTATCTAGATAGAAAGATGTTCCTCCTTGAGACAATTTGCTCAGTAAGGTCCTTTGTTGAATACTGAGGTGTGAAGCCTATAAAACTTGATGACTTAGTTTCTCCCAACAATAGTGTTAGTGTAAAAAATGAAAATTCTTCAAAATTGATTCTACTTCCACCAAAATATGCGTCCTTCTAGGGAGAGTTAGTATATCCCTATTTTCTTGATGATCTATGGAGATAATACCTTGAACTAGGAATCCCTAGTTTTTGTTGTTACAAAGTGCCTTGTTTTAGAGAGGCCCTAATACCATGTTAGTTTTTCTAATATTATTCAACTTGATTGGGATCTTTATCTAAAATAATAACAAGCACAACAATATACATAAGATAGAGTATATACACAAGACAAAAATATTTTCCTCGGGGAAACCATAAAGGAGAAAACCCCACAAGCTTCCTCAGAATAGTTTTGTCACTAAGATAATATCACAAGATGGAAAAACCCAATAATAAGAAGTCTTCTGCATCTCTCTCTCTCCCCTCCTTGTACTTCTCTCTTTCCTCATGCGAACTTGAGTGAGTGAGTGTGTGTGTAAATTAGGGAGGGAGCCTCGGCCCTATTTATACACATCAATTTACTAGCCTTCTAACTTGACTGGGCCGACCTCTAACCCTAACATCATTGAATTCACCTAGGAAGACTCCAAAAATACATTTCATTACATTAAACTGGGGACTACTTCCTAAAATTACAACAGAGGTTGTACCTCAAGGAGCATACACAATAATGACATCCTAAAATGAGGGAGACACATCTTCGATGGGGCTACAACAACATAAAATGATAATATACATCAGAATATATTTTGAACTTACAAATACAACAATAGGGAGTTCTTCACCAATTTCAAGTCACTTGTTCTTTCTCTCATGCAATGTGGGATTGAAACGTAATAAGCCTCAATTGATCTTCCCTATCCTTTCAAAATTGGGTACATAATACTCAATTTTTGTGTCAATTTTCCATGGTACTAGGATTGCTATCTTGAATTCAAAAATTCCCTCCTTAAGTGCATTCATTGATTCACTCACTAAAGAGAAAGACAATTTGGTTCAGATGGGGTCTCTCAAAAACTCCACAGGAAAAGACCATACACTTGAATCTCAAGGAGGCAAGAATTCCAAGTCAAAAGGGAAGAAAAAACTAAAAGAGAAGAATCCAAATTTAGATGATGACGATGAAGGTTCCAATTCTATTGATGAAGGTTCCAATTCCATGAAGAAGAACAAGAAGAAAGGAGATCCAAGTGTTCCTATTGTAGAAAAAATTTTCACTCAAAGAAAAATTGTTTCAAGAAAAAAATCAACATAGTGGGTCAATTACTTGAAAATAATAACATTGATGTTCCAAAATTTCCAAGAAAGAATGAATCAAAGAAGCTTGTTGAACCCCTAGAGCAGTGTCACAATGCACAATCCCAAGGTAATAATTTGTATGCTTTGAGTTCCAGAGTTAAATCCTTTTCCCAATTCTCTGATTTAGATTCACATCCTGATGTTTTTGAATCAAAAATATCATTGTCTTCCTTGGATAAGTCACCTATCAGTTCACTAGAGCCATCTTCCAATACCGTTGTTTTCCACTATTTCCCGACTTGTGTTTATCCATATCTTTCCCACTCCATTCAAATACTTATAATTATGATTTATAAGTAAATTCCTAGGATGATATGTAGGTTATGACACCATACATACCATTTAGCCATCCAATGAATACACATAAGACTATACAAACCCCAAGTTCACTAGTTGATTCCTGCTTGGATTCTTATTCAGTGTCACTTGTTTCTGTTGGTTGCAAGTCTTGCTTATCTTTCATTGGTTGTTCATCCATGTCCTTGGTCATACTTGGAATTACTTTATATATGTTTGGGTCTGATATAAACACCTATGGTTCATATTTCAGGTCCATAAAACATTCAAATTTGATCATCTATCAATTTTACCCAGTTGCACACCCTTTTCCTACTATGACGTTATATACTCATGGAAACACTATACCTTTGGTTTTTTGTTCTCTATATGACACCAATTCTGACATTTCAGATTCTCTTAAGCTTCATTTAATATTTGGGAAGGTGATACATCATTTTGGATAGAAAATATATGGGTCGGTTCACCATTTTGCAGTTGTACAAGAAACTGATTATGTTGAGTTTTTTGATACTCTTTGGGAAGGATTTTGCATATATATCTTTTACTTTATTGATTGTGTATTTATATTAGAGTATTTTGGCAATAAGAAGAATTGATATGATGCTCCTCCATCATCAGATGATGATTTTCAAGGAGACTCTCCACATGTTTTTTGCATACATGGCATTGATGCTTTAGAGCATGATCATGGATTTCAAAACTTCTTCACCAAGTATTTCATCAAGAATAAGTTCAATCAACTCATCCAAGTGAAGAAAAAGACAGAGAGAAGGAATTGTTTCATTTCAATTCCATGTCCTTTTCTAAGGGAGGAATTTCCCCATGTGGTTTTTCCTCTTTCCTCATTTTCTTGGAAAAATAAATTGTAAAGGGTGACCATAGCCTTGTTTTTTGGACCTATGTTGGGATAAATTAATCCTCCCTTTACCAACATAGTCTATTTGTTCATTTTCCTAGATTAGGAGGTCATCATCACTTCAATAGTGCATGAGGGACATACCTAGGGGACATCTACCACTTACTACGCCTATATGCATTAGTTTTGGTGCTCTAGGGACCAATCCCTATAATATAGGAACTCACTTCGAGTGTCACCAATAGTGTCAAGAAGTTGACTCCAATAGGTATTCAGTTATTTCCTCTTATGCTCTGATTCCCATCAATTAGTTCACTCTCAATCTCTAGTGCCAGTTTACAGGATTTAAGGGAGTAGGTGCACCTTTGTTCACCTACCATCTTCAGTTAACTGATTTAGACTAAATCAATGATATTGAGTTGCATTAGTGAGCTCTAGTAATGTTATTCCCACACTGAGTTAGCTCCTGAGTCAATCCAGGTTGGTAGATTCAACTGCTTATTTTGGCATTCGAATTATCCTAGATGTATAGCCATTGTATTACATATTATTTACTCAATGCCTGGATTAATATTTATTAATGGATGAATATCATTTATTCCAATTATTGGTCTCATGAGTGTTTATTTTCCATGAATTATTGATCTGAGTTATTGACCTGCTTTTCTGTCTTCTACGATTCTCCATTTGAATTATGAAGGCCTGATGATCCTATGCTTCATTAAATTTTACAACCTATATCTATGATATTTTTTTATATTTCATCATAAATTCAAGATTAAGGGGGGGTGTTAGAATAATAAAAACCCAATCCGTACTTAGGATATAATTTATTAGTCATTTTTTATTAATTCCCTAGGTGTAGACTAGGAAGTTGGCCATCTTTTGTCATATCTAACCACCACTTTCCATCATTAGCCTATGGAGAAAACCTAGATAAGATTTTGTTGCTTTTATAACTGTCCAGAATGGAAAGGGTGCATTCTTGCTTAATACTACTTTCATCCAATTTTTTCTTCTTTTTAGTGGATAAGGGTAAATATAGTTGGCTGAAAAATGCTATATTTTATGGCCAATCCTCCCTCCATGATTTTCTCTCAAATTTCCATGATTAGAAATATTTTCCATCACTCATGCTTTATCCAATTCATGACCTTTTGGTGTGATTTAGAGTGTGTTTTTGTCACCTTTGTGGGTTTTTCATACTTTAGTAAGTCTTCTTTATGAGCTATCTTGAGTTACCTCTTTGGAAATTTGATTGTGTCTCCTGAGGATGTATTATTTATATACATTATTGTTGAATAATAATACATGGAAATATACTCCAATTATTCTTCAATTCTCTTGTGTTCAGTCTCATTATTCTTCTCTCTAGTTTTCATGTGCATGTCTGTGAGGAATATTTTTGTAGTAACATATTCCTATAAAATCTCACACCAACATCTTGAATCCATTGGAATTTACTGTTTCATGATGCAAGTTATGTTTTTTGTTCTATGTCCAATTTGAACTAGCCACCTGAGGTAATTTAGGGACAACTTGTGAATTTTCTCTTGGGGCATGAAATTCAAACTAGGAAGCATAATTGGGTCCCATAATTTCCCATAGATATGTTTCACCATTGTTGATGTGGTATTTTTACCCATGGTCCCCCAAGATATTTCAATTCAAAATTGACCCCATTGTGAAAAATTGGCAAATTTGTCCCTCATTGAGCAAAACCCTAATTTTAGAGATGGTATAATACAATCGTTTCCAGTAAATTAAAACACAATAGGGGTCCCCCTCAGTGAAACATATCATCCTAAATTCATTGGAATCGTCAGTTTCATGACTAAATATATGATTGTTTTTCTATGTCCAGTTCAAGTAGCCACCTGGGGTCATTCGGGGACAACTTATGAATTTGCTATGGGGGCACAAAATCCTAACTGGGAAAAATAACTAGGTTTTGTCAATGTTCATGGATGTCTTGGGCCATTGTGTACATGGTCTCACTGCCCATGGTGTCCCATGATATTTCAATTCAAAATTGACCCCCTTGTGCAAAATTGGCATTATACCTCACTGAGAAAAACTATGCTTCGGGAGATGGTATAATACGACCATTTCCGGGAAATTGAAACACATAAGAGGGATTCCCCTAGGTGAGACCTAGAATCCTGAATCCATCAAAATTGGAAGTTTAATCATATGAATTACAAGTTTTGTTCTAAGTTCAGTTCCAAGTACCCCCTTAGGGCCATTCAAGGACGACTTTTGAATTTGCTCCAATGACACTAAATCCAAATCAGACTACATAACTAGGTTCCATCAGTTGCAATAAATAAGTTTGTCCATTGATGACGTGGTTTCACTTCTAATGGTTTCCCAAGATATTTCAGCTCAAAATTGACTCCCTTATGCAAAACTGTCATTGGCCTCACTGAGAAAAAACCTAGTTCCTTAGATGGTATAATTTGATTGTTTCCAACAAAATGAAACATGGAAGAGGTGTTACCTTAGGTGAAACCCAACATCTTGAATCCATTAGAATTGATGGTTTCATATCCCAAGTTACGGGCTTTGATCTATGGCTAGCTTCAAATAGCCACCTAGGGCCATTCAGGGACAACTTGTCATTTTTCTCCGAGGGCATGAATTTTGAACAGAGGGCCATAATTGGGTCCCCTGAGCTCCCACAAATGTGTTTGGACATTGTTGGCATGGTATCACTATCCATGGTCACATTAGATATTTCAATTCAAAATTGATCTCCTTGTGCAAAATTTGCATTAGTTATCTTTAATAAAAATCATACTTCGAGCTTGTGAAATATGGTAGAGGAATTCCACTTGGTGAAACCTATCATCTTAAATCCATCAAAATCAATGGTTTGATGATCCAAGTTACAAATTTTTTTCTATGGTTATTTGCAAGAATCCCATTGGGTTCATTCAGGGACAACTTGTGAATTTTATTTGGGGGTGTTATCACTCTGAATTTACCCCCAGATGTGAAAAGGTAATCCAAGGTATCCAAAAAACAAATATTTAAGAGGAAAAGTTTGCTTCTTTTCCACTAGAGAGGGATATCTAAATAAATAAACTCAAAGGCCAGAAATATTTGAAAGAAATAAATTTTAATAATGACTATGGCTGAAACTAGTGCTCATTGGGCATGGAGTCATATATGAGAACAAGTATAACAGTTCTTTTGCAATGTAATTTTAAACAGAGGCAGGGTAGCTACTCATTTATAGTAAAAAAGCTGATTGTCTAGTGATAAATAGGAATTAGAAACAATCCATTAATATAGGCATCTAACAAGGATTAATCCAATATTAACATTAGAGGAAATTATTTGTGAATGCTTGAAAGAAAAGGACCAGATCATATGATTATGAATTATAATCCAATATAAACCCATTTGAGCATGAAAGGATAACACAATGGAAAGATAAAAATGAAAACATTCACATAAAGAAGGGAAGGTACAGACTGCAAATCGAATAACACAAGAATCTCTTTAAAACACTTGCTCGGCTCTGAAATATTTATTAACTTTGAAACTCTCTTACAATAAAAACCATTTTTTTCTCACGGGTTCCAACCCTCAATAGATTTCAAAATGTTTATTAAATGCATAAAATGCTCCTTGAGATGATAGCCACTTCTATGCTAAAACTAGGTAAAATAACCACCTTATTACATTTGTCATTCTAAATCCTAACCAACTAATTGCTCATAAATTTATTACAATTTTCAAAATAAATAAATATTCAACACTCCTTGAAATTCCTTCATTGATGTAGCTTGTATTTCGTCCTTCTGAATTTCTCCATTGTCTGCCATTAATCAACAGTTGGAAACTCTAGAATGGCCATTTCTTTAGCCAATACTTGTAACTCTACATGGTCCACATATGAAATTGTTGGCAACTGAGCAGAAATAGATCTGAAAGTGTCAATTATCTCAAATTACACTGATAAATTTTCAATTATTGTTTTCCCTAATAAGGACTGATGCATGTCTTCAAATTTTTTATGCTCTAACCTACATCTGACCAGTTGAGCATGATATTCAACTTGAGACATAAGTTTACCATTTTACTCTCAGAAGGAAGGTAAACCCTTTTGAAACAATCGTGTAAATGACCCTATAAACATCTTAACTTGATGTTTCATGATGCCAATTTTGGCCTGCACAGTGTCTAGATGTTGATGTTTCCCAACTACCATTTTTTCCCAACTAATCACTGAGATGTTGTCCTTTATACCCATTGTTTTGAAATCATCTTCTGAAAACCCATTTAGAAAATTAATTGTATTATTGGTTGTATCTATGGGTTTCTTATTCAAAGCCTCCTTTACTATTGTACAGCTCTTCTTGGCAGGATATATAACTATTTCCTTTTCTAGAATATAATTCAAGTAAGGCCTAAGTTTTACAGCCTCAGTAATAATCATGTCCCATATTAAATTTCTTTCTCCATGCAATGACAATTGCCCAGTAAATTTCTTTGTCATTTTATCATTTTTATCTAGGAGGTCTTTTCATTTGCATTCCAGTACTTTCCTTTCATTCTCCTTCTTCAAAGCTGCATCTTACATGTTTTTGTTTCAGTTTCTAAGACCACCAATTTCCAAATCCTTCAAACTCAACTAAGACATGGCTTGCACAATATATTCTTCATTGTTTAAGCAACATGTTGAATTACCTGTGCCTCAAGCTCTTTCTTTTTATCTTCTGTCTCTTTCTCCAAAACATGCTTTTTTCCTTTTAAAACTTTTACATCTTCCACCAAAAGTGACTTTTTTTCTCACTCTTTTCTTTCATCAACAAACTTCCAAAAGTTTGTCTTTGCAGTCACTTAACTCATTAGTTAGTAACTCTTTTTCTATTTCTAACTCAATCAACTATGATGCTTGAATAAGTTGTGTAGAAGGGATCTTTAATTTCTTCTTCAGTATTTGAATTGTGTTTTCTTTTTTTCTGCAAGAATTTTCTGTGTAAATTCTCCCTTGTTTTCTTCACTATCTATTACTAGCAAATCCTCTTGTAGATTCTTAATTTGTTGTTGGTGGGCCTTATTTTCCACCTTTTCCTTCCTTAATTGATTTTATATTTTTGTTTTGGTGGATTGCAACCTGGACACCTTTAGAGTAGCATTCATCAAATCACTATAGATTACTTCTTCAGTCTATTTGTGCAAGTGGATCATATCTAGGACTAGAATATATTATAAATTCAATCTCATTTATGCCACCCTATTTTTAGTAGCCACTGCTAAGTTCAAAGTATTCTTGGCATGGTCTTTAACAGTCACTAAAGAAAATTTTTTACTAGACATCTTTCTAACATCTGCATATAATTTCAGACATTCATAAAATGTTGTTTCCTTGTTATATACGTATATATCATACAATTCATCCCTAGATTTAAATCTATCAGTTGATCCTTCAGGAGTCTCTTAGAATGCATATCCTTTTACTTCAAAGGTTGGTCCTCTGACCTTCTTTTGATTTTTTCTTTCCTTCAGTCTTAACCACTTCCACCAACTCCCCTTTAGTTTCAGTCTTTTGCTTCTTTGTTGTCTCTAAACTTCCTTCTTGCTCTGTTTCCATTGCATCTGAGAAATCTCTTTTATTAGTCATCTCTAAATGTCTTTCAATGGGGGTTATCACCTCTGTTGTTGCAATCAAATCCAATTGAACCTGTTCAAATTCTACAGTATTCATTGCCAATGGAAAATTTCGTTTTATATCTTCTTCAATTTGCATTGATGTTGGATAATCTAACCAATTTTCCTTTTCATCCAACCCTTCAACCTCCTAGTGTTCAAAAGGTTTGTTCTTAATCACATGTATTCTTATTGAGATGAAATGACATGGATCATTGTTGGTGCTTAGGGCAGACCCGAATTCTATACTTTTATCTTCCAACCAACAAACAAACCCACAGTGTTGGCCCTTTCAGCAACAACCTGCAAACATGTTGCAGTCTCACCCGAAACAGCTATGGGGTGCCGCAGAATCAGGTTTCTGCAGGCGCAAGAGGGATATTACTATACCTTAGTCTTAAAAAATCATATTTATGCAATAAATAGCTTTGAATTTCACTTAATTAGCTTCATGGTTTAGATAAAAGATAGTTCTTGCTTAACCCTTAACTAGGAATTCACAACGAAGTTAGCACTTAGCACTGTATCTTACTTATCATTCACCTAATTATCAAATGCATAAAAACATAACAGAAACAACATAAAAGGACCACCATAACACAAGATATATGTGGTTCACCCCCAGTGTAGGGGCTACGTCCATAGAACTGCGTTTATATTCAACTCTTTACAAACACACAGTTCTGATCTGCGCACTCAGCTGCAGATCTCTTCAATCACCCAAAGCTGCGCACTTAGCTACAGATCTGTGCACTCAGCTGCAGAACCTTTCTTACAAAACCCTCTGTGCACACAGCTAAAGAGGTCGTCCACGCACTCAGTTGGGACTTAACCTTCTTACATAAACCCGAAAATAAGCCTTAGCTTCTTCGCATCAAATCATCATCATAAGATAAATAATCAAAGACGTAACCTCACTCCTTTACATAAGTGCCTATTTATACAAGTGCACTATTAAAAAACCATGGGATTAAACCATGGGCATCCATAAACCAAAACCCTGGGTTATTTACAAAAAGAGGGGCTTCGACCCAACCCCAAAACCCCTAAGACTATTTTGCATCGCAACTCCACTTACAAGCTTCGCACCAAAACTGCGGAGTTGCCAAAACTAAGGACCCTTAAGGTCGGAGCCCCAACAGGCCCCTAAGACTCACCAGCGTCCCATCCCAAGACACTTTGTTGCTTCTCCAGAGGGAGAGTCTTGTTGGAAAAGATAGTAAATTGCTTGTTGAGGCTGCGCATGATTTCTTCGGCTGCTTGCTCCTTCTCTGCTAACTCCTGCAATGCTGTTGTAAATGCTTCGCTGGCGTTTTCCTATGAAAATGCATCGTACTCCCTCAGAAATTTGATCTGGTTGTCCGCAGCGGTGCTCAACTCCAAGGCCTCATTAAGAAGGGGATGGAAAGAGTTCACCAACAGTGTTTCTTTCCTTCTGCATGCCTCAATTTATTGTTGGATCTCATTGGTCTGCTTTACCTTAAGCATGTTCTGCATAGGAGGCAATGTCCTGATTTCTTCTTTAACTGCATCCAGCTCTGTCTCTCGCTGCTTGATGGTTTCTTGCAGTTTTTCCAGTTCTGGTTTGTCTTGCAAGTTTGTCCAAGCCTCGATGCTTTCATCTAGCAGCTTTGCTGCACTGCTCACAAGATCTGAGATCTTCATTGCTGAGGCCTGAATGTCTCTGCGACGTTGTTCCCTGACCTCTGGTGGACTCTCAGGACTGATGCGAAGTTGAATCTCTGCAATCTGAGCCTCATGTTCTTCTTTTAGCTTCTCTATCTCACTACGAGACTGTTGTGCATATTCTTTCAGCTTGATGATCCTTTGCTCTAGTCTTCTTCAGCCTGTATGTCAAAGTCAGGGAGACTCCGACATGCCTCATCCACTGCTCGCGCTATCGTAGCCTGCTTGCTTTCTGCTTCCCTCTGCTTTTGTTCTGCTTCTTCCAACTACGCTTTGAGGCTCTCACTCTGCTTCATAGTATTCTCTAACTATGTTTGTGAGTAGTTGTCTCGTGCTTGGATCTCCTTCATGATTGCCAATTGCTAAAGATGCAGCTCTGCCATAGACAACTTGGTGTAATCTATCCCAACTGTCATGCTCATCTGCGAGCGAGATGTTGCATCCGTTATTATGAGGGATGCACTTGGCACTTGTCCTTTGTTATCCCTATCTGGCCATTTCCTTATGTCTGGCTGTGCACTTACTGGGGAACTGCTTACTGGAGCCCCAATCACTGATTTTTTTGCTAACTCCTTTAGTTCTATGACTCGTTGTGCTACGCTAGTGAGCACATCAAGGTGCGTAGCTCGAAACTGTGACCATTTGTTGGTTAATACTTTTGTAGACTTCATCAGAGCCTGATCAAGCTCATCCATCATCACGACGGCCTCTTCAACGATATTCTTGTCCTTTGATGCCTTTGCTTTCTTTCTGGACTGAGGCTTAGTCACTTCCTCTGCCTCTGGAGACTTGCACTTATCTAGGTGATTGGGGTCTGATATGGTTTTGACCGATTCTTCCTCTTCGTCATCACCTCTGTCATCTCCACCCTGGTCGCCTTCACTCTACTGTGACTCACTTTGTTCTTCACTGTCTTCTTGTGGGTCATTCTACTGCGTCTGATTAGGGCCTTCACCCACATTGGTGACTGGAGGGACTAGAATGTTGGACTTTGTCCCTACTTCCTTCATCCATTCATTCAGGCACTGCTAAACTACTGCAAGGATGTCATCTTGGGTTACCACATATGGCAACTTCCAACATGCATGTTTATCATCTGCATGGGCCTGGATGAAGACATTGTGCATGTCGGCCTTGAAGTTGGCCACCCCCGCATATTGAGAAAATAGTTCATTACTGAGCCGCGGCATCTTCTTAATCTCATAGGAAATGTTCATGGCATAAAAGGTGAACACATAGTTCGTCATCTACTATAAGGCTTTATCCTGCGCCACCCAAAGAGATGCATACCTTGATGCCCCAGGCATGTGTGGAGGTACATCAACAAACTATGCCTCGGTAGGTTCTTTCCATCCTACTAGTGCAATAAGCACTATCAGCCATGAATAGTGAAATGGTCTACCTTTCTCCTGTGCCTCACAGACATATTCAAGGAATTCCTTAGCAATGTACTCTACCCATTTGTAACTGTAGCCTTCGGCATAATTCGTAGCAAGACTGATAATTGGGGTAGGCACTTCATTTGGTCTGCACTTCCACATTAGCTTGCATGCTAAGAGTTCTGCAGCGAAGCGAATGTTTTGGTGCCGAATTGTCGAGGTTTGATACCCTCGCTTTCCTTTCGTTAGGCCGAAGCGGTCCTTCATGCTCTGTGCCAGCTTCGTATCCTCGTGTTTTGAAACAAATTCAATTCTAGGATCAAGCCATGCCTTCGGTAAGCCTGTGATCCTATGAATTAGCTCTCCATTAATAGGAATTCTCTGGTCTCCTATCCATAGGTTCCCATCATGCACCAATGCCAATAGTTGCTTGACCACCATGGTCACCTGCGTACTGTGACCAAAGTGGGGGACATTGAGCATCTTCAACAAGCCAACTTTCTCCAAGCCAGCAGCCCATTGTTTCACTTCCAGTAACGTTGCTCCAGTCTTCGGATAGTGGACGGAGTGCAAGTATGTTCCAGGTGTGAACTGTGGAAACTTCCCACGATCATTCATATCATGGTCTACGTATTTGAGCTAGTCAATTTTTCCTGTCATTGTTCCTACCAACTGCACACCCTGTGGAAATGAAGGGGTGCGTAATGTGAACTTGGTTGTCCGTCGAGGTGGCTGCACTCCTGGTCGAACAGGCTGAAGATATGGTGGATGCTGTGGTGCAATGTTCTCATCCTCACCAAAGTCTTCAAAACATTCAGGTGGGAGCTCCGCTGAACCAGAAGGATTCATCTCGGGTTCCTCCGATGTCTTTCCTGATGGCTTGTGTCTTTCTTCATTTCGCTTAGAGCGAACTTCTGGTTTAAACTTATTCCTGGTAGATCGTGTCTGCATTGGTTGAGTCGGTGTTGGGGGAGTCTCTTCGTGGGATGCATATGTAGGTGGGTCACTCATAAGGTTCTTCAAACCCCTCTATCTAAATTCTCTCACCAATTCTTGAACTTCGCGAGCAGCTAACATGCACTGAACTGTAAAACTCATGAAAATGCGTAATGCAAAAATCGCAGGCCTGGGTGTCTTCTTATAGAATCCAACGACCCAATCTTCCATAACTGTGCATTGAAGACACCAAATTTGATAGAGATCTTGTCCAAATGGCGCTAGATTTCCCAAAATCTCATCATTACAGGCAGTTAATGCAGTTAACTTACCGGTACCACCAAATCTGGTTTTTTCCAACGGTCGAATTTTAAACTCCGACACACCTTTCTTCTTCGGTACAACCAGTAGCTTTGACTGCACCACAATAGGGGTCTTGGATACAATACAGACCTTCGACACATCCTGACACCATAATGGAAATTCTTCAACAACCTCAATGATTCCTACAGCGAGCATCTTTTCTAGATCCACCCTGACTTTTTCTTTATACTTAGGGTTCAACCTATAAGGGCGCTGCTTCACAGGATTCACACTAGCTTTCAAAGGGATTTTTATCACTCCCATATCACCAAGGATACCTTTCATTTCTGAGAAATTTGACAGGAATAAATCCTGATACTCATGGAGAAGTTCAGTAACTTTGCTCATCATTTCTTCATCCCAATAATATCCAATGGTAGTGTACTTAGGCATTTCCTCTGATCCAATGTTTACTTTTCTTGTCTTCAAGGGTTGGGTTACTTCAGGTGCTTCGACTGCTGGCCCATGTACTTTGCAGTGTCCTTCTGACTCAAGGATATTAATGTTGCGAGGGTCATCGTCTTCATTAATGGTGAGGTTATAACATTCTACTGCATTAGCTTCTTGTTCCTTCCAATCAGGTTGGTACTTGGCTATTTATTTATCATCAAACACCGTAGTATGGATCAACCTAATAGCTGCGTCCAAAGCAGGACAAACCTCATTAATAGAAAATGTAAGCACAAAACTATCAACAAGACTATCCCAACTTACAGTACCATGGCGAAGCTCCACCTCTGCATACCAGTTCTTTGCTACAGGTTCCAGAGTGTGTACAAACCTATGTACCCATTATTCACAAGGTACATGCTTCCATGCTTCATAACACCGCTCCAAATGTTCATGAGGGTTAGTCTTACCATTGAATTTTCTGCACACCTCCTGAGATTGGTCCATGAATCTCAAGCGAAGAAACTTTTGAAAGGATCCCCAAGTGTGAATATAATTTTTATGACCATTCCACCATCTGGCAGCTGTGGCTTTGAATACTGAATCTAGAGTCTCCATTTTCTGTGAATCTGGTTCTTGCTCTGAGAAGTGTACAATAAAATCTTCTGGGTCTGTCAAGCCATCAAAAGTAGGTAAGATTCTTGTCTGTGAACCAATCCATCTGAGAGACTTGGTAATTCTTGCACGTCGATGTCCATGTAGTTCATAAAGTCTATTATGCCAATTCTCTAGGCCTTCATCTGAATCAGTCATGCAAGAACTGTCACACTGCCAATCCATTACACCTTCAGTAGTAGGGTTAACATAGTCTTCTTCTTTAGCTGTAATGTTGTAGATATGATCCAAAACATCCTGATCTCCATCTCTAACTGGCTCTGTGTACCTTTCTCCTTGAGGAGGATCCAACGGTACTATGACTCTCAAGTCGTTTCCTTCAAAATTCATCTATCTATTCTTAATGTTGATTACGGCATCATTGTCTATTTCCCATTCAATTCCTAGCAAGGCTGGATAGGGGTTGCTATCATCAATTATGTCAATTACTTCAAAATATGCTAAGGTACTAACTCCATCTATATCTACTGGTACACTAGGGAATATTCCCAAGGGGGCGCAATCTTCTGCTGATTGGCTAATATCAACTGTATAGGGGACCATTCTAGCGTAGGTTTTCCCATTTGTTCCCAGGTCTTCCTGGCTAGGACATTCACTTCTGATCCCAGGTCTAAAATGATATTAGTCATGTCATAATCGCCTATCTGGGCATGCAATCTCATTTCTCTTCTAGTCCTTCTAACTCTATTAACATTTTTTTCCTTACCAGAGCTTCGTTGAGGCTCGCAAGATGCAATAAATTTCTATAACTCATTCAAAGCATTCTGATTTCTTAATAGCTTCATACAACTATGTAAAAATGATGTTAGTGTACTTACTTGATCCGACGAAGCTTCTTGAAATGGTAACTGATGTTGATGCTGTTGCGTAGTTGCTACTGATGGTCTTGGATCAGCAAATTCTTTTTTAGCTTCCATAAATGTTCCTTTCTCTTTCAACATCGAAGGTTGGAATTGTCTCTGGGGTCTTGCAGACCCAAGCCTTGTCAGGCTGTTTCTCCTTATTCTGCACCTGCGTCGTAGCTCCACTCCTTGTAACAACGTTAAGGGCTGGGACAGGTCTTTTCTCTACAAAAATCATTTGAACATTCTGAGTAAGAGGGCCATTTATTTCTTGTATCTTGGCTATCAACTGTGGGAATTGCTCAATCACATGATCAACTACTCTACAATATCGGCATGTCGTAGTTGGGTTCTGACAGTCTCTAGCTGGGTTTTGACAGTCTCTAGCTAGATGTCCTGCTTGATTATAGTTATAGAAAATAACTTGGCTTTGACCTCTTCCAGGCATACCACCATGACCACAACCACTGAAATTACCTCGACCTGATGTACTACCCTGGTAACCATATCCATCATTGCCTTGTGCATCGGGTTGTACCCTATAAGCATCATAGGTTTGCTCTCTCATGAGGTCAAAGCTGCGACATTCCTCTTCGTTGTGTCCAACTGACCTACAGAACTTGCAGTAGGGATTCTTAGGTACTTGAACATATCTCTTCATCAGGTAGCAATCTTCAGGTCGATGCTGGCCAGTTGTTCTACAGATCTCACAATATAGGATAGTAGGGTTAAACGGGCTTGGCGCACTAGTATTTAGATAGTTCCTTAATGCAGGACACTGTTCTTTGTCATGAAATTCTATCCTACATCGTGTACACCAAATCTCTTTGCGAATAGATTTCCCCTTCTTCATGTCGCGAAGCTCCAAAGCTATTTCTGCTAACTGTTCTTGTATTTGGGTTATGCCAGAATTATCTCCGAAAGGAGCTGTTTCAAGTTTCATGGCAATTTCCAAAGCCTCTTGTTGATCAACAACCTTCTGTTGCATAAGCGGAGTCCTGATATTAGGTAACAGTGCTGCGATGAAACACTCTTTATGTTGTTCTGGTCCAATAGTGAAGCTAACTTGATCCAACAGAACTTTGAACCTCTGATCAAAGTCCCAAACTGATTCACCTCGCTTCTGCAGAATTTCTTTTAGTTCAGTTATACATTGCAACTCTAATTTAGGCTTCTTGAACTCTTTGATCATTATTGTTTTAATATCAGCCAAGACAGGGTTCTGAGTACTGGAAAACTTCATAAACCAATTCAAAGCTCAGTCTCTGAAAGAGGTGACCAGATGCGCTCTTCTTGTATTTTGATCCATAATATTCTTAGCAGTCCAGACAGCTTCGCATAGGAACCAAAACTGCTATGGATCCTTCGATCCAGTTCCTTTAAAGATTGGGAGCTTGATATCATCATTTACATGGGCCATATTAGATTGAGAGGGGGAGGGCGGGGGGGGGGGGAAGGAGGGGGAATACTGGTAACGGGAGGAAAGGAACTTTCTGAGGTAGACTGACCTGCGATAGGACTACTCGGGCTAGGGTTACTTTCAGACTGCGACGGGTTCTCAGGGAGAACAGATCTTCGCTGCGAAGTTATAGGGGGGTTTCTTCAGACTCAGATTCTTCTGGACTTAATGAGGTATAATCAGTATTTTGGCCTAGGGTATAAGATCCAAAAGTTCTCTTGTATCTTTTACCGCTTCGTAGCAAACCACTTTGCTCGTCGAAGTCAATTTCACTTCCAAACATAGGTTGGTAGCAACAAATATAACAATCTAATTCGATAAGCAATATGCATTTCTCAACCAAGATCATTTTAATTCTTAAACTTAATGAGTTCAAGTACTTACCCCTTGGTCCTTTGAAAATTTGTCTTTCTGCTTTGCTGAAAGAGGTATGTGTGTCAATGGCGAACTCCGTCACAAATGATTCAAGGGTTCGTGTTGTCCAGAAGTCAATAGCTCTTGATACCGCATTGTTCACCCTTTTCAACAGCATAACTCTTTCCGGGGTCTAGGCAGGAAACTGATCTTCTTTGAAGTTTGTCTTCCTTTCTGTTAACCTAGATAACCACTAGTGCAATTCTATGTGGATACTAGCGAAGAAAATTTCATTAATATCAGAAAAAATGTACCTTTGCAAGAATTGTCTGAGCTACGACAAGGATCCTTATTTTCTTGTTCAGCAAATCTCAGATAGGTCTCTTCAGTCCAGTCACCGATTTCTTTCACTGAGGGTCTCCAAAACATATCCCTCTAGGTACGACGTAGATCCCTCTTGAAGAAAATACTGGTTCAGTCGGCAACAGAACCAATTTTTTGGTTCTTAGGGCAGACCCAGGTTCTATACTTTTATCTTCCACCCAAAAAACAAACCCACAGTGTTGGCCCTTTCGGAAAAAACCTGCGAACAGGTTGCAGTCTTACCCGAAACAGCTATGGGGTGCCCCAGAATCAGGTTTCTGTAGGCACAAGAGGGATATTACTGTACCTTAGTCTTAAAAAATAATTTTTATGCAATAAATAGCTTCGACATTCACTTAATTAGCTTCGCAGTTTAGATAAAATACAGTTCTTGCTTAACCCTTAACTGGGAATTCACAGCGAAGTTAGCACTTAGCACTATATCTTACTTATCATTCACCTAATTATCAAATGCATAAAAACATAACAGAAACAACATAAAAGAACCACCACAACACAAGATATATGTGGTTCACCCCTAGTGTAGGGGCTACGTCCACAGAACTGTGTTTATATTCAACTCTTTACAAACAAACAGTTCTAATCTACGCACTCAGCTGTAGATCTCTTCAATCACCCAAAGCTGCGCACTTAGCTACAGATCCGCGCACTCAGCTATAGAACCTTTCTTACAAAACCCTCTGTGCACACATCTGCAGAGGTCGTCCATGCACTTAGTTGGGACTTCACCTTCTTACATAAACTCGAAAATAAGCCTTAGCTTCTTCGCATCAAATCATCATCATAAGATAAATCATCAAAGACCTAACCTCACTCCTTTACATAAGTTCCTATTTATACAAGTGCACTATTACAAAACCATGGGCATCCAAAAACCAAAACCCTGGGTTTAAACCATGGGTTATTTACAAAAAGAGGGGCTTCGACCCAACCCCAAAACCCCTAAGACTATTTTGGACCGCAACTCTGCTTACAATCTTCGCACCAAAACTACAGAGTTGCCAAAACTAAGGACCCTTAAGGTCGAAGCCCCAACAATCATAGTTCACTACAAAGGTTGTTTTAAAGTCCATTCCCTTAAGCAAAATATCCACTACAAGAAGTGCAGATTTGTTCTTTATGATAAAGGGTCCAATCACCCAAGGAAATTTGATCTCTGAGACTTTTCTAAAGCTGATGAAATGCTCATTTTTAACAATCAATTTTTGTCTCACCATATCCAAGGAAAAAATACTACTAGTGAGGAAATATGGTAGGATATATGGCTCATGAATAAATCCATATACTCTAATAATTTGTATCCTCTTCCAATAAGAAACAATCTCTTATTTTCCTATCTGGTACAAACTGTAAGGCTTCTTTCATTATTGTAATACCTTGAGTAATTTACTCTGAAAGAAAACCTTGTAAATATCTATCATTAACAAATTCATATATTTAAAGAAACTGTTCGTGATTTAATCTGTAAGAACCATCTCTAGAAACTGTAATTTTTCCTTATTAAAGAATAAAAACAATCTGATTAAATAGGACTGGAATCTGAAATGGATTATGCTGTGGAAATTCACTAGCTGATAGCGAATACTTTGAGCCAATAACTCATCAAATCTAAGGAATGGTGACTGGGAATATTGGGACTCAAACTGATTTGTGTTGATTATGAATAAAAGGATCATCAACAATTTAGGAATGTACCTATCAGTATCAAGACCTAAAAACTGACTCATCATGGAAACAACTAACCTGGTTTCCTCATTAAAGAGATTTATATCTAAAGGGAATGACTAGCTCTCTAGAGAAACATCTGACCTAAGACAACTGGTGAAAAATGGTTTCTTTTGTTCAAGGGTTGCTTCTCGAAAGGACTAAATTAGGTATCACTACAACAAAATACCCTTTTGGGGGCGGTTTTGGCTTATGATGGTTTTGCTACCCCCCCCCCGGCGAAAAAAAAAATTAGGTATTTGGGGGTGGTTCTTAAAAACCCCCTTCAAAAGTCCCAAAAATTGGAATTTTGGGGGCGGTTTTTAAACCCCCCCCCCAAAAAAAGAAGTCCAATTCTCAGGAATTTTCGAGGTAGTTTTTAAACCCCCCCCCCAAAAAAAATTTCCAATTCTCAAGAATTTTGGGGGTGGTATTTTAAATCCCCCCCCTCCCCCCAAAATTCCAATTTTCAATACTTTTGGGGGCGGTTTTTAAACCCCCCCCCCAAAAAAAAAAAAAAATCCAACATGACTTTGGGCGGACAGGCTTGGAAAGACCCCCCCAAAATTCCAACAGGACTTTGTTTTTTTGCGGGGGGTGGGGGTTGGAAAGATTCCCCATAAAGGTTTACCTGATAGTTTTTAAAGGTAGCAATATAATTCAAATATTATATGTAGTATAATATATAGTAGGATCACTAAAATAAAAACCTCCAAGCATAGAAATAATTGACACAATATTTTGACCTGGGAAACCACAAGGGATAAAATGCAACAGCCTTGTGATAGAGATCTTAGTTCAAATTACAACATACATCCAAACATATACTTGTCACATATAGCAGAAGATCGATAAACCCCAAGAATAAAGGAGAAACTCCTCCAAAGATAGGGATCCTCAGAAAATACTTCTTCTAACTGGTAGCGAACTTCTTCCTTGACACAGGGGGTTCACTTAGTGAACTTGTTACATAGCACGATCGTTCATGGGATATTAAATAATATCCTTAATTTCATGAAATATTGGAAAATTCCTCCTAAAATTTTATTGTTGAACCCCCCCTCCCCCAATATACCTTTTCAATTAAGAAAACCCGTAGTTTCACTAACTATTATAGGTATCCATTTTCATCAACCCATTTTTTCTATCACATATTAGTATAAGAAAACATGATGCTCAATAAAATAATAGTATAATGTTGATAAAAATCCTACCAGGATTGTAGGGTCGATTGATCCATTTGTAGCCTTGGATGGTGGAAGACCCAATTAATTATAAATGGGGAAGGAAATGCATAAAATACAACCCAATCAAGGGATCAATGTAACAAATAACATAAAAAATTGATAGTCCAATAGTCAGTGCAATGCTTTGAAAAGAGGAAAATTGTAGATGTTTCACACCACACCCTTCCAATCTACCAATTTTATATCATGTAAATACAATTATAGCCATAGAGAGCTCATGTTTTGTATAATTTTAATAAATTAAACTCCATAAAAATGCAAAGTTAAAACCCTTTCGTGGATGGACTTCCCTATATTCCTATCAAAACAAACATCAATGATATTTGAACCCAAATGAACATAGATAAATTCCTCTTAGTTTCCAATAACACCATATGGTCATGTGCATAGCTTGGATTTTGGTCATTCACAAGATGCAACGAATTGCCTCCACTTCCTCTACATTTATTCTTGCAATCAAGGGAATTAACAACATTTAGCTACCTTTTCTAAAGTTATATCTAGTTTTGTTTATCTTTACAAGAGAGGGAAAAATATCCATGGCTAAGTTTCAAGCATGAAATAGTTGTAAACATACACAAGTGAAACTGATATCATACCATTTCATGGTAACTATAACACATAGGGCATGTAAATAAGGATTTATATTTTCACCTATGTTCATGTCAAATCCAATACAATATTAAGATAGATTCCTTACATATAAGAATTGCAATTACAATTATGAATGTTCCAAAAATAACTCAATAAAAGAATACAAAGGTTGAAATAAATATTTAGCCTAGAAATATTGATCTAACTTTTCTTGGTTCTAGTGAGCCAAGAAACATTGATCTCACTTTTCTTGGTTGTCATGGAGCAATGTTTGATTGAATATTAATACCTACCTAAACCCAAACCTAATAAATTATTCAAAAAAAAGGAAGATAATATAAGATCACAAATTTGGAGGTGTAAATCTAGCCTACAATTTGGAGGCTATTCATTGGAAGTAGTTAGGACTGATATAAATCCATCCCATGATTTGGAGGTATGAATCTAGCCTATGATTTGGATTTTATTGCTTAGCAAAACCTAAGACTAATATGGATCCAACCTGCTATTTGAAGGTATGAATACATCCCGTGATTTGGAGGTTATTCCTCATCCCACCCAAATAAAACAACCCCCAATATTTATAGTACTATGTAAGATTAAAATACCCCCTTGACCCCTTAATACAAGACAATATATTTTTGAGGTTTTTAGGGCTATTCAAACCCCCAATATGAATGGACGTGATATGACATTGCCTCACTAGTGAACCCTTTTTGTTGCTTAAGTGGAGTGAACTTGGTTGGGTGAAAATGAGTGATGCACCTTGTTCTTTATAGTTGACTTTATGTTTGTTTGTTCACTTTAACTGGGGAAAACTTGCACACTTAATCCGGTCTAACTTATCTTTTATGCATAATAATCATTGTTTATTATTAGATTTTCTAAGGCCGACTTCGTGAGGATGCCTCACATAGCTACTACATCAACAATCCCTCTTAGTCGGGGAAGAATCATCATACTATAATACCATGTATAGATATACTTTGTAAATCAAAACTATCTCTAACATATCTATATCATAAGAAATTTATTCCAACATAGTATCACTAGTCCATAGAGAAGTGTCAACAACTCAACCTAGTCCATCGGGGAGTCAATATGCACCAACTCAACCTTGTCCATTGGGGAACCTACATGTAACAACTCAACTTATTCTATAAAGGATTCAACAACTCAACCCAGTACATTGGTGGGTCCACATACACCAGATCAATCCATTCCATTGGAGAGCCTACATGTAATATGCACTAGTATGCACTAGTTATATGCACCAGTCTCTCCACCCAATCATGGGTGTCTTAGAGATATCCCCACTCTATCTAAGAGTTTCTAGGAGAATGCACTAAATTTCTCCATCACATCACATGATGTCCAAGAGATCTCCCCACTCAGTCATAGAGTGTCCAGGAGAATGTGTTGGTCTCCCCATCCCTTCACAGGATGTCCGATAGATATCCCCCTCCATCACAAAGTGTTTGGAAGAATGCAGTGGCCTCTCAACCCCTTCACAAGGTATCCAAGAGATATCCCCACTCTATCATAGAGTGTCTAAGAGAATGTTGTGGCCTATCCACCCCTTCACAGGGTGTTCTAAAGATATCCTCACTCCATCACAGAGTGTTTGGGAGAATGCAATGGCCTCTCCACCCTTTCATAGGGTGTCTGAGAGATCTCCCCACAACATAATAGATTGTATGAGACAATGTAGTGGTCTCTCCACCCCTTCACAGGGTGTCCAACATATATCCCCACTCAGTCACAAAGTCTCTGAGAGAATGTCACTATAAAATCACCCTTCCCTCTCAACAAGGGAGTTAACATGGGACTAATATCCCCACTCCATCACAGAGTTACTAGGAGAAGGTACAGTCCCATTTTTATTCATCTAGGGACTATTCTCCCCACTCTATCATAGAGTGTTTGGGAGAATTCAGTGCCCCATTCTGACTCATCTACCTTTATCCAAGTCATGTGACTAATATTAGGAGAATGTTTGCTTGATGTTGCATACATCCATGTTCACAAATGGCACATATGGAACATGTGGGCCAAATATTCATTTGCATGGGTATTGTGGTGTAGTGATATCCATCATTGATGCACACAAACTCATAATGATTTCCATGCAACACATGTACACCAAATATTCCCTTTATAGAGAATCTACTATTTTGTTACATGAAGGAAATGTTTTGGGCAACATTGCTTGCATTGGATCTCAACCTTGAGATTTTTTAGGAGTTGAGACATCAACATAGTATGAAATATTTTTATGCCTAGACTAAAAATTGAATTCCTTGGAAAATATTGAAATCCAAGTTTTGCTTGGCTAACCTAAACACGCTGATATTGGATCAAATCAAGGACATTATCTCAAATCTATGTTGACAAAGTCAGGCCCAAAGCTTCTAAGTCTAGATTTAAATATTAGAAATGAATAATAGATTGGATTGAGAAGAATATCTTACACCTAACCCCTTCATCAAATTAATAATAAGAATAGAGTCACTCATCAAATGAATCTTCTGAACTCTTTTTCTGACAACCTAAGCTAATATCAATTTTAGAGCTAGCAATTTTTTTTTTGTTGGTACCCTTCCAGTCTGTGCCATTAACTTTATACAGTGTGTTAAAAAATTTTAGAATACCACCTGTGCCTCCCACAAAAGGCTCCCCCTGGTTTGTCCCATCGAGATAATCCCATGGCACAAATTTTTCAATAATTTATGGGACCACCACTCTCTTTCCTTTTAGTAATGACTTTTGTTTAAAGCTTTCTATGATGCTTAGGATTTGTGTTTCTACCAATTGTGAGACGCTAAACTCTTTTTCTCAATTTTATTAGTACTGACACCCACTAGGGCATCATGTCCTGATGGACAGTACAAGATATATAGCATTGATTGGGGAGGTTTTATCTTGAGTGAGGAGGTCCATAGTCTACCATGAGACGTTAAACTTACCATCAAATAGTTCACCATTCTTTTCCAGCCACACCCCCTAGGTACATAGTAAAGGTAAATCTCTATAATTTTTCAATTTTATGTTCTCACACACAAATTTTAAGTAGACATTGATAAAGACCCTAACTCATAATCCTTCGATACAAATACCTCTTTCTAATTCTACCCATACAACAATAACAAAAATCACTCAATATACAAACAACATGTGATTTATTTGCTTACCTTACAGATTGGACACCTTCTATATTTTTATCTACATATAATCCTAGATATGAACTATATTACTGAGCATTAGACACATAAAAATCCTGGTCTTCATCAGGCACTTGAATTTTCAAATTATTGAGTACCACCAACACAAATCCTACTCAACCATTGCTTCCCTTAAGATTTTGCAACACAAGTCCTAGACTAGGTTGTATAACAAATTTGTCTGATAGTAGCATAAACAAATGCATATGAATTCTAAAAAGGCTACGGGAATCATACTCTAGTACTTGTACTTGTATGGAGCGGTCCAACTCTTGTTGGTTAGAGAAATCCTAGACAAAAATAGGGACCAAATATGGGGAAAAGTGGGGTTGAACATGATAACCATGACATAAACATACCAAAAAACCACACTTACGAAACCTTGTTAATGTTTCTTTTGTCAATCCTTTCTCAGTTGGACTTAGTCAATAAAATATATGGCAATATTGTGAACTTTAGGAAATCGATGTTTTTGATGTAATTATTGGGAGAAAGATCAAGAATTGTGTGTTTGAGGCTCCTGAATTGATAGTTTCATGCCATAGTTTCCACAAAACATGTTTACTATTTTCTTCATTCCCTCCTCTAGTGAAATTTGCAGTTGGGATTGGCCTCCACTCAACAGATCACTTTCTTTTTTCCAGTGCTCCCCTCCTCTAGGGGCTTCTAGAGATTGACAAAGGACAACACTACTTCTGATTATAGATCACCTCTATGTCCTCCCAACCCCATCGATGTTGCTAGTCTCGACCCCATTGCAACGCTTAGTTGTATGCATCCAAATCACAACAATAGGCTCCCCACTCCCGACGTAGACACATACCCATTATAGCTCCCCTAATAGTTCTTATAGTTCTTTCATACATATTACTATTTCAAGTTTTCCTCATTCGGCTTCGGATATTAGGAGAGACACTTCTAGTGTGTGCCATGACATACTCGCTATTTTTGGATCATAGATCCCAGATCCACTCTCCTTGTATATTTATTTCCCTATTTAGACAATGCATCATGGCCTAGGAGTTGACATATAGCCCATAAGCCATAAATGAAAATATTGTTGATGACGACTTCGATGTACAACATGGGACAACATAGATGCATTAGCCATCTATGTAAGGAGATAACGAGGCCAAAATTACATGATGGGATAATTGCAGGTCCCATCGATGAATAGAGTGAGAGAGGGTCCATCTTGTAAAGAAGAAACCTTAGATAGTTATTCACCTTCCCTATATCCAATAACCAATAGGGAGATTGGCTACTGGTTTGATGCCCTCTTGGATGATATGTCTGCTTCTTGATTGTGTTCTCTCTTGAGATGACAAAAATAGATAGATTGTAATTCATATTTTGACTCCATAATTCTCTAAATACCCCCAAAGATGTTCTAATTTCAACAAGAGATAGATATTTCTAGATTAAATAAAACCTAGTTTTAGTCTCCAAACATTTGAAGGTATCTAACACATCGCTCCAATACAAAATACATCAAGATTGTTGCAAAACTTAACTCTACTATGTTGTTCACAATAACAACAAAAATACATTAAAAATAATTGATATGAATTTAATAAAATTAGAAATCTGTCTACTCACTAACACCTAGATTATATCTCTAACACCTAAATTACATCAGATAACACCACCAAAAAAACCAAAAGGTTTGTCCTTTCCCACCACTAAATTTGAAATTACACTTACATTCTCATGCTTATTTACTTGACCATAATAACTTAAATAGATATTATTATATATTTATAAACTAAACCAACAAAAATACATACATACATACATACATACATATATATATATATATATATATATATATATATATATATAGACACATAAAAGNTTTCTAAGATAATGGTTTTAGCGCCACAAAGTTTTTGAAAGTTTGAAAATGATTTATGGCACATGAATGGGGATTTTGATCTAGCCTTCCAACCACTGCATGTGGAACAAAGAGTGAAGAGGTCTGAGAGAGGCAAGAATAGGTTATGCAGGAGCTTCTGTTGCGGAGGCGTCCAAATCGTCTTATGGAAAGAGGTACATTAGAGCATGCTTGGAAATAAATGGCTAAAACCCCTTTCAGACACAACTTTTAGTACTGCAAATGATATTTTGGAAGCTAAACCTACAAAATGGATAACTGACAGTGCATGTTCAAATTTGAAGCCTGGATTCATGGTTCTCTATGTGTTCCATTAGTATTGTATAGTACTAAGTTTGGTTCGGCTCTTCATGCTTCTCTGCATTTTCCTTTTTCAAAAATAGTGTGCCCTATCTTCTCCAGTGATTAAGGATGGGGTGCTGCCACATCTCTCTACAGTCCTGGGTTCTTGGTTCAGCGAGGGACGACAGTGGTGTACCGCTTGTTGAAATTCTCAACCTAGATATTTATTTCTCTTGCTGGCAGGTTATTCACGCTTCCTTTGTGCTTTGTTCATTGAAAATGGTGTTCTCTTCCTATTTATATGGTATGGTTGCTATTGTTGTCACTATGCTCCAGTTTCACATTTCTAGTTGTTTTCATTAGTTTTGATCATCAATAAAAATCATTCATTGCATTTGTTTTATTATACTGCATAGCATTTCACGGAAAAAATCTTCTTGAATAATGTCTATTGTATATCAAATACATATGAATTTATATTAAAACAACCTCTACCTAGTCTTGAATTCTAAATCTAACTGAACTCTAAAAATAGAAACAATTACAACTAATTTGCTTCATTTCAGGAAGGAGACTGCTAAAAAATAGGCTTCAAAGCCCCACCTACATATCTCAAATGGTTATATTTGTGTGAAATATGAGAGAGATTTTTGTATTTTACCATGTTACAAACAAAACCCATGTCTTCGTTGTCTCATATGCACCTCCAGATACTTGGAATCGGATTTTGAAGTTGATGACTCAAACAGTAAACTAAAATTATGGAAAATTTCACTATGAATATTACTTAAATTCTCCCAAAATCCAATACATGTGTAAAAAATGAGATAGTTTTTTGAATATTGGCCCATTCTGAAGAAAATCCTCTCTCAGTTTCTGAAAATGCATCTTGATTTGGTGGAAAAACGTCTTTGAACTTAATGACTAAAATAGTCATTTTCATCAAAAATATGCTTTGTTGCTACAACTGATATCTGATACTTTGTTTGTTGTTCTTGATGTTGAATATGGAATACTTGCTGATGATGGTATTCTGATTGTATAATATCCTTGAATGTTCTTTCAAAATTATTTGTAAACTGGCTTTCGCGCTCTGTCTTAAGCTTAGAAATCCTTGAAATATTTTGCCTGGTACTTTTAATGGATGTAGTAAGTGTTATTTCAATGAGATTCAATGATGAAGACACTACTTCTCCTTCTCTTTATACATCTCTCTATATATCCAATGAAGCCATCACAAGAGACATAGATAATCTATTCTAGAACATGGATGCATTAAAACATGTGAATCTAGCTAGTAATCATTTCTGCAAGAGCATTCCATCATCCATTGGAATTTTATCTTGTAGCATATTATTCTTAATTTTTGTTTAAATTTTTGGATGCATTATAAATCTGAGCATCAAGAAATGTAAATATTATTGTATCTTTCTTTGCAAATCTAACTATAAAAAGTTTCATAAAATGTAGGTAGTCTGTACATCTGCACAATAGAAGAATATGTATGATCAAGTTGTCATTCCAATAGTAAATGAAGTATATTTAGTTTGTTGCAACCAATTAGAATACCACTTGCTCACATAAATGTGGCCTTATCAAATATTAGTTGTTTGAGGAATACTTGTGCAATTTAACATATCGAAAGATCAAAGTATGCTACCATTCCTTTATATAGTGGCCTTATGTATGTCAACAAAGTCAGAGAATGAGATAAAAGAGTTGATCTAGTTTGATTTTAGAAAAATAAAATACAGGAAGGGAAGAGACATGAATCCCTTTTCTTTTTCCATGGCCCGTGTCTTTGGGATCCTTAACCTGTGCTAACCCTTCTAATAAATCATTGGTAGCACCTGCTTTGTTTTTAATCATTGTTGGGCATTTCCTCTTAGCTTGAGACAATAAATTTCCTTTTGACAATGTTGATAGAGCCCCCTTAATAAATTGTTTTATCCCTAAATTACTAGATCTGGAAGTATTCTTGGGCCATCCCATGAATATTTTTTTGGGGTAGATCCTTGCACTGAATAAATATTTTGACAGGAATCTATTCCTCAAATAGCATTTGAATTTCAATCCCCTTAATACTATTTACAATTTCAATTATGATATGGCCAACTTTAATTTTTACCCTCTGTTGCCAACATCAACACAATTATCAAAAAGTGGCTGAGTAAATTTAGAGGAAGTAGAGTGATTACTTGAATTTGATGCACTATGAGACTTTGACTTGTTTGATTTTATTTGACATTAATCTTCTCATAGTACTCTTTTTTAGTAGGCACCTTCTCATTCCTGGGAAAGGCACTAAATTCGTTCTCCTCTCTATTATTTTTGCAGTCTTTCAAATGTCGATCACAGTTATATGTGCAGTAGTGGGGTCTTCCAAATACGATGGATCCGGAATCAAGTGAAGAAGGTCAAATAAGATCAGAGTGAAAATCGATTGGAGGGACACTTAGTGGGGATACAAAAGCAACAATTTCCAAGGACATTTAGTGGGGATACAGAACCAGGAATTTCCAGGGACACTTTTGAAGGAATTCTAGAGACATTGTCAAGGACGAAGGAAAGTATTGCCAGCACATTGCATCATTCTATTGACTGCGCAAAATATAGCCTTGCTAGTGAGGTAATCTTGATATACATTATTTTCCAGTATGGTAAACAAGTAGCTCATTTCGTTTTTTCTTACTGTGGTTTTTTAACATTTAGAAAATTAATGATGAAAATTGTCAAGGATTAGAGTGAAGAATGAATATCTTGCATGTGGATCATTTCTACATTCATAGTGACTTATGAGAATCCTATACATTGGGTATTTTTCCCTGCATTAACTTATTTGTCAATGTATTTTTAGTTAGAACTTGAAACCTCTTACATATGGATGTGGATACTATATCAAAAGACCAAACTGGTGTCTTCACCAAGATGCATAGTATCCCCTTCCATTCTCTACTACCCAATGGTCTCTTGTTGGCCATGGGATTTACCTATCCTCCCTTGAATTGATTGTCTCTACATTCATATTTTTTACACATTCATACTTTATTTTTCTTTAAATTTGCAGCCCTTTCTTTTGCACTTGTGAACACCAGAATAAAGATGTGAGACCATGGATGGATAGCCAGATCACCAAAGAACATCCCCATGCCTTTTTATTAATTTTATAGCTTAAGGACAACATTTGGTGAGTGTTAGAACCCTTTAATTTTCCTATCGTTGCAGTAGGAAGTCATAGGGGTAACCATTTCAACCAAAATTTAGACTGTATTCTAGTCTATACAGTCATAGAGGGCTCTTTCTTGTCACAAAGAAAAGAAACACATATATGTGGATTTGAACAGCTTGCAGAGTATACTTCTCATTAAAGCTTCCAAGAACATTATAGAGATGAAAAACCAGGAGCATAATGCTTTTTGAATAAAAGTTCCCACCCTTTCCTCATCAATTGAGGTCATATTTATAATGCCATGGCTCCCAGGACCAGCCCCGAAACATAGCCCAATTTTGTTACATCGTGGGTATCAAAGTCCTGAAAAATTCCTGAGGTAGTATATTTTTCATTATCACAAACAAATTGGGAAAATATGCAGTGATGTGCATGCTTGATCAAAACAATAAGTATGGCATCTGGGACTAAGGCTTCCTAGTTGAAAGTGACGTTTCATAGCACCTCCAATGGTCTGGTGTTGAATTAGATTTTTATTTCTCTTCAATAGCAGAGGTTAAGGATAATTTCTTCATTACAAGCACTCGTTCTTATACATCTACCCCCAAATCTTCACCATTTCACCTCTTTCAGGAGTCAGATCACTGAAAAATAGGCTTTAGAGCTCCACCTACATACCTCAAATGGTGACAATTGTGTGAAATCTAAGAGAGGTTTTTGTAAATGATCATGTTCCCAAAACAACCCATGTATTCATTTGGCCAGATTCCCCTCCAGATCTTCAAAATATGCTTTTCGACTTGATGACTCAGACAAGATTGCGAATTTCTGGAAAAATGCCCTTTGAAAATCCATTCGATTATCCCAATCCATAATACCTGTGTAAAACATGAGAGAGGTTATTGTAGATGAGAATGTTCTAAAGAAAAAAATACTCTCAATTTCTCAAAATTCTTCTTGCTTTGGTTGAAACAGGTCTTGGAAGTTATTGACCAAACATTCATTTGAAAATCTGGAAAATTTCCCTCTGAAGATTGCTTCGATTCTCCCGAACCATAGAACCTATGTAAAAACTGAAGGATTGTATTGTAGATCAGCATGTTATGAAGAGAATCCTATTTTAGTTTCTACAAATTCATCTTGGTTCAGTGGGAAAAGATCTCGTAAGTTAATGACTAAAACAATCATTTTCATAGAAAGACGTGTTTTGTTGTAATGTATAAAATTTCGTTGAGCTTTTAAAACTTAAATATCCTGCACTTTTCCACTGCGAGATCAATGTGGACCATTAATCGGGATTAGATACGATCTAAGCCATTCAATAGTGGATCTTGTACTAGATTTCGGAGATCCAAAAACTTTCTTCGTCCTTGCTTGTTGTGAGTGTGAAACCCACCTTCATCGTGGATTTGTTTCCACCTGTGCGTGTGACAGTTGATTTGGTCAGCATGATAATGCCATTTCACAATTCCTAGCCTTCAATTTATCCTTGTTTTTTCACAATGCGAAATCTCAGATCCACGAGGAGGAAAAGACAAGGAATGATTGTTTTATATGTTTTTTGCAAAAAATATTGTCCCACATGCATAGGATGATAAATACTAGCATGGTTTATATTTTCCGATTGTTTCAACATGTATTAAGGAACAAGAAAGGATAACACTCCTTGTGAGCTGGGCAAGCTTGGTTGCTTGGTATCTAATTGGTGTGTTGAATATGTGGGCCTATGTGACCATATTTTTATAAATACTTCATTAGCCAAGCTAAAGAAAATAATAAACTTTGGTAAAAAGAATTAAAATTCGGCTATAAAGCCGATTTTAGATGTAAAACCAATGTTCATATTTCATTTTAAAATGAGTAAAATCCTTTTATTTCATCAGGATTCCTGCCCGATTGAGAAAACCAACTCTCGATAGGATAAAATTTAGCATAGGTGCTAACAATGGGCATTTGAAATTTAGCATAGGTGCTAACAATGGGCATTTGAAATTTAGCATAGGTGCTAACAATGGGGATTTGAAATTTAGAACAGGTGCTAATAGTGGGCATTTGAAAATAGCCTTCTGTAACTAGTTTTAACACTTAGGCAGATTTCATTTATTTTAACAGGAAAACATTTTTTTTCCAACTTGGAAAATCCATATCTCACACGTGTGTTCACTAGATTAGGATTTGATAATATGGATAGATGGATAGATAATCAGATAAGAGACTCATACTTTTTAATAGATTTATTGCAACACACAGAGCCTCTGGTGGGCATTGCAAAATGGCTTCTCAGACAAAGTTTTTTTCAATTTGGAAAATTTATATTTCACACATGTGATCTTTATTACGGATATTGAACCCAAGGATAGATAGACAAGTTACTAGATAAAATACCCACACCTTTGGATGAAAATATCTACACAAATACATCCTATGGCGTGCATTTCCAAACCACCTCTTCAATTCTTGTTTTTAACAGTTGGACACATTTTCATAGTTCATCTTTGGTGGCCATTATGATTTTTATCATTTTGACATATGTATTCCTTGCACATGTGATCACCAAAAAGAAAAAGAAAACCATGGATAGGTATACATATATCCAGGGAACAGACCCATGCCATCTAATGAATTTTTGGGCATAGGAACAACATGTGGCAGGCATTTCTAAATGACTTTTTATTACTGGTTTTAACACTTGGACAACTGTGCCATTTTCAAGGTGAATTTTTTATTTCACCAAAACCCTGAACTAATGTCACTAGATGATGTAGAATATCTCACTAAGCACAACACAACTCATTTCACCTTCAGAATATTCTTCCTCTGCCCTAGGTGTGCATTTTAGTGAACTTGGTGAAGAAAATTACCTGAACCATTGTTTTGGCAGATCCATAACTTTCTCCAAAAACACTCTTAAGACAAACTAAGACCATGGTTAGATATCTAGGTAAACAATATATAGCCTTATAGCATGGGGCATGCATTTTTCTTCAGCTATGAATTATGGTGGTCATTTTCTGAAGGCAATTTTGACTAATTTTACCAAAAATACTTGTTTTGGTAGACCCATATCTTTTTCTTTAGACACTTTTTATGAGAAATGAAACCATGGTTAGATAGGCACTTCAACAAGCTACAACATGGCAGGTCAGGATGGGAATTTACTTTTACCTATGAATTATGGTGGACATTTTCATAAGGCAACTACTTTAGGGAAAAATTTTATCACTTAGTCAATTTTTGGATTGATTGTCTATGCACTCATATTTTTTACACATTCATACTTTATTTTTCTTTAAATTTCAAGCCCTGTATTTTGCACTTGTGAACACTAGAATAAAGATGTGAGACCATGGATGGATAGCCAAATCACCAAAGAACATCCCCATGCCTTTGGATTAATTTGTTGGCTCAAGGACAACAGTTGGTGGGCATTTGAAAATAGCCTTCTGTAACTGGTTTTAACACAGGAAAATTTCATTTATTTTTAACACGCAAACATTTTTTTCTCCAACTTGGCAAATCCATATCTCACACGTGTGTTCACTATGGATAGATGCATAGATAATAAGAGAAGAGACCCATACTTTTTAATAGATTTATTGGCACATACAAAGCCTCTGGAGGGCATTTCAAAATGGCTTCTCAAACAATATTTTTTCAAATTGGAAAATTTATATTTCACACATGTGATCTTTATTATGTATACTGAACCTAAGGATAGATAGAAAATTTACCATATAACAAACCCACACCTTTGGATTAAATTATCTACACAACCACATCTTATGGCGTGCATTTCCAAACCACCTCTTCAATTCTTGTTTTTAACACTTGGACACATTTTCATAGTTCATCTTTGGTGGCCATTATGATTTTTCTCATTTTGACAGATGTATTCCTTGTACATGTGATCGCCAAAAATAAAACTAAAACCATGGATAGGTAGACAGATATCCAAGGAACATACCCATTTTATCTGATGATTTTTTGGGCACAGGAACAAGATGTGGCGGCCATTTATAAATGACCTTTTATTACTGGTCTTAACACTTGGACAACTTGTTGTTTTCAAGGTGGATTTTTTATTTCACCAAAACCTTGAACCAATGTCACTAGATGATGTCTAATATCTCACTAAGCACAACAAAACTAATTTCACCTTTAGAATATTCTTCCTCTGACCTAGGCATGCATATTAGTGAACTTGGTGCAGAAAACTGCCTGAACCCCTATTTTGGCAGATCCATAACTTTCTCCACAAGCACTCTTAACACAAAATGAGACCATGGTTAGATATCCAGGTAAAAAATATACAACCTTACAAGATGGGGAGTGCAATTTTATTAAGCTATGAATTAAAGTGGTCATTTTCCCAAGGAAATTTTGATTAATTTTCCCAAAAAGACTTGTATTGCCAGACCCATATCTTTTTCTTCAAACACTTTTTATGAGAAATGAAACCATGGTTAGATAGGTACTTCAACAAGCTACGACATGGAAGTTTAGGGTGAGCATTTACTTTTACCTATGAATTAGGGTGGGTATTTTCATAAGGAAACTGCTTTAGGGAAATTTTTCATCACTTAATGTCATATTTTTTACACAGTCATACTTTACTTTTATTTAAATTTGCAGCCTTGTCTTTTGCACTTGTGAAGACCGGAATAAATATGTGAGAGCGTGGCTGGATAGCCAGATCACAAAAGAACATCCCCATGCCTTTAGATTAATCTATTAGCTCAAGGACAATAATTGGTGGGAATTTGAAAATATCCTTCTCTAACTGGTTTTAACACTTAGGCAGATTTCATTTATTTCTAACAGGCAAAGATTTTTTTTCTCCAACTTGAAAAATCCATATCTCACACGTGTTCACCAAATTAGGATCTGATACTATGGATAGATGGATATATCATCATAGAAGAGATTCATACATTTTAATAGATTTATTGGCACACACAGAGCCTCTGGCGAGCATTTCAAAATGGTTTTTCAGACAATTTGTTTTTTCAATTTGAAAATTTTATATTTCACAGATGTGATCTTTATTAAGGATACTAAACCCAGGGTTAGATAGACAAGTTACCATATAAAAGACCCACACCTTTGGATGAAATTATCTACACGACCACATCCTATGGCATGCATTTCCAAACCACCTCTTCAATTCTTGTTTTTAACACGGAGACACATTTTCATAGCTCATCTTTGGTGGCCATTATGATTTTTCTCATTTTGAAAGATGTATTCCTTGCCCATGTGATCACCAAAAAGAAAACTAAAACCATGGATAGGTAGACAGATATCCAAGGAACAAACCCATGTCATCTGATGAATTTTTGGGCACAGGAACAACATGTGGCAGGTATTTCTAAATGACCTTTAATTACTAGTTTTAACACTTGGACGACTGTGCCATTTTCAAGCTGATTTTTTTATTTCACCGAAACCATGAACCAATGTCACCAGATGATGTAGAATAACTCACTAAGCACAACACAACTCATTTCACCTTCAAAATATTCTTCCTCTAACCTAGGCGTGCATTTTAGTGAACTTGGCGAAGAAAACTGCATGAACCCTGTTTTGGTAGATCCATAACTTTCTCCACAAACACTCAAGAAAAAATGAGACCATGGTTAGATATCTAGGTAAACAATATACAGCCTTACATGATGGGGAATGCATTTTTATTAAGCTATGAATTATGGTGGTCATTTTCCCAAGGCAATTTTGACTAATTTTCCCAAAAAGACTTGTTTTCGTAGACCCATATCTTTTTCTTTAGGCACGTTTTATGAGAAATGAAACCATCATTATATACGTACTTCAACAAGATACAAAATGAAAGGTCAGGGCGGACATTTACTTTTACCTATGAATTATGGTGGACATTTTCATAAGGCAACTACTTTAGGGAAATTTTTCATCACTTAGTCATATTTTTTACACAGTCATACTTTATTTTTGTTTAAATTTGCATCCTTGTATTTTGCACTTGTAAACATCAGAATAAATATGCAATACCATCGATGGATATCTAGACCACCAAATAACATCCCCATGCCTTTGGATTAATTTTCTGGTTCAAGGACAACAGTTGGTGGGCATTTGAAAATAGCCTTCCGTAACTGGTTTTAACACTAGAGGAATATTTCATTTATTTTTAACAGGAAATTTTTTTTTTCTCCAACTTGGCAAATCCATATCTCACATGTGTGTTCACCACATTAGGATCTAATACTATGGATTGATGGATAGATCATTAGAGAAGAGATTCATACCTTTTAATATATTTATTGTCACATAGAGAGCCTTTGGCAGGCATTTCAAAATGGCTTCTCAGACAATTTTTTTTTCAATTTGGAAAATTTATATTTTACACATGTGACCTTTATTACAGATACTAAACCTAGGGATAGATAGAAAATTTACCATATAACAAACCCACACCTTTGGATGATATTATCTACACAACCACATCCTATGGCATGCATTTCCAAACCACCTCTTCAATTCTTGTTTTTAACACTTATTTTCACACATTTTCATAGTTCATCTTTGGTGGCCATTATGATTTTTCTCATTTTGACAGATGTATTCCTTGCACATGTGATCATCAAAAAGAAAACTAAAACCATGGATAGGTAGACAGATATCCAAGGAACAGACCCATGTCATCTGATGAATTTTTGGGCACGGGAACAACATGTGGCGGGCATTTCTAAATGACATTTTATTACTAGTTTTAACACTTGGACACCTGTGCCATTTTTAAGGTGTTTTTTTTATTTCACCAAAACCTTGAACCAATGTCATCAGATGATGTAGAATATCTTACTAAGCACAACACAACTCATTTCACCTTCAGAATATTCTTCCTTTAACCTAGGCGTGCATTTTACTGAACTTGGTGCAAAAACCTGTCTGAAACCCTGTTTTGGCAGATCCATAACTTTCTCCACAAACACTCTTAAGACAAAATGAGGCCATGGTTAGATATCCAGGTAAATAAGCTACATCTTTACATGATGAGGCCTGCATTTTTATTAAGCTATGAATTATAGTGGTCATTTTCCCAAAGTAATTTTGACTAATTTTCCCAAAAAGACTTGTTTTGGCAGACCCATATCTTTTTCTTCGGGAACTTTTTATGAGAAATGAAACCATGGTTAGATAGGCACTTCAACAAGATACGACATGGCAGGTCAGAGTGGGCATTTATTTTTACCTATGAATTATGGTGGACATTTTCATAAGGCAACTTCTTTATGCAATTTTTCATCACTTAGTCAATCTTGGATTGATTGTCTGTGCAGCCATATTTTTTACATAGTCATACTTTATTTTTCTTTAAATTTGCGGCCATGTCTTTTGCACTTGTGAACACCAGAATAAAGATGTAAGACCATGGCTAGATAGACAAATCACCAAAGAACATCCCCATTCCTTTGGATTAATTTGTTGGCTCAAGTACAACAGTTGGTGGGAATTTGAAATAGCCTTCTACAACTCTAGCTCAATTCTTAAATGGTTCTAGCTCAATAGTAGAGTGCCTGCTTTACAAGCAAGAGGTTGAAGGTTCGATTCCTTCAAGCCCTAATGATATTGCAATATTGATGTTTTAAATAAAATATATTTTATTATGATTTATTATGGCTGCGAGGGGGGTTCAAAACTACCCTTGTATGTTACAATGAGGGGGGTTCAACCCCCCAACCTGTAAGTTTCTATGAGGGGGGTTCATAACCACCCTAAGAAGTCCAAAATTGAATTTTTTTTTTTTTGGGGGGGGGGCGCAGGGGGGGGTTAAAACCGCTCCCATAATTCATTTTTGGCAGTGGTTTAGAACCGCCCCAAAAAGTCACTTTTGGGAGGGGGTTTAGAATCACCCCCAAAAGTCACTCTTAGGGGCGGTTTTTTTGGGGGGGGGTTCAAAACCACCCCTAAAAGTCAAAACTTTTAGTGTTGGTGCTATTAGGGGTGGTTTTGTAAAGACCGTCCCCAAAAGTGACTTTTGGAGGCGGAAGCCAATCGCCCCTAAAAGTCAAATTTGTTGTAATGTATTCTTCATTAAAATATTCTCGGTTTAGGGTAAATGAAGAAGGAACTATAAGTGAATCTCGGACAACTAAGGCATTAACAAGACACAAAAGTTTAGTTTTCGTTGAATCCATAATCTAGAAAATTCAAGGTTTTCTCTGTACAAAAGAAGTAAAATATGGACTTGAAGACACCATGTAATTTTGTACCTTGGTCCGTAAATGTTGCTATCTTGTTTTTCAACTGATTAATAGGGCCAAAGTACAAAAGAGTATAAGAAATTCCATTATCTATTTCTTCAAGTATTTCCTCAATTTTATGGAACTCTAAAGGTCGAGCTTTTATTTCTCCTCCATTGTCCATATTTAAATATTACTTGGCAGGTAAAATGTGGCCTACCTAGTAAACTGACGGATGGATGAGTATTTGTTTGATGAGTATTTTAAGACTAAAGTTGTTAAACAAAAGGAGCACATTCAAACTTTAGATGATATGGTTGGTATAGTGACATTAAAATTGTGTAAGAGAGATGCAAAGATTAAGATTATTATATAGAGGGATACAAATCAATATGACAAATGAAAAAAGAGGTATTATTAATTGATAGTTGAGACTAGAGCATATGGAATTTGAAACACAGTATTTCAAATTAGTTCAATTTGTGTTTTGGACTTGCATCTTCTGTATAATTTTATGTGCGGCTTAAATTGTTGTTATCCTTTCAACATTTAATTTTAATGAAAATTTCCATTATATTTAACTATGTATATTTTGTTCAGAGTTAATCATCTTGTGGGTTTTTTTAGTTTCTCATGAGTGCTTTGCTACTTGGAAATTGTAAGCAGAAAATTTATAAACAACAAATTGATTAGATGAATGCATTAATTACAAAAAGAGAATCAAATGCAGAAGCGATGCCAGAGGAGTTCATGAAAGAACTCTTAGATCATTGTCTCCAACTTGAATTTGACTTTTCAAAGTTCCCAAAAGATGCACAAGTTGTGGATGATGGAAAACATGAAAAACAAATGAAGTAGATTTTCCTTCCACTTGGTATCCTTCATTGACTTTCATCTATTTGTTCTTTCAAGGAAAGAAATTATCGTTTGTCATCTGTAAATGCACAAAATGTTGTTTTTTCTTCGGTTCCTATAGTCTAGAGCACGTAACATGTATATTAGAGATTGAATCCTATTGGAATACCTGATATCTTGTATTACAAAGGAATTAGTGGGGTCGAACACACCCATTCTCAGTGTTCAATGATGTAAGAGGATTGCAAAATGTTGTTGGATTACTTAGATATTCAAAAATAAAGTAATTAAGCATTAAAATTCAAAAGGAGTGCATTTAAACAATTTCCCTTTTTTTATTTGACCTCTTTCATTTCCTCTTTTGAGGAAATAATTGCTTCAACTCTCTTGACATCTATATATACCTAGGAAATAGAATCCATTTGTTCTTCACTACTCGTGTCTAAATATTTCACCATTTAAAATAGAATCGACCACATATCCAGTCCCAAACTAGCTTTGAATTTTTTGAAATGAATGATTAGAGAACCAATTGGATCTAACCACTTATTTAATAGTCTATATCAGAACTTTTGAGCTTATGAAATAATAATTCCAAAGTTGAACAAAAAATATCAAACTTCAAATTTAAGATACTCATTTAAATATCAATGTTGAGGCCTACCTTCTACAAAGACTACACCCTCCATTTCATAAAGTCTATTGTAGTATGAAGTGTTAGCTCTTCAAGATCATTAGTATATATTCTCAAACTCTTTAAGTAATCACAAATTATAACATGGGCATCAAGGTTTTTATGGGGGTTGTAGACAAGGCCCATTGAAAAGGTAAGAGGTTCCTCGGATGAAGTGGGAATTTCCCTTGAGATTGGAGATGCAATAAATGTTTATTTCAATAAACAAGTATTCATACTAATGCTGCAAGGTCGTCCCTTCTTCATAGAAATACAGTTTCTCTGGCCTTAGTTTGGATTGCAAAGACCATGCTTAAAATTAGAATGTGAAATGCCATTGGCATGGAATAATCTAGATAAATTGAATTGTGAAAAGAACCAACAAGATACAGACATACCCTCTAACATACAAATATTAACACAAGCATATTTATCTTGCATTAACCCCTCTAGTATCAAACTTTTCTTTCTCAACCTTCTTATTGTTTCAATCCATGTTGTGGTGTAGACTGTTCATAATAAAAATAAAGAATGGTTCATGCAGAGATATTCAAGAAAGATTCCAATTGTCTTGCAATGCCATTTAGACTTGGTGAATTACCTGTGTTACTAATGAATAAGAGAAAAAATACTTAGTTACTTACTAGTGAATTCTTAATTTTCATGTTTGAAATTCTAAATATGCTTTTCCTCAAAAGTATTGAGTATCTGTAACTAATTTTATTTGTTGGAAAATGTAAGAAGATTGTTGCTAATGCTTAGAAGAGTTTAGTATGATATCCACAAACTCGTTGATCATTATGTAAGGATAGAAGTTCTCATTGTGTTTGTTTTATACCTTTAGTAGTGTACTTGAAATATTTGTTGTACAAGTGCATAGTTGCTTATGTTTCATGGCATAGTCTTAATTAATTTATCAACTCTTGCATTTCCAATTGCTATATGTTTGAGTTTGTGATATTGTTATGATGCTCTAATAAGTTTGAGTTTGTGATGTTGTTTTTGATTGAATGGTTGAATGTCCAAATATAAAAGATTTAGGTTTTAAATCATTTTTCATGTACTAGGCACTTCTTATTTTAACTAGCTACTTGGTTCTTTATATCCTTTCGATAATGTAACTATAGGAGATGAGAAAGTGGATAAGCATTGACTTGGATTGGAACATTTCTCTCATTGCTACAAACTATAAAGTGCAAGTTTGAATGTTGCAATTGAAAACTAGAATTACAAATGATGCAAAATGGGTGTTAGTATTTCCCCTCACTTCAATTCTTAAAGGGTGCTAACTCAATGCAATAGAACCTACCTCACAAGAATGAGGATGGTGAGTTGATTCCTCCATGACCTATGTTAGCACACATGCTAAATTTTTAATAGGCGTTGGTGACAATGGGTTGTCGAGAGAGGGTATAGCCAAAAATTTTCTAGGCCTAACGGTTTTGAGAAGGATCACTATAGGGACAGGCAGTGTAGAGCAACAGAGTTTTATGATTTCGCGACGGAAGAGACGTGTAGAGAATCTAGCTACAAGATCATGCGAGTTCCACGGCTCACCCTATTTCCCTAACAGTTGTGATTAGGGCGGTCCAGAACTACGGCTAGGAACTTGTTCATTGCCCACATATGCACAATGGATAATGCAGAATATGGTCACAAAAGGGAAGGAATGCCCCACATGTTTGGATGGCATTGATAAAACAGGGGGCTGATCGATGGCCCTAATTGAAATTGCAGCAAGAAGATGCGTGATGGATAGTGGAAGGAGTCCACGCGAAGCTGAGTAGGACCACTGATTTTTTATGGTGGGGATTCGGTGAGACAATCAACCAACGGACGGACCCTGAATTGAAGGTCAGGGTAGATGATGTCAACAGTGTATTCCACACTCAAGAATCTCGAGAGTTGTTTCCCGTCACACATCAGGAGGACGAGCGCCATGATGGTGAAGAGACAGAAGGTAGGGGTGGTTGTATGCATTGTACGATAAGGGAACAATGCAATGAAACCTGGGTGTATCAGTATCATCATAAGAGGAGCTAAGGAGGAGACCAACATCAAGTCCTCCCACCACCAACTGGCCTAATGCCGATTATAAGTGAGGCTAAAAGTAACTTCCACCATTAATTCCATGAAATCACGACTAAGGAGTGACATAGTTGGTACCTCCACATAAGAAGACCAGATCAAGATCCCATGTGACCGTTCATGTGTCATCATATCACTCGGCGACGGTGTATGAGAAATATTGGTAGACCCTCACCCAGATCCTTTATCCGGTTCATTATAATGCCATCACTCGGTCTTTACCAGAGAGGGGAATTATGCAAATGTGAAGATCAAGAAGGACAGAGTGTCATTCCAATGAGAAGCCTGAAGGCCCTGCTACTGGGATTGAATTCATCAGCCCACCTGAAGCACCAATGAGTCATTATGTCCTACCAATCGTCGGGTGTGACAGAGGGTTTCATCTATTCCTAGACCACTGCGTTGCAGTAGCTCCAGCCATCAGGGCATAGATTTTCTTTCCATTTGAGGGATTTTTCGACACCAGTGAGGTTAATGGAAGGATGTGAACCATATTAGATAGATTTTCTGAGGCCGGGAAGGAAAAGGTTGTCCTAATAAAATGAAACCCCCCCGCAAAAGTAGTGCCTATGGTCTCCAACCATATGGGTATTCCACCAAAGCCTCCAGATAGGTCCTTGGATGTTACCATCATTGTATATAGTATCCATTTCTAGGGACAGGTCGTCTGAACGGACGCTAGTACGGGGGAAGAAAGAAAAGGAGAATTTCATCATCATCATCACCGACTCATAATGCCAACTACATTGAATGTGATGACGGATACAAAGACATATGGCATAGGCACACCCTGGAAGAAGAAGGTAATCTTGGTGACTGGGAAGAGAAAGTGACCAAGATCCTACTGGAATGGAAGGCACATCAAAGGTCCAATGCTATTGATAACAGGGTAGTCATCCCGAGGTCTACAAACTTAACAAGTGCTCATAAGGCATGTAGAAGCTACCAAGTAAAGATCCTAACTCAAAAAAGGTATACACATGCCTATCAGCTACAAGCATGGGTAAAGCATGGTCTCAGAACATGGAGGCGCGCTAAGGGGCACAATCAGCAGGGTCATGGGTATATTCCAAGCCCGCGTGTTAGAAAGCGCAAATTTGAAATAAAAGTAATTTGTATTGAACCATGTTTAATTTTTTCAAAGCTAGCAAGCCTACACTCAGACGTTATCACATCATCTTGCTCCAGCACATGTAGTATATTGTTTCACCCAGTCGGTGATAAACAATGGTGAGCCTGCCACCTAATGTAGTTTGGATGTAATTATTGTAGGTTAATCCCATATTTTGTAACCGTATTTATACCCTATTTCTGGGTGTATCCCTCAGGGTAGTCTGCATTATAAATAGAGCCTCCTCAGAGGAGGACAAGAGGTTGGATTGATTTTCAATTTTGAGGCATGAGCATTGGTTTGTAGTTCTGCAAGTAATTTTGGAAGCTTCAATGAATATATTTTTTTGCAGTTATGAGATTCATCACGGTGTTGGTGTTTAGTCTTTGTTTCCTGTTTATTTCATTTACATCTATGTTATTTCTTCCAATACATTTCTATATTAGTATGCAAGAATTTTCCCTCTACCAGGAACTCCTGCATCAGAAATTGTGTTCGTAATGTGATTGCAATAGCTGCTATAGAATTCATCCATCTATAGGTTATTTGTTTCAGCTCTTTCCCTTTTTTATTTTCCACTAAAGGTGTGCTCAGACATTCGTACCCGATATATGCCTCTATTCTTTACTAGGATCTTTCCTTATTTCTTCCTGCCATCACTATAAAGTTACTTGACTGAATGTTGTGCTTAATTGTCCTCATGATACATAAGAGAAATCCATTTTCATTATAATGATGTAATGGCCTTAAATGTTTTCAAGTTGTGACTCCATCGCCCAATAGTTTTGATTTTGTCTATATTTTCAACTTATTTATATTTTGTAACTCTCACGTTACTAGAAGAAATTTAGTCTTCTGCATGCTCTTTAAAGACAAATGTGTATGTGAAGGTTATCATGACAACAGAGAGCCCTATCTGACTACCTTGGCTAGAGAGTAGTCTAAATCCGGTTTGAAATGGTCACCCATGTGACTTCCTACAACAACCATAGGAAAATTACAGGGTGCTAACATCTTGGCGCCGTTTCTGGGGAGTGAATGAGCAATTCATCCCTGGGTAAAATGACATTGCTCAATTCTATGACCTGGTTGAGCAGATGGTCTTAGACACATTTTTGTTGTATATTCTCTGGTGACACCATTGAAGGCCTTTGAAGGTGACTCAACTTGGAACCCTAAAAACCCAGAAGCTGCAAATTTTTTCAAAGGTTCCATGGTGACTCCACTAGGTAAAATGAGCCCAAGATAGTAGAACCTGGAAGGGCTTGGTAAAATACGAGGTACCCTGCTGCCTTTCTCCAAGATATATTTCCCTTCCTGGTACATTTTTCCTATCTTTCCTTGGGATGGTTAAAATAGTCTTCCAATATCTATCACACCCAAGGAAAGACCCCAAACCCACTCTTGTATATCCTTCTTTAAAGACCAAGAGATCCTCCTTTCCCTATACATATGCCTCAGACGAGACCCCTTCTCCTGAACCCCTAGATAGGGATCTCAAACCCTCATTTGATTTAGGACATCCTCGTCCCTCTTCTAAATGGGCCTCATCCAACTCCGCAGTCACAGGACCCCCTGCTGCTACAACATTGCCTTCCCTCCTTTCAGAGTTTACAGAGCCTTCGTCATCCAATGCTTTAGCCCCTGTCAAAATATCTACCATAACCCCAGCAAGGGATAACAAATTTTCCCCCATACTCCTCCCCGCAATCCTTCACAACCTTCCCCATGGGTACAACTAAAGACTCAAACAATTTTCTTGTGAGAAGGGGTACTCAGCTGAAGAACATTTAGGGTGGTTGGCGGATTGGATTGAGCTAGAAGAAGTGGAAAAAGAATAAATTAAGCTTAGAATATTCCCCCAAATCCTTTCTAGAGAGTAAATTAGGTGGTTCACCAGTCTCCTAGATGGTTCCATCTTGGGATATCAAGCTTTGGAAGAAGCCTTCAATTAAAGGTGGGCAGAGAGGAAGAACCCTGGGAGATGCTTGTCTCAGTTCTACTCCATTAGAAGGGAAGAGAGAGAATCTAACTGATATTTCTCTAACAAGTTTATGAAAGTGTATGACGTTATCCCCTTTGAGTTCAAACCTCCTCTTGGTGCGGCCCAACTTCAATACGTCGAGGCCTTTGATAGTGAATTCTTGTTGTGGCCCAACAAAAGAAGGTCAACCTCTCTAGTTGATATGCTAAGAAATTCCATAGAGGTGGATATGAACATAAGTACTTCTAGAGACAAGGGGAGAGAAGAGGAAGAAATAACACAGAATGAATATCTCCCCCAGCTCCTTCCCCTGACACCCCGGAGATCACAACGAATGAAAGGATGAAGACCATAGAAAGATGGATGGATATATTCATGATGGACCACAACCCCTGTCCCATAAGAAGTCAAGAAGATAGAGGACCCCTGTGTATTGATAAAGCTCATGTTTCCCTGGAGGACCTGCAAGAACATGCACAACTTCCTATGCTATTGGAAGAGGGTGAAGAAAAATAGCCACAGTCCCCTCTACCTTCAAATCCTGCTTCTTATGAAGAAGACATTCGGTAGGAAGAAGGTAACTACATGCCCTTATGCTTCACCTCATTTGATTTTCTAAAATAGAGGTTAAAAAGTTCAAATTGAGCACAGAATGAAGTCATGGAATGGTTTAGAATGACTGATGGGGGGAATGAAAAAATGAAACCTACTATAGATCCTAGTTTTCCTTTTTTTCATCACGTAGATGAGAAACCCAGGCCCATACAAGAGGAGTATTACAATCGATTTGTTGAAGAAAATAGTTGTTCTATCGAAAGCCCTATCGAGGGTGATTTGGAGGAGGGTTTTAGATTTCCGCTATGCAATAAATATGAGGAAAATTGCTCAAAAGATGAGGGTCCAAAATGAGACGTTTCTTCCTCCTCTTCCAGTGCAAATTACCTATGTCAAGAAGAGCACAGTCCAATGGATTCTATTGAAGACATTTCCTATGAATTGTGGGAGGAAGAACCGGGCTTGGTTTCTGACATTCTAGATGAAGCAACTGAGGTCTCAAGTACAGATGGTCATGGGTTCCTCTTGTATGAGTATTTCGAAGAACCACTGAGCAGTGTGTAGGAGAAGATACTTTTGGAGCAACAATCATGGAGTCAACAGACGCCGAGAGAGCTTCAGGACAACCATGGGTTTTATGATCCAGTGGCTGAGTACATGGAGAAACTTGGTCATGACAGGTGTATAGTAGGATTTACAAGGGGCTGTCATGACCCAATGGCCACACCTATGGAAAATATATATGAGGGAAAATATAGGACAATTATGCACAATAAGAACTAGAGGTTCAAGGATAACCTCTAATCATTATGCATCAGATTACTGCACTTGATCAAGAAGGAAAGAAGGACCTGCAAACATAGTCACCTGCTTGATTGGATTCACTGGAAGTTGAAATTCATTTGAATGGGCAGTAATGTTGGTGTAAAGTAAGGTAGGTAGGATCAATTAAGCTCGACCTGGTGAGCATTTTTTTTCTGCAATTTTTCAGTTTAATTATTCGTCTTTTGTTTCAGAACACGCTGGTAAGTTTTCAAGGAATATCCATGAAATGGCCCAATGGATCAGGCACATGATATATGGAGGTTCTTTGCTACCTCATAGGGAGGATAACATCCCCAAGTTGGAGCTGCTATTAGCACACATGCTAAATTTTGAATAGGCAATGGGCTGTTGGGAGAGGGTATAGCTAGAAATTTTCTAGGCCTAACGGTTTTGAGAAAGATCACTGTAGGGACAGGAATTACAGAGCAGCGAAGGTTGATGATTTCAAGAAGGAAGAGGCACATAGAGAATCTAGCTACAATATCGTGTGAGATCCATGACTCACCCTGTTTCCCTAATGGTCACAATTGGGGCAGGCCAAATCTATAGCTAGGAACCTGCTCGTTTCCCACATATGCACAATTGATAACGCAGAAGATGGTCGTGAAAGGATAGGAAGGCCCAACATGTTTGGATGGCGATGATTAGATAGGGGGGAAATCGATGACCCTAATTGAAATCACAGTGATAAGATGCATGATGGATAGTGGAAGGAGGCCACGCGAAGTTGCGTACGACCCCTCGTTTCCGACGGTGGGCATTCAGTGAGACGGTCAACCAACAGATGAACCCCGAAGTGAAGGTCAGGATAGACAACATCGACAATTTATGTCATGCTCGGGAATCCTGAGGGTTTCTTCCCATCACGTGTCAGGAGGACAAACTCCATGACGACGAAGAGACAGAAGGTAGGGGTGGTTGTACGCGCCATACGATAAGGGAATAATGCACTGAAACCCGGGTGTATCAGTATCATCATAAGAGGAGCTAAGGAAGCAACCAACATCAATTCTTCCCACCATCAACTAGCTTGACATTGATTATAAGTGAGACCAAAAGTCACTTCTGCCATAAATGCCATGACATCACGACCAAGGAGTGACACAGTTGGCACCTCCACATAAGAATACCAGATCAAGATCCCACATGATCCTTCATGTGTCATCATATCACTTGGTGATGGAACATGAGAAGGATTGATAGACCCTCACCCAAATCCTTCACTCGATTCATTATAGCACCATCACTTGGTCTTTACCATAGAGGGGAATTGAGAAAACATGAAGAAAAAGGAGGAAATAACATCATTCCAATGAGAATCCTGAGGGCCTTGCTACTGGGCTTGAATTGATCAGCCCATCTTAAGCATGAATGAGTCATTACGTCCTTCCAACCATCGGGTGTGATGGAGGGTTTCAGATATTCCTAGACCACTGCATTGCAGCATCTCCAACCATCGAAGCAGAGATGTTCTTTCCCTTTGAGGGATTTTTCGACACCAGTGAGGTTGAGGGAAAGATGTGCACCATATTAAATAGATTTTTGGAGGATGGTAAGGACAATTTTGTTATGATAAAATGAAATTCCCCAAGATAATTATTTCCTGGGGTCTCCAAACAGATGGGTATCCCACCAAATCCTCCAGATAGGTCCTTAGACCTTACCATCACGGTATATAGTATCCATTGCTAGGGATGAGTGGTCTGAATGGACGCTCGTATGGGGGAAGAAAGAAAAGGAGAATTTTGTTGTCATCATTGCTGAATCATAATGCCAACTACATCAAATTTGATGACAAATCTAAAGACATCCAGCGCAGGTGCACACTGGAAGAAGAGGGTAATCCCAGTGAATGGGCAGTACAGGTGACCGGCAACTTACTAGAATGGAAGGTAAATCAAAGTTTCAGTGTTGTTGATAACAGGGTGGTCATCCCAAATTTGGCAAACTTAACAAGTACTAATAAGGCATGTAGAAGATGTCAGGAAAAGAGCTCGACTTAGAAAAGGTGTAAACATCCATGTCAACTACAAGCACGGGTAAAGCACGATCTCAGAACATGGAGGATTTCTAAGGGGCACAATTAGTAGGGTCATGGGGCTAGTCCAAGCCCTCATGTCAAAAATCTCAAAAACAAAATAAAATTCATTTGTACAGAAGCATGTTTAATTTTTTCAAAGCTAGAAAGCCTACACTCATACGTCGTCGTGTCACCTTGCTCCGGCGCACGTAGTATATCGTTTTCCCTAGTCGACGATAAATAGCAGTGAACCTGCCACGTAATGTAGTTTGGATGTAATTATTCTAGGTTAATCCCATATTTTTTAACCATATTGATACCATTTTTTGGGGTGTATCCCTGAGGTTATTCTGCATTATAAATAGAGCCTCCTCAGAGGAGGACAAGAGCTTGGACTGATTTTCATTTTTGAGGCCTGAGCATCGGTTTGTAGTTATACAAGCAATTTTGGGAGCTTCAATGAATATATTTTTCTGTGGTTATGAGATTCATCACAATGTTAGTGTTTAGTCCATGTTTCCTGTTTATTTCATTTACATATGTGTTATTTATGCCATTGCATTTCTAGATTAGTATGCAGGAATTCACCCTCTGCTAGGTGCTCCTGCATTAAAAATCATGTTCGTAATGTGATTGTAATAGCTGCTACATAATTCATCCATCGATAGGTGCTCTATTTTAGCTGTTTCCCTTTGTTATTTTCCACTAAAGGTGTGCTCAGATATTCATCCTTGATAGATGCCTCTGTTCTTCACCGGGCTCTTTCCTTAATTCTACCTGCCATCACTATAAATTTACGTGACAGAATGTCGCTCTTACTTTTCCTCATGATACATAAGAGAAATCCATTTTCAATATAATGTTGTAATTGCCTTAAATATTTTGAGGTTGTGACTCCATCGCCCAATGTTAGGATTATAATCCTCCCTTGTCCAATTTGGTCAGTCACGTAGAGTCAATTTAGTCATTATTTGGGTCAACTAGTACCATTGGGTCCACTTGGCCTAATTGGGACACATGTACCAGTTACTAGAGTGTGGGGAACACTAATTGAGGCTAAATTCCACTGAATTCACTTGTATGAATTAGTTTAGGAGCCTCCTAGACCAATCCTTACAATTTAGGAGTCACTAGGACTATCAACACCAACCTCCTTCAGTTCAGTTCAGTTGGTGACAAGTCAAGCTTAGTTAGGACTCAATTACATTTAGTTCTAGTCAGTTACATTCAGTTATACTCAATTAGCTCTAGTTAAGCATGGTTGCATCTGGATGAGGCACATTTACTCGCCTACCACAGCGAGTTAGACTAGTTAACTGATAATTAAGACTAAATTAGACACTTGAGTTGGGTTGTTGAACTCTAATAGTGATTTAGACAAGTTCAGTTAGCCATGCAGTGAAGTAGAGTCAAACCAATTCAAAATTCCTCACATGTATTTGAATTGCATGAGCCTATTTATCCATTGTACTACATTGTAACTATTATCCAATTACTTTCGATTAATGAAAGCATTACACAGTTGCAAGCCATTTTTGCACTATTTCATTCTTCAATTCTGAGTAAAATTGTATGATATATCTTGTCAGTTGTGTGTTGATCCACAGATCTATGTGCTCAATTTTATATGGTATCAGATCCTTAAAAGGACAAGGCACTTCTCCTACTACATATTCATACTTGGATCAAAAGCAAATTGAGCAAAATTGCTCCTTCCAGCACTGCACCAGAAGCGGTAAGCTTACCACAGAAATCCTAAGCAAAGGGATTGTTGATCAAGCATTGCTTTATTAACTAATATGGGTGTGATTAAAAATTGAAAAATGTAGATTGTCCGACCTTGTGGTGCCCCTTTTTTGTTTTTGCAGGTACAACTTCGAATGGATTCATCGGTTCCTCTTCTCACCCCATTCACAAGCTATTCATAATGGAAGTTAAAGATGACTGCATCTCTGAAGAGACAACATCTCTATGAGGTGTATATTTGACTTGGAAAAGAGTCTTATGAGAATTATAATGATTGGCTAAATGATGGTGATGGATATTTTGGAGCAATAGGTCTGGCCCTTTCTCCTAGCTTGCGCTACCTCACTAAATCTGTTGAATACCCAAAGGATCTCTGGACAAAATTGAACAGAACCTTTGGCAAGCATAATGAGGATCATAATAGCACTTTAGAGAGCACACCCAGCACCACAAGAGTTCTTGATCCAAAATTCTTGTCCTCTTCTCTCTCTGATGAATTTTTTCAAGATGAATAAAAAGCATAATCTTCTACGCAGTCAATTCGAATTGAAGAAAGTCTCCTTGCAGTGACTCCTTCTCCTGATGCTCCAAAAGTTTATGAGATCTCTGATATCTCATATTGTCATTTGGCTAATATAGAAGAATACATTAAAATCTTTTATATTGAAGAAAAACATTGCTACACTTCTATGCAAACATTCTCCAGTGATTCTCCTTTAAATTATGTGCAAAAATTTCCAGTGATTGCTTCCGAAAGTGAAGAGGAATTTGATTTCTATCCCTATAATGTTGCTGCTGGTGTACATATAAGTAATATATTGTATATTTTGGAAAAAATATCAGATTGTAGGAGTGATCCATTTTCTCTCCTTGATATAGATCTTCCAGCAAATTCCTATAGGATTGCATGCACAAATATTCAGAATTTTGAAGAAAGAGAAAATTGTGCATCTACCATCTCGATGGACAATACTTTTGGATTGGATATGAAATTTATTGGATCTGATATGATATTACTTGGTTCTAGGGTTCAATATCTTTTAGTACTTCTTTTATCTATTCTCATCAATTTTGGTGTGAAAAATCAAGTACCGCAAGTCTCCTTCAAAATTGCTGCTGGGGATTTGATTTCACTTCAAAGCTTTGGATCTGATATGAACCTTTTTGGATCTGATTTATTTTCTGATCTGATAATATGTGGTTCAGGTTTTAAGATTCAATAGCTTTCAATCATGATTGTATCTGATCTCACCAATTTTCGTGTGAAAAATAAAGTACCGCAAGTCTTCTTCAAATTTGTTGCTGGGGATTTGGTGTTAGTTTCCTCTTATGAATTTGCTGATATTTTATTTTGTGAATAATTAGTTATTTATGAAGCTACATCAAATTATGGATCTCAATCATTCACTCTCCACAGTCCCAGGGCTTCTCTACCTTTGGTCACATGCTCATCTCCTCATAGAACTAGTAAACATTATGCATCCTCCTGGACACTTGCTCCTAACACTTGGGTCTGATTTTACCAATCATGGTTTGGTTTTCAAGGCTGAAACATATCAGTTGATTTAGTGTTACTCACATGGCTTGAATCATCAATCACTTTTGCTCTCTTATCAGCTTATTTCAGTTGCTCTACATGGATCCAATTTTCATCCAGTAGCTGTCTATGTTCCTGATTCAATTGAGCCGATTATTCTTCTTCCAAAGAGGAATATTCCTCCAAACATAATCATTTAGTTTGTATGGAGAAGTTCACATGCCAAGCCCCAGGATACCTATGCAAAGAAGAACAAGTTTTTTCTTGATTTTACCTGATTAGTTTAATGGGGGGTATTTTTCCCATGAGGTTTTTTCCCGTTTCCTTGGTTATATTGAGCAGTTACTTTTTTTTATTTTAGTTGTAATGGGTGACCTTTGGTATTAGTTACCAATGCACACATTGTCCAATTTAAGATTCAAGTGGAGTGTTAGGACTATAATCCTCCCTTGTCTAATTTGGTCAGTCACCTAGAGTCAATTTAGTCATTATTTGGGTCCACTAGTACCATTGGGTCCACTTGGCCTAATTGGGACACATGTACTAGTTACTAGAATGTGGGGAACACTAATTGAGGCTAAATTCCACTGACTGTGCTTGCATGCGTTAGTTTAGGAGATTCCTAGATCAATACCTACAAATTAGGAGCCTCTAGGAGTGTCAGCACCAACCTCCTTCAGTTGAGTTCAGTTGGTGACTAGTCAAGCTTAGTTAGGAGTCAGTTACATTTAGTTCTAGTCAGTTACATTTAGTTCTACTAAGTTAGCGCTAGTTATGCATGGCTGCATGTGGATGAGGTGCATTTACTCACCTACCATAGTCAGTTACACTAGTCAACTAATAATTAAGACTGAATTAGACACTTGAGTTGGGTTGTTGAACTCCGATAGTGATTTAGACAAGTTCAGTTAGCCATGCAATCAAGTAGAGTTAAACCAATTCGAATTTCATGATCCTATTTAGCCATTGTACTACATTGTAACAATTATCCAATTACTTTTGATTAATGAAAGCAGTACACAGTTGCAAGCCATTTTTGCACTGTTTCATTCTTCAATTCTGAGTAAAATTGTATGATCTATCTTGGGAGTTGTGTGTTGATCCACATATCTATGTGCTCAATTTTATACCCAATGGTTTTGATTTTGTCTATCTTTTCAACCTATTTATATTTTGTAACCGTCATGTTACTAGCAGAAATCTAGTCTTTTGCATGCTCTTTAAAGACAAATGTGTATGTGAAGGTTACTATGATAAGAGAGAGCCCTCTCTCAATACCTTAGCTAGAGAGAATTCTAAATCTGGTTTGAAATGGTTACCCTTGTTACTTCCTACAGCAGCCATAGTAAAATTACAGGGCGCTAACACCCTACTATAAATTAATAAATGATATTGCAATATATTTCTAAGAAAAAAACTATGTTGATTTATATGGTAAGACATTTTTTTATATAATGTGGGTTTCAAACTGTTTTTGTCTTTCTATGAAGGGGGTTCCATGTCATATCTATAATTTTCTATTAGGGGGGTTTTAGACTACCCCATAGTATTCTAGTAGGGGGGTTTAAATTGCCCCACTATGTATCTACGATGGGGGTTTTTAACTTCCCCTATATGCATCTACGAGGGAGGATCTAAACTGCCCTTATATGCTACTACGAGGGGGTCTATAAAATACCCTTGTATGTTGTTACAATGGGGGTTCAAAACTTCCCTTATATGTTGCTGCAACGGGGGTTCAAAACCACCCTTATAGGGTTTTAGAATGAGGGTTCCAAACCCCCTGTTAACACTCTGTTTTTAACAGGTTATTTGAGGGCTTGACAAAGGTTTGGTAAGGGTCCCAGCCCCTCGAATCTCATGTGACCCTCCTTCAACAAGGAAAGTGGCAAGTGTACTATAGCATTGGGCACGATCCCTATTCAAGGGCTACGATTTATCGAAGGAGGATCAACGGTTCTGAACCACTTCGCGCGAGCAAACATGCGCAATAAAATTTTCTATCCCGGAGTGCGAAACATGTTAAAGACTGGCGTCTTTCGACAGTTGAGATGAAGCCTGGGGTAGATCTACAGCCTACAATAATTTCGCACTCCATACTTGTGCGGATAAAGCTGCACTCTCAAATCGCGAAAAGGGGTAGAGGCCGCAAAGATCAACGGTCATGATGAAGAAGAGGACATTTTAATTATATTTATAATCTATGGCTATGGTTCAATTCACAAGGCGAACTAGCATGGATGAATATTTGAGTTCTTTGTTGCAAAAAAGGGTGGGGCCCACTCTGATCGACGGTTGCAGGAGGGTCAATCTCGATTGACAGCTCAGGACATATCACGATCCAAACTTCCCATGGTGTTCAGAAGAGAAAGGTTGGTGGAAGGATGAACAGAATGTGGACGGTGGATATGGAAGATTCTTTTGATCAAAAGTCTAAGAAAGACTCCCAAGGTGCAGATCTCCCACCTAGTGTGGAAATGACAGTGGAGGGGGCGTTCACACGTGTAATCTGCTTCATTGTGGATTGGCAGATTCCTCCGACGCCATTTGGGATATGCCTGAGGTGTAAGTATTGTCCAGTGACACAACTTTTCCAGTTCGTGGGTGTGGTGCGTGTTCACTTCAAGGGGATCCATCCCAGTGAGGTGGCTTTTGTGTGAGCTGGGCTACGGAAGGGAGGATGGTAGCTAGAAAATACGCTACTCACATAAGGTAGAGCCTACACAATGTGGGAGCTTCAACTTCATGAAGTATGCAACATGGATCTACTGTACCAGATGGAGTCCACAACTACTCCCCGCAGCAGACAATAGGGTGACACGACCGATGAATCCAAATGACTAGATCCCCAGTAAGTAAAGGATCACCCTGCTTGTGTCTTTGCACATGTTGAGACCAGATACACTCGATGACAGAATGTGCAAGAATGTTGACCAACCTGTGCAAAGATCAATCCTGAAAGCTCTATATATACCACCTTTAGTTCAACAAGAGTGAACTAACATATCTCCATAGGTCGAGTTCTACTTCTCCACGAAATTTGCAGAGGCCTAATAGAGTGTGACAATGAAGATTTGGTTCAAAAAGCTTGTTCATCTGGGGGTGTTGATGGTTGGTGAGTAGGTTCCACGCTCACTCGTCGCCTTGGTATTTGCATGCCAATGGTGACACCAGCCATCGGGGCCTAGATGTGATACCCGCGTCTCCAACGACGCGAGACCTAGACACTTACTCCCCATAGGTGTTTTTCTAGGAACACCTGATACCATCATGCCCACCAAAGCCTCAATAGAAAGGAACAGTCATTGGTCGTTCTCTGTGTAAATATTCGTTTAGATGAGAGCTTCAGGGGTTTATATCCCTAACAACCCTATTTGTGAAGTCCACTTTCCAAGGGTGATGGGGCTGGTGTAGATCTTCTACACCTTATTTCCTATGGGATAAGTCACCTCACTAGAGCTGATTAGTATAAGAATGATGAGTCACTCCGCAGGTCTATATCAGCCAGAAGCAATGCGGCACTTCTTCCAGAGCCCACGTATAACAATGTTACCCGACGGGGAAGGAGGTGGTGGATGTGACTAGACTGGAGAAGGATGCCAAATAAATCTCCAGTGTCTGCCCATGCAGAAAGCTGCATTTGAAAATGGTGGAAGCACACACCTCAAAGTATAGAAGCAGGAATCATACTCATCATCCGTCGTGGCGGTCAAACGTGTCGAACTGTTAGTCGAGCTTAATAAATCCACTAGCGCCATAATGTTTGTTTCTATTTGTAAAACATGGCAATGGTCCACTCTTTACACTATTAGCGCATGATGGCGACTTGCAACATCTTTTTATTTGATATTCTTAGCAATAGGATTGTATAAATACCCTCCCGATAGAGGGAGAAAGGAGTTAGTGAATTGGATTGGGAAACAATCCCGGGCTGAGGCTCCCATTTGTAAAACTTGATACCTGTGTGTGAATAAATTGCAGTGGAAGACTGTCATTCACAGCATAGATTCCTATGTTGTTTTTTTTCCTAATAAGTGCTTTCCTTTTACGTGTAAATTATGTTTTGTCTCCACTCCATTTTGTTTATTTATTTTCATGCCTACGACATAGGGTATAGTGGTTCAGAATTCATACTTCTTATGCTCTGACTATTGTTCCAGCCATTAATAATGGTTCTTCTTAAGTTACATGGAATTCATCTCGTCAATGCTCCATGCGATGGACTGTCCCTCCTTGTCCTCTAAAATGCCCGCTAAAATCTCCTGATTGGGAAATCAGCAGCTATCTTGCCTCCGTTTGCTACCTTTCGTCATTCTTTCTTCTGTAATTGTTTATTGCGCAGGTTTCAAATCCATTTTCCCATGGTCGCTTATCCCCCGATAATCTTTCCATGCACTTTCTTCAACATACTTTTCCCCATTCAGGATCCTAGCCCCCTGATTTTGCTGATTGAAAATCCTTTGTGGAGTAGACTTTGTTGACACACAAGACTAACAGCCTTATATGGAGCTTCTCCAGTGACGAACGAGAGATCCCTCTCTGACTGCACGGGGCTGGAGGCACAGCCTAAAGTGGTTTTACTGTTGCCTGGGAGTGGCCTCCCCTTGTTCGACCTTGGGGGTCCCAAATCCTGGTGCTAACAAACTTGTGCCGTTGCCAGGGACCAAACTTGAAGATCCTCCCCGGGAAGAATGACAAAGATTTAGATCTGACTATTGATGGTGAACAATCGGTCAGACACCAAGAAGGTTCAGCATTTTTCACTTGGCGACTCCACTCATAAAGGATTCAGACTTCAATGACTCCACTGGTGATGCGATCCAAAAAATCTAATGACCAAGGAAGGCTGGCCGATCCCACCTAGAAAATGGGTCCCTCATAGAGCTCAAAAATACATGGTGGGAGGTCCAGGCACTCGAGTCTGCGTTTCTTCCAGGATGCCTTATCCTACCTTGTAAGTTTGCTCTCATATTTTCTGAAATTTATCAAAACAACTTTCTCCGGCCTAGCTCATCCTGAGCAGAGCCATGGACATATTCCTGTATATCCTTCTTTACGAACCGAAAGCATTGTGTCATCTTGTATATCTAATTTCGGCCTAGATTTTCATCCGGGGGCTCTCGATATCAGAGGACAGCCCTGTGAAATTCATGAAACCTCGGGTGATAGTTTGGCTATCATACCTAACCTTGTCTCCCCCACTTATCCAAGCCCATATAAACTGGTGCAATTACCTCTTGTTGTCCACGATTTTCCCACAAAATACTACAAGTGACTCCCCAAGTTCGACAGAGAATCTGAAAACTTAACTGTTGAGAAACATGTACAAGCCTTTGAGCATTTCTCTAATCTGTTTGAGATAGAACATGATGACGTATGCATGTGGATGTTTGCTCTATCCTTGCAAGGGGATGCTAAAGTTTGGTTTAAACACTTGCAGCGTAATTCCATCAACACTTGGGAAGAGCTTTCTTGCACATTCTTGAGGTTTTGGGGAAGGAGCCAGCCATTGGAGCAGATGCTTTCAAAGTTTTATTCTTTGAGGAGACATGAAGGTGAGGCCATATCCAGTTTTAATAGAATATTCACAAGCTTTTATTATAACATTCCTAAGGAAGTTCAACCTCTTGAGAACACTGCTAAAATCTATTATGCAACTACCTTTCCTCATGACCTGTCCTTGCTTCTTTTGGAGAGAAAATCGACCACCCTGCAGTAGATGTTCGATGATTGCTTGGAGGTTGAGGAAAACCTTAAGATGCCTAGGAAGCTATTAGATCAGGACAATGGTGTTGAAATAATGGATGCATACAAATTGGTTGGGCCCTACAAGAAAAAGAAGGAAGCCTACAACCCGTCAAAGACCTCTCATGATATACAGAAAGATGATCAGTCTGAGGCTGAAATAAATGGTCTTGCAAGACTATTCTCTGAAGATGGTGACTTGCCCCGCTCATGGTCATGGTCAAGAATATAATTTTGAGAAGGATCTTGGTGCACCTGTGTATGATGAATATGAATAAGAGTACCTGCAAAATGAGCTGGATGTTGAAACGACACCTTCTGATGAATGAAGTCAAAGTGCAATGCAAAATCTGGAGGTTGAAGTGAGAAAAGATGATGAGGGCACTGGAGGTGATAGCTTACCCTTATTCTATGCCTCTTTTGAATTGATAAGGAATATAATAAAGGCTATAATCAAGGCCTCCAAGCAAAATCAGAAAGAAACGGGGGTGGTGCAGGCCGAAAACTTATACAAAAATGGAGGTAGATGTAGCAGTTTACAGATAAACACTTTTTCTGATACTCCGTGTTCAGTCATGAATTTGTTTTCATTAGTCTTATATTTTGTTTGTGTTTTGAAGCTTGCTTATAATTTTACTTCTAGTAAATTTTGGTTTAGAGTGCAATTTTGGATTTATGACTTTAGGTTTCCATCATTTTTTGGTTTTTTTTAATGTTCTATAGGGTTCTATAGGATATATGTTGATTAAAGGTTTCACAAATAACACTAAGATCAAGGTTTATCATATAAACCTAATTTAAAGTTAAGTTAGGGGTCAAATAGCCCAAAATTATATTTTTAAACTTTCTTGTAGCACAACGGTCAAAATTTTGCACTGGCGCGCTACAAGAAAATTGTGGGTGCAAAATTTGTCAGTTTTCACGCCAAATTCTCCAATGATTTCGATCCTGGATGACTAATCACATGTGTAGACAGGTTTGATATGTGTTTCATCAAAGATAATCATGAAAACAAGTGTTGGCTATGACGTGAGGGAGATCATGGCAGTCAGAAGTTAGGGCTTGGCAAATCATGACAGACAGTGGAATGAGGTGAGATTGATGGGAAATAGGTTCTCCAATTAAGCATCACGAAGCTGGTGGAGAAGTGGAATGAAGACACATTGCTAAGAATCGGGAATTGGTAGTTGAAGAAGGAATTTAGGGTTCCGCAGCGCGACAGTTGGAAGTAAGCTGAAGACTTGAGGACACCTGGAGCATTCAATTCGACGTTCAGCTAGTCCAAGAATCAATTTTTAACACCTGCAGCAGCTGGGAGTGAGGTATTCCATGTGACCTGGGTCATGGCCTGTTAAATTGGGGATTTTTCTATTAATCCTTATAATGTTAAATTTTTAAAAGAAAACATAAACTCATGTATTTAACAAACTCCCAATGGTGAGAGATCGGTCTAAAAGGTCTATATGAGCAACTTTGTTATTAGTAAAGCTTCAGCAGCAGCTCTGTTAAAGATTTTTGGTGCTCTGATTGACCTAAATTACCCAAGCTCTATACAAAACATTCCCTGCATTGGTAATAGAAATGACTGTTAAAAATCGAGGAAAATCAGCTAGGAAAAATTAAAAGGAGAGCTGACTATCAAAAGTATGAAAACCTGAGGAGAATAGGCTATTAGGTCACTAGCAGACTCTTAAAATCACACAAAAGCATCATCAAGCCTGGGGAAAGTAGATGAAGAAGAGTGGGAAGACTAACAGGGATGAGCCCACTGAGTTGAATTGGATAGACAAATTTCCAGGGTGTGCTGAACTCTTTGAGAATGTTGGATGGTTGAATTTTTTTAAGAAGATTGATGGATATAATACTGAAGTTTCTCATAGATTTGCTCAATGTTATAACAAGGATATAGTATCATTTGATACTCTAAAGTTCAAATTAACTGTATATTTGGTGCCTGAAGCAACAGGGGTCAAGAATGAAGGAGAACTCTGGTTCAAAAAGGTGTCATTTACCTTTAGTGCCCAAAGATATCTTTTGCCTGGCATTGTTCCAAATTGGGGCAAAGGAGTGCCCATCCATAATTTTAGAGCTGAATGGGTAGATCCTATCAAGTTTTTACAAAGCTACATTACATGTGAAGGGAGGTATGCTTTTGTCTTCAAGTATCATTTTAGGTTCCTCCAACACCTTACTGGTGAATCAAGGATGAATCTCCCTTTCTTCCTGTTAAAGAGTTTGCAGAAAATGTCAAGCAGGATCAAAGAGCATCAGAATCACACAAGTCAATCCATCTTTTACCATGGGTTAATTAAACTTATTATTAACAATGTTCTGCAGAAGGAAGGAAATACTTGGGACTACTTTATCTTTTGGTCTAGGTTTCACAATAACCAGGAAGGACAACCTACCAGAAAGTAGGTGGATAAGGGACAAACCCTAATTAGAAAATTGAGACAAAAATTCAAGGTTGAAGGTGAAGAATGTGTCAAGTTAGAGGAAGTGGCAGAACCTTCAAAAGGAGATTATGAATCTCAGCAGCCTCCAGTTGACAGTGAAAACAAAAGTTTTTTGTTGATCCATAAGGAAACCCAGCTTGTTCAAAACAAAACACCAGCAGAAACACTCATGGATGAAAAAATTGCTTTCACAGAGAAAGTTTCAAGAGATGAAGAAAGTATTAAGGTTCAACAACAAAGCCCAATTACCATCCTGTATAAAAATGAAGCATACTTATTTGAAGGAGATGAGTAGAATGTCAATGCTGAGACTAGGGTTGGCACACAAATGGAGTTCTACAGTCAGGAGGATAAGATAGTAATACCAAAGAAGAATAATATTAAAGTTAAAGAATTTACCTCTATCATGCATCAAGGAAAAAGTTTAAAAATGGTGCGAGAGTTTGCTCCAGGCTGGAGACCTAAAACTAGACCCAAAAACAAACCGAGGCTAAACATGAAAAAGATTTTAAACCCTAGGTTAAAGACAGAAGGGATAACTATGATTGATTCTTCTTCCTCGGATGAAAATCTAGAATATACCAAAGGTAACAGCAAAGGGAAGAAACCATTGAAGACAGAAGAAGAATCTAGCCTCACTGAGACTAAATTGTCTGCTGTGTTTTTAGAGATACGAGGTAAACTGTTGAAGGAGCAGCAAAAAGATGAAACAGAGATTTCTTATTCAGAAAACAAGCTGTTGATGGATGAAAATGCTCCTACTGAAGCAGATAATCAAGAAAACCCAATTGTTCATGATACTTCCATAGAGCTGCTTCCTGAGGATGAGGAAATCTTCAAAAAGCTGAACATCCCATGGCTTCCTAGTGAGCTACAGGGTACAACAGGAAGCAAGGCATTTGACTCAGAAAAGGAAAATTTGCAAAGAACCATCAAGCAGTATAAAAATCAAATAGAGTATATGCAAGAAACAAATGATGGTTTGATCATAGCTAATAAAATACTCAGGGAAGACTTAGAAGAAGTTAATAGTCATTACCAAGAATTCATAGCAGTCTCCAAAGAATCCTTAAAAAGGAAAAGAAGTACAGAGCTGAAAGTTGCAGGATTAAAGCAGGCTGTCAAAAATCTACAGCAACAGAATGAAGAGCTTACAAAAATAATGACAGAGATGCAAGAAGAGCAGCAAAAGGCTAGGAAAAAGGCCCAAGCCTTAGAGGGGATAGCTTTGTTAGCAAAAGCTTCCAAAGATCTATGAGCATTGTTAGCTAAAGCAGTTACTTGTTATGCTTTTGAGAAATAGTTTATTTTTTGTAATTATTATGTTGATAATACCCTATCAATGAGTAGGCTAAAAACAGTTATGGTTTTGGCTCTAACTGAATTTTGAAAAAACAGTATTTAGGAAGGTCACAAAGAGAACAAAGGGTTGGACTTTTGGATGGCTAGAGGAGGTCTCCTGACTTATTGATAAGGCTAAGTACTTGACTCTCATGTGTATTTGATGAGCTAATAATGAAATATATGCTCCATATTACCCTTCAATATGTTCTTTGGCTTCATTTTTAGCTTGTTTAGCTACACAATTGATAATTTCATTGCTGGTTTATAGTTTGTATGATTGTAGTGCTTGTCAGTTGTGAATGAACTTCAATGTTATGTTCTATTGGATACCTGGTTATTATATTATGCATCTCAGTTCTTCTTTACTTGTGATTTAGTTCCTATTTGGATTATGAATGTATTCCCTCTTGTCACCAAACTTCACTACCAGAAAAAACCTTTCAAAAACCCTAAAAACCTAGTTTTGTTTGATTGAATATTTGAAATTGTGTTGGCTTGTTTCTTTGTAGTCTGGAAACAATTTCTAGCACAAACACTCCATTTTCAGGAACGCTGCCTCACTCGAAATAAGTATGCCTACTCAGTTCCAATGGAGAAGTTGAGGACCTCCCTCTCGAAGCACATCAAACCTTCATTGCAAAAATTTCGGACGGAGAGGGGGATATTTCGTTAGAGAAAGATTCTGAGGATCCTCAACTGCAATCTCTCAAGTGTTAGCTTGACGACTCCCTAGAAGCAGGAAGCTCTAGACATATTTCCCATGAGCAGGTGACAGAACGTGCTGGAGGTTTCCATGAATTCTATGACCCTGTGACAAAATACATGGAGGGTCTACGTGAAGGCAATGATTGGTCATGTCTCTGCCTTACACATCAGTTTGTTTATCATTCCCTTCTCCCATTATCTATTTCATTTTTGTCAATCAAGCACCATGCAAGAACAAAAATATTAGGCAAGTTGCTTGATTGGCTTCACTGGAAGTCCGACTTCACTTAGTTGGACTTATGTACAAAGTTAGGTAAAGTAGGTAGGAGAAAATAAGCTTATATATTATCGAGCATTTCCTTCATTACTGTTTTAAGTTTGTTTCCATTTTCAGTTACTAGCAAAGGTTTACAGTCACCAGCATGATTGGAAAGAGTGGCACGAATTCGCTAGAGGATTAGCATGAAGTAGAATGGAGGTGTCCAAGAAAAGATGAAAGCATCCCAATGGATTCAGCACTTGGTCTATGGGGCTTCTTTGCTACCTCGCTAGGAGGATAGCATCCCTCGTGGAGCCAGTTGTTAACACTCAGTTTTTAATAGTTGATTCAAGGGCTTGACAGAGGTTTGGTAAGGTTCCCAGCCCCTTGAATCTCATGTGGCCATCCTTCAACAAGGAAAGTGGAAGGATCAACAGTTCAAGCATGATCCCTATTCAAGCATTGTGATTTATCAAAGGAGGATCAACGGTTCTGAACCACTTCGCACGAGCAAGCATGCGCGATCAAATTTTCTATGTGAAATGTGTTAAATACCATCGACTTTCGATGGTTGAGATGAAGCCGGGGGCAGATCTATAGCCTACAATAATTTCACACTCCATACTTGTGTGGATAAAGCCACAATATCAAATCGCGAAAAGGGGTAGAGGTCGCAAAGATCAACGGCCGCGATGAAGAAGAGGATAGATCTATGGCTATGGTTCATTTCGCAAGGTGAACTAGAATGAACAAATATTTGACTTGTCTATTGCGAAAAATGGCGGGGCCCACTATGATCGACGGCTACAGGAGGGTCAATCTCAATCAATGGCTCAGGCTGTATCATGATCCAAACTGCCCATGGTGTTCAGAAGAGAAAGGTTGGAGGTAGGCTGAATGGAACATGGATGGTGGATATGGAATATTATTTTGATTGGATGACTAAGAAATACTCCCAAGGTGCAGATCTCCCACCTAGTGTGGAAATGACAGTAGAGGGGGCATTCACACGTGTAATATGCCTCATTGCAGATTGGTCAATTCCTTCGATGCCATTCCGGATATGCCTGAGGTGGAAGTCTTGTCCAGTGACACGGTTTTTCTGGTTTGTGGGTGTGGCGCGTGTTCACTTCAAGGGGAGCCATCTTGGTGAGGTGGCTTTTGCATGAGCTGGCCTATGGAAGGGAGGAAGGTAGCCGAAAAATATACTACTCACATGAGGTAGAGCCTACACAATGTGGGAGCTTCCACTTCATGAAGTATGCAGCATAGATCTACTGTACCATATGATGTCCACACCTGCTCCCCGCAGCAGACAGTAGGGCGCCATGGTCGATGAAGCCAAATGACTAGATTCCCAGCAAGTAAAGGATCATCTACTCGCGTCTTTGCACATGTTGAGATCAGATACACTCGATGATAAAATGTGCAAGAATCTTGACCATCCTGTGCGAATATCAATCCCGAAATCTCTATAAATACCACCTTCAGTTCAACAAGAGTGAACTAACATATCTCCAGAGGTCGAGTTCTACTTCTCCATGAAATTTGCAGAGGCCTAATAGAGTGTGATGATCAATATTTGGTCGAAAATCTTGTCCGTCTGGGGGTGTTGATGGTTGGTGAGGAGGTTCCATGCTCACTCTTCGCCTTGGTATTTGCATGCCAATGGTGACACCAGCCATCAAGGCCTAGACGTGATACCTGCATCTCTAACGATGCGAGACCTGGACACTTAGTCTCTGTAGGTGTTTTTCCATGAACTCCTGATACCATCACACCTACCAAAGCCTCCATAGAAAGGAACACCCACTAGCCATTCTCTGTGTAAATCTTCATTCAGATGAGAGTGTCAGGGATTTAAAGCCCTAACAACCCTTCTTGTGAAGTCCACTTTCCAAGGGTGATGGGGCTCGTGTAAATCTTCTACACCTCATTTCCTGTGAGAGAATTCACCTCACTAGAGGTGAGTAGTATAAGAATGATGAGCCACCCCATATTCTATATCAGCTAGAAGAAATGTGGCACTTCTTCCAGATCCCATGTATAACAATGTTGACCGACGAGGAAGGAGGTGGTGGATGTGACTAGACTGTAGAAGGATGCCGAATACCTCACCAGTGTGTGCCCATGCGGAAAGATGGATTTGAACGCGATGGAAGCACACACCTCAAAGTATAGAAGCAGGCATCATACTCATCATCCATCGTGGCGGCCGAACGTGTCAAACTGTTAGCCATGCCGAATAAATCCACTAGCGTTAGGGGTTTCGATAGAGAGATTAAGCATTAGGGGTTTAGATAGAGAGTGAGAAAGAGAGAGAGATTGGGGGTTAGGAGTTTAAAGACATATATTTTGTGGGTGATGGGTTTAAAGAGAGAGAGAGAGAGCGATTGGGGGTTAGGAGTTTAAATAAAGAGAGGGATTAGGGTTTAGGGGTTTAGAGAGAGAGATTGGAGGTTAGGGGTTGATAAAGAGAGAGAGAGAGATCTGAGATTAGGGTTTAGAGAGAGACAGAGAGAGTTTATGGATTCAAGTTTTAAAGAGAGAGAAAGGGATTGGGAGTTCAAAAATGAGAGAGAGAGATAAGGATTGGGAGTTTAGTAATGAGAGAGAGAGAGAGAGAGGGATTGGGAGTTCAGAAATGAGAGAGAGAGGGAGTGATTGGGAGTTTAGAAACGAGAGAGAGAGAGAGAGAGAGAGAGAGAGAGAGAGAGATTTGAGGTTAGGTATTACGGGATTAGGGTGAGAGAGCTTGGGGGTTAGATGTTAAGCGAGAGAAATAGAGAGATTGATGTTTAGATAGGGAGAGAGATTGAAATTTAGATAGGGAGAGAGATTGACGTTTAGAGAGAGATATGGATTAGGGATTAAGGATTTAGAGAGAGGGAGAGAGAGGGATTGGGAGAGAGAGAGAGAGAGAGAGAGGGATTTGAGGTTGGGGATTAGATGTTAAGGGAGAGAGAAAGGAAAAGAGAGATAAACAGAGAAATTGAGTGCTAGGGGTTTAGAGAGAGAGAGAGAGAGAGATTAGGGCTTATGTGTTTATATATATAGAGAGAGAGAGAGATATTGGGGCTTAGGTGTTTATATATATAGAGAGAGAGAGAGAGAGATTCAATGTTAGATATTTAGAGAGAGAGAGAGAGAAAGAGGAAGATTAGGGAGTAGGGATTTAGAGAAAGAGTGTGTGAGAGAGAGATATTGGAGGTTAGGGGTTTATGGATACAAAGAGAAAGAGATTTGGGGCTAGGAGTTTACATATATAGATTGTGGGTTCGGGGTGTAGACAGAGAGAGAGAGAGAGAGAGAGAGAGAGAGAGAGAGAGAGAGAGAGAGAGATATTGAGGTTTAATATGGATTCAGAGAGATAAACCATGGAGGGATTTTAGATGGTGATTTGATCTAGATGGAAACCGATGGCCACCCACCTATTCCACTAGCTCAAAACAATTGTCCATTGTTGCAGCTTCCTAGTTATTTTTCTACGGGTTTTTAGGTCCCAAACTTTCGGAGCCATTTTGAGGCCCTAAATGATGTTTTTTTGGCATCAAACTTCTGATCGTTACGAGTTCATTTCGTACTCAGATAGATCTTTTCAATGAGCTATCAAGTTCCCAAATTGGAGATCATATGCAAAAGTTATGACCTCCGGAAGTTGATTGTTCAACTTACCACCTTGGTGCCGCAAACTGTTCATCTTCTAGGGTTATGTTTTGGACTTTTGGGGTTCTTGCCCTCATCCTTATTATAAATAGGCCCCTTTGGCCTCGTTTTGTATTCATCTTTGCAAAGATGAGCGTAACAGTCACATATCTTCTCAATAGATAGCCACCATCATTCTAGCTATTGTATTACAGTCTGTTCTATTTCCACCATTTAGTAGAATATGTGTTTATTGTATCTCTGTTATGTTTGCAAAATGTCTGTGATTATGATTATTTATATGTTCTTTCATTTTGTTCACACATAAATCTGGATCATGATTCGTGGGGGGAGAGACAGACAGAGAGGGGGAGGGGGCATCTGAGGTTTGTGGAGGTGAGAGCGAGAGAGAGATAGAGAGTGATTGTGGGTTAGTGGTTTATAGAGAGAGAGAGAGAGAGAGAGAGATTAGGGGTTAGCGTTTTAGAGAGTTATTGGGGTGGGTTAGAGGTTTTAAGAGAGAGAGAGAGAGAGAGATTGGGGGTTCAAGGGTTTAGAGAGAGAGAGGGAGGGGGGAAGAGAGAAAGATTGGGTGTTAGGTGCTTAGATAATTATATAGAGAGATAAAGAGAGAACGAGAGATATTGGGGGTTGGGGGTTTAGACAGAGAGAGAGAGAGAGAGAGAGAGAGAAATATTGAAGGATAGGAGCATAGAGAGAAATATTAGGGTTTAGGGGTTTAGAGAGAGAGAGAAATATTGAAGGATAGGAGCATAGAGAGAAATATTAGGGTTTAGGGGTTTAGAGAGAGAGAGAAAGAGGGAGATTGAGGGCTAGGCATTTAGAGAGAGATAGAGAAAGAGGGACATTGGGAGCTAGGGGTTTATATATTTTTATATAAGGGTCTTATGGTTTAGAGAGAAATTTTTTGGAGGGAAATTAGGTGTTATGGTTTTAGAGAGAGAGTGAGAGAGATAGAGATATTGGAGGTTAGAGATTTAGAGCGAGGGAGGGAGAGATTGAGCTTGTGTTTATAGATAGAGAGATATTATGGGTTAGGGTTTTAGAGAGATGGAGAGAGAGAGAGAGAGATATTTGGGTTAAGGAGTCTAGAGAGAGAGAGAAACTATGAGATTGGGCTTCAGTGGTTTAGAGAGAGAGAGAGAGAGAGAGATAAAACTAAGAGATTGGGGTTTAGTGGTTTAGAGAGAGAGAGAAACTGAGAGAATGGGGTTTAGTGGTGTACAGAGAGAGAGAGAGAGAAACTAAAATATTGGGGTTTAGTGGTTTAGAGATAGAGAGAGAGAGAGAGAAACTAAGAGCTTGGGGTTTAATATTTAGAGAGAGACAAAGAGATTGGGGTTTTTGGGTTTAGAGAAAGTGTGTGTGAGAGAAAGAGATTGGGGTTCAGGGGTTTAGAGAGAGAGAGAGATTGGGGTTTTTGAGAAAGTGAGAGAGAGAGAGAGATTGGGGTTTTTGAGAAAGTGTGTGAGAGAGAGAGATTGGGGGTTCAGGGGTTTAGAGAGAGAGAGAGATATTGGGTGTTAGGGGCTAGGGTTTGGGGAGAGAGCGTGAGCTTGAGGGTTAGAGGTTAAGGGAGATAAAAGAGATATAAACAAAGAGAATGGGGGTTAGGGGTTTTGAGGGAGGGAGCGAGAGATTGAGGGGTAGGTTTTTAGAGAGAGATAGAGAGATTGGGTGTTAG
>LPNX010989449.1:236058-271653 GCA_001517045.1 Pseudotsuga menziesii
CGTTGCAGAGGATTTTGAGCTTTCGCCATCCGATTTTAATTCCTCCCGACGTTCGACGCAGGTAACAAAAACGGAAGCTTTTGCCATCTTCTATTCCGCCGTTGCGGCTGATTCTGAGCTTTCACCTCTCGATGGGAAATCCGTCCGATGGCCAATCATCCGATTATTGCCCGCCATACGTGCATACCCCTCTTGGTAGACGTTGTGCCCTTCCACCATTGCGGAGGGAAGACCACTCTCAGCTGCCGATGTGAAAACCCTCCAACACCCGATTTCTTGTCTCCTCGCACGTGTTAGAGTTTATATATGCGGGGACGATGGTTCGGTTTTTATATTTCTATTTTTCGCTGCTGAGAACTATCGCGTTGAGCCCTATTGCACTGAGTTGTCGTTCTCTGGAGAGAAGAAGGCCCTGCTATCATTGTACCAGCTTCCAGGGGGCAGAGGTAGAATTTCGACCGTCGTCGACTCACCGTATTCGTCGGGTTACCAGGTAGGTCTTTTTGGTCGTTTTCCCATTACACTTAAACTATTATTGGTTTTCTTCCGTGGTTTGGATGTTCTCGGCGGTTTCCCTCACCCAAATAGGTATTAAGCTTATATATTTTATCTTTTGACCATGTGGGGGGCGATTTAAACTTCTGAGCAGTTCTGTCTTGTCGCCCTATTTAGCTTACCGCCTCACGCATATAGGAGTTGAGAGGTTTCGGCGCAGACGACCATTACGCCGTCTGCGCCAAAAATTCCTGCACAGTCATGATAGGCAGAGGATAGACAAGTGTGAGGATGGATTTAAGGGTTTTGGTCGACTGTTCTTTCCGTGGCGCGTTACCCGGCCTTTGCACCATAGCCGTTTCACCTACGTGTTTCTGCTCGGCCTCGCCAAGGATTGATGTTGGACCCGTAGTTTGCTGGGGGGGATAGGTTTTTGAGAGGATTTTACAGTCGCCAGTGTTGTTCCTTCACAGCTCAAGCCACAGCCTATGTCGATTGCACCACCCCTCGCAGCCCTTTGTGCTCCATCACCTAAAACCCTATCTGGTTAAAGGGGAGGTGTCGCCGTTACAATGCGTTAATTGAAAGCAGTGTGGGTAGTGATTTATGGAAGTATCTGGTGCAAAAAGTGAAAGTAATCCCCACAAAATGTTTAGTCAAGTTAATATAATTATTCCACTGTAAGCCGCATGAGTCTTCATTAGTCTTGGGTCTGCTGGGTATTATGGTTAAAATGTTGACTGGCACTAGCCTTCGCTATGTTTGCTATGCAATAGAATAATAGCTAAATGTCACACCTTGCATATGATATACATGTTTGTTTCAATGTATTGCTATCATGAGAAAAGTGGCATGTTGCAAAATAGTGTAGATTTAGTACTAGTATAAGTATGGTTGATAAGCTTGGTATTATGCAACAGTGGTAGATTGCTCAGGACTGAGTGTGCTTCATATAGATCAGGTCATAGAATATTGCACCCTAGTCTCAAGGCATTATAGAGATGAACAATGTATGCATTTATTGCACGGATTATTATCATACTAGACATAGGATAATAACACATTGCAGAGTATTGCATACTAGTTTGATTATTCAGCCCAAAGGGCTTATGTCTTAAATTACATCGACTGGTTACTATCATGATACACTTGCGAAGGAATAACTGCTACATAATGTTTGCAATTCAAATTGCTTAGTGTCACAATGTTATACATGGCAGGAGGAACTTACAATGTCCAAAAGGCAGAAGAAGAAGGCCCCTATGGTCGAAGAGCAACCAGATGTAGAGGTCGTCACAAATACCGAATACACATATGAAGACACCCAATGTGTCTCGGGTGTTGAGCCCGAGTACAAATGGGGTGAGATTTATAGATTAATTTTCCGCAGGGAGATTCCTGACATGGGTCTCGAAGAAGAACCCATCTATGCGAACATAGAAAAATCTGCCATCATGAAGGTGGCTACCAGACCAGAGTTGTTCCCTTGCTCTGAGGTGATTAGATGGATTCTTCCCCATACAAATACAGCCACCATGCTCATAGGAAATGTGGAAGGCCAGGGATATGCTGCATTTAGCCCAGGATATGTGGCGTTGGCCTATCATCTGCCAGAACCTCAAATCTTTCTATCTGATGACTGGCTGGATAACATCAGAATGGACCTAGTGGAAACCCTGAAGAAGATTCTCTTGCAGAGAAATCTTTATCGGTACAGAGCAACTGGTGAGTATGATACAGCGAGCTTGAGGGCTCCTTACAGATTTGTAGCCCTGATGCTTAACAGGATCTTTGGGAGAGATCATGGCAGACTCTTCAAATTCGAATGGATACCTATCATGTTTCATGTGGCAACGCAAGGGACAGTCTTCAATTGGGCCAGCCTGGTATCAAGCAGTCTTTCTTCTTGCATGGCCGCTCCCTTGGGAGGAGAATCAAAGAAAAAGTCTGAATTCTATATGAGTTCGATATTGATAGATTGCATACTGTGCAACCAGCCTTTCCCTAGTCTCAAGTGTGTCTGGGACAGGGAAAGGATGCCTGTGTATGCCGCTTATAAACCATTGTGGGCTCAGCAGTACCATAGCCACTACAGGTAGGTCTGTGAGCAGTTCATTATGCCACTCTACACACTCATCTTCCGGAAGGAATGTGACTATATGTCAGAGGAGGCTATGCAGGTAATAGAAGAGCATGCAGACTATTTCTTGACTGAGAATGGCATGTACATCAGAATGTTTGGTGGCACAAAATGCCCCTTGCTGCTGCCCAAATACGCAACAGATTATATTATTCATAAAGAGGCAGTCAGGCAGGTGTTTATTGATGGAATAGGGAATTACCTTTTTGAACAAAAGAAGGCTACATATCCTCCGTTGCCATTCAACCTAGGTAGCTACAGATTTGCCAAGGTAAAACAAGCTGCGGAGTTCATAGAAGAATTGGGGAAGTTCCATTTTGGTGAGATGCCTTTCCGAAGGAATGATAGTCACGGTAGAATGGAAGAGCACTGTAAAGAACATAAAGTACATTTTGAATACACTCACCACTTTGACAAGGAAGAATATGTCTTCCAAAGTGCCCCTAACTTGACAGCTCTGAGAAGGAGGTTTAAGCCTAAGAACCCCACCAAGGGTGGAAAAGGGGCTGAGCAAGCCAGAGCTGAGCAGGCCAGAGCTGAAGAAGAGGCCAAGAGAAGACAAGAAGAGGCCCAGAAGCTAGAACAGGAAGTGGCAGAATGGCTGCAGAAAGGAGAAGAAGAAAAAATAAAAGCTTCCCAAGAAGCACCTGAAAAAGCACAAGAGGCAGCCAAAGAAACAAAGGAGGCAGCTAGACAGGCAGCTGAAGAAGCAAAGAGAAAGCTAGATGAAGAGCTCCAAAATCAGGAGGCTGAAAGAATGAAGTTAACACAACAGCCAATTTCTGAAACGCCAGCAGGACAGACCCAGGGGGAGGAAAACCCCGAGGTGCAGACCTTTCAAATACCTATTGCCAGCACCCTTGTGGCTCCTACGCTCCAGCTAGTGCCATTCATCCGGGAAAAGGGAGAGGAAGTCCCCGACTTTAATACTGTCTACTATGACAGGGCCACCAAAAGAATAATGAGGAGGACAGAAAATAAAGTTGAAGCAAAAGACCTATCAGGAAGGATGGTAACAGATACAACGGTCATGCTAGGGACAGACAAGGATCCTAGGCTCACGATAAGAGCCGGGGCTGCACTAATCGATGCCTCCACAGATAACATAAACAAGGTGATGATTGAACTAGAGTCAGCTGAGAAGACCTCTGCTCAGCTAAAGGACACACTGAGAAAAGAAAGAGATGAGGGTAATAGACTCAAGAGGAAATATGAACACATGCAAAGGGAACTAGAATCCTCAAAAGGTGAATTCCATGCCCTTCAAGTGGAGATGCAAGCCAAGGGAACAACACAGGAGTCCCTAGAAAACGTACAACAGGAAGCCCAAAGTCTAAAGAAGGAGAAGGAGCAGTTACTGTCAAAGGTGATAGAGCTGGAAGAGCAGCATAAGATCATCTATGAGTCCAATGATTCATACACCAAAGAACTGAAAGAGCAGCTAGCTTTTTTGACTGCTGATCTGGAGGCAGCTAAGGAACAGTAGGTAAATCTGCAGCCATTTAAAGAATATATCATGGCTCAAAAGGCTCAAATGCTACAACTGCAGACTGCTCTGGAAGAAGAAAGGTGCAAAGTCCTTCAGATTGACAGTAGGCTAGAAGAGATCATGGAAACTTCCTCATACTTCATTGATCGATCTCAGGAGGTTCTTGAGGTTTTGAGTGCCAGAATGACAAGGCCGGAAGATGATGCCGAGACTCCAGAAGGGCTACCAGCAAAAGACCATCAAGCCCTCAAGACAGATCACAACCTGTTAGAGTTCACCATCAGTACTGCAGAATACTTCAAGAAAGTTGTAAAAAAGACGCAGGTAGCATGCTCAGAGTATTTCAGAAGGCTCCTGAATACGTACAATCGATGTCAAACAGAGGCTGAGCATAGGATTGAAGAGTTCCCGGACCATGAGGTCTTTATGTAAATATTACAGAAAATATATCAAGATGCAAAGGCAAGAACTCAGCATATTAGAGCCATTGATGACCTAGTACTGAAGAACGAGGTAGGCCACATAGCCGTTAGCATGCAGTTTCTAGAAGATCATCCTCGGTTGAGCCCAGCAAGGATCGAGGCCATCAAGAACCAAGTTGAAAAGTTCGAAATTAACATTCAATTCCTGGAGCCATGCGCATTCGAAGGCATTGCTGCTGAAGCAACAACATGGAAGAAGTTCTTAGATGGCCAGGCGGGACCCTCCTCATAAAGGATCGGTCAACTTTGTAATAATTTAATAATTTTTGTAAAAGCTTTTTGAAAATGAGGCGTTGGGAAAACTAAAGGTTGGGAAGCCCAAAGGTCACTTTGGGCAGCCCAACCATTTTGCCTTTTTGTATAAAAGTAGGAAGCGTAGAGAGATTGAAGGGGATTTTTTCCCCAGTAAGACTGGTGATGACATATTGTAAGAAGAACTATTTCCTTTTGCAATAAAAATTTACAGTTTGCCTGTTGAAAGAAGATTGGTGGGGTTTCAATGTTTTGCCATGGATAGTCGGAAGATGAACTATTTTGTTTTCCAGCATTGTATCCATGAATCGTGAGATCGTTCTAACTTTACGACCTATGTCTTCGTTTATATGATTTCTGATTTATTTTATGAAATAACCACCATGAGTAATGTAAGCTGATCATAAACAATTAGCTATATGGTTGTTGAAATATCTTTCATTGTTCATGCTCATAAAAGTGAATGTCAACTATATGTAATTGCTTTTATCATGTATGCACATCCACGTTACTCATATATTAATTACAAGTTGGCTCCCCGGGGATAGATAGGTAGTTAGCTCATTTCATTGCTGCATGTGTGATTCAAATGCTGGTGAGCCCAAGAGGAGAGGTAAGAACCTGCACATCACTTTGTGAATGCTCCATTCATCCTTCACCACCCTACATAATTAGGTAGACACTTGCATTCCACTCTTAAGTCAAAAAATACAAATTCCGGTGGACCGGGCCGCAACCGGTAAACCCTTGTTTTGTTACTTTGACCTACGGTGGCCGGACCGTAAACCGGACGGATTCCCTATACCAAAAATTCAAAGAGCTAGTTGGGAACGTTGATTGGGGAGAATCCTTTACTATTGTCGCCTGCCAATTTCCAAGTCTCAACAGATTTGGCGCTAGAAGGAGGGCCACCAGTAAATGGCTGGCCTTGGAACTTAATTTTCCCGAGACTATCCTACCAGCAGATATTTGAAGCGTTCAACCTAACTCAGATATTTACAGATTCTGGTGCTATCCTTGAAGGATTGTTTTCCTAGTGTTCCTTTCGTTTACCGTTGCTCATGGCTGGTAATCAACCCAACCCTCTGCCAGCATGGAGAGCTAGGTCACGTCTGAACTTAACTCCTCCTTTGCATAATCTACCTCAAGCCTTTGACAAGCTATTGCCTAAGTTTGATCCTGAGGAAGGGATTGTTGTTGAAGATCACCTTCAAAGCTTCTACCTGGCATTAGAAGGGCTAAGGGCTGGAGAACATGAAGATGTGGTCTGTAGGTTGTTCCCACACACTCTGAAAGGAGCAGTAGCATCCTGGTATTTCAATCTTCCTGCAAATTCCATTCCTGATTGGGACACTTTTGAAAGAGTTTTCAGAAGTAAATACACAACCCAAAAAACGCATGCCTCATTAATGAAAGGTCTTGGTCGCTTAAGAAAAGAGAAGAATGAAAAGGTGCGTAGTTTCACTCAGAGATTTTCACTGTATCTAAAAAACTTTTCTGTAGTTGATAGACCTTCAGACAAGGTTTTGATTGAGTATTACACATCAGCCCTAGGGCCTGAGCTGGCCATGTTTGCCAAGATGAAAGTCAATACTACCCTGATAGAGACTTATGAAGAGGCTGAAAGGGTAGAGGCCGAAAGTGAGAGTGTAGAGGATTATCCCGATCCACTTGAAGACAAGATTACTTCGATGTCTAAACCTAGAAAAGATCAATCACATGATTACCAAGGAATGATGAAAATGCTTAAAAAACTGTCCAACCGAATAATGGACCTGGAGAAAGAAAGGGATGTTCAGAAAACCTATAAGCCTCACTATCCAAAAAAAGAGGGTAATAACCAATGGCAGGTCCCTCCTCCCCATTCGGCATCAATAAACATAACAGAAGTAGGAGGGGATAATTTCTGTACCTTTCAACAACAACCTCATTCTGAGAAGAAGTGTCCTCAATGGTTACATTCAATGACATTGGTGATGAATAAGTTGTTGGATCCTAAATTGATTAAGTACAGTGGTGAGGAGGAAAAGGAGAAACAGATCATAAGAAAACCAAAGGATGATACTATGTTCTCATGGAATGGTATTTCACTTTTTGACATGTAAAATGTTAAGAAACTGGATGAGGGCAAAACGCATAAGAACAATACCCTCAACCAAAGGACCAAGCCGATCACTGAGACTGTCAAATTTGTAGAAGAACAGACAAGTGTTAGTGGGGAAAACTTTGATGAAACTCAAGAGCTAGCAAAGGATATACCTACTCAAAACCAACTAGGGGAAGAAGACCAAGAACCAGGTTGGAAAGAAAACCTTGACACCCCACCTTTTCTTTTGACTCTAGAAATGCTGAATTATAATGTGCATAACTGCTTGGTGGATTCTGGAGCAGCAGTGAATGTGATGCCCCTTGAGATTTGTAAAAATATTAATGGACATCTAGAGTCCACACCTCGCGAAGTAACGCAATTAGATCACACATGTGTCAAGGTGGTGGGGGAAATGAAGAATGTCCTCATTCGTTTGGCTGCAAACAACAAGATATGTCAATTTATTGATATTATGGTGGTTGACATACCAAGGGGATATGGGCTCATTCTCAACCGAGATTGGGCTGCCAGGTTGAAAGGTTATTTTGCTTCAGATTGGTCTCACCTGTCGTTGCCTCTCAAGGGTACCCCAAACCCAATAAAAATTCTGAGAGAACCATACATGAAGTATACTGTCACTAAGTTAGGAGAAGGCAATGAGTCTACTGATTCTATCCTGGGAAACTACCTGACTGAGCTTAAGCTAAGAAATCATTCCTCAAAAAGGGCCAGTCCTACGATTAACACCCAGCCCGAACTCCTTCAACTTCCTCAGGCTGCGAGAGATGATTATAGAATTGTAGACATGTGTTCAGTTTCAAAAACATCACAGATAGACCATGGTTAGGTATCTCATGTCTATGATTCAGGCCATCCTTTAACTCATTGTGATTAAAGATTTTCAGGGGTGGGCAATAATTTTTTCGTTTCTGGTGCTTTGTACATAAATAAATTGTTTGTGGCTTTGATGCTTTTCTTTTGATCATTTGATTTAACGCTGTTTTATTTTATTTTATAGTTTTTGCTAGTTTTCTTTTTGGTTTTGAATAAGAGGAAAACTTTTGGTTGCAATGGAAACATCAGGGTTCTGTATTAACTAAAGTCCTGAGCGAAAGGCCGTGCTCCAAAGTATGGAATGTCTTCTAGTAGTAGTGTTCCTAGCTGGCAATGCATTCATTAAAGTCTTAATTAACCCCTGTAAATAACTCAGAAGTGAAAAGGGTCTGAGGTACTATTTCAAGGCTCCATCTATTTCACATCTTAAATACCTAAGGGAGGGACAGCAAAGGACCCTCGGAAAGGAAGTAGAGTGAAATAGTATATCGTATATAAATGATCCCATGCCATAAATTAAGAAAAGGATAAAAGCTATTAAGAGTCAAGACTCCTGAAAGAAACAAGACATATCAAAGCAGAGCTTGAAAAAACCTTAATATCAAAGCATAAAGTACTAGATGGCCATGAGATCCTCTCCGTCCGTGAACTGAAATATGAAGTATACTGTTCACACAAAAGGACACTATGGGATAGAGGATCCTGAATGAAAATTCAGTAAGGAAAGGCCTGATGGAGGACTCATATCAAAAGAACTAAGGTTCAAAAGGCACGAAAGTGCAGTTGGCATGGGAATGAGGAACAAAAGGATGACACTGTTTCCTTCTGTTACAATCCTGTGGTATCTAAGCTGTAACTACCAAAGGGCAGGTAAAATAAACCTCATTTATTTGGCCTCAAAAGAGTTATTCAGACCTAAAACACTGCTGATGTTACCTTCTCCCGAAAGATTGGGCTTCTTCTAAGTAATTTAATGCATAATATGGGTTGGCTTAGGAATGCAAACATCTACAAGATTTCAATTTTAGTCAGACGGTATTGAGCTGGGGAAAGGTTAATTCAGAGATCTAGATTTCACCAGGTAGTCTCCAATTGTTGCACCTGCAACAACTTCCCAAAATTCTGAAAAATTTTGGGGACCCTCCTTTGTTTTGGATTAGCCTGTTTTTCTTCCCTACTTTGACGCAATGATTTCTCAGAATGTTTTAATGCTTGGATTGCTCTGCTTGCTGCCTTGGAGAGCCATTGGAAACCAGCCGGATTGCTGTTGTTGAGCGTACTTGAAGCCTTATTGAAATTGGAAGTTGTTTTGTTTTTGTTTTCTGCCATTGCGGTTGTTTTCAAGTTCCCCCCCCCCATTTGAAGAACCTTTCGACTACCGATCCTTTATTTACGGCGGGCGCTTTTCTGATTAGGAATCGGACGATCTTTCAATCTTTCATCCCGCCGTTGCAGAGGATTTTGAGCTTTCGCCATCCTATTTTAAATCCTCCCGATGTCCGACACAGGTAACAAAAACGGAAGCTTTCGCCATCTTCTATCCCGCCGTTGCAGCTGATTCTGAGCTTTCACCTCTCGATTGGAAATCCCTCTGATAGCCGATCGTCCGATTATTGCCCGCCATACGTGCATACCCGGCTTGGTAGATGTTGTGCCCTTCCGCCATTGCAGAGGGAAGACCACTCTTGGCTGCCGATGTGAAAACCCTCCGACGCCCGATTTCTTGTCTCCTCGCACGTGTGAGATTTTATATATACGGGGACGATGGTTCAGTTTTTATATTGCTATTTTTCATTGCCGAGCACTGTCGCATTGAGCCCTATTGCGCTGAGTTTTCATTCTCTGGAGAGAAGAAGGCCCCGCTATTGCTGTACCAGCTTCTAGGTGGCAGAGGTAGAATTGTCACCGTCGTCGACTCACCGTATTCGCCGGGTTACCAGGTAGGTCTTTTTGGTCGTTTTCCCATTACACTTAAACTATTATTGGTTTTCTCCCATGGTTTGGATGTTCCCGGCGGTTTCCCTCACCTAGCTAGGTATTAAGCTTATATATTTTATCTTTTGACCATGTGGGGGGTGGTTTAAATTTTTGAGCAGTTCTGTCTTGTTGCCCTATTTAGCTTACTGCCTCGCGCGCATAGGAGTTGAGGGGTTTCGGCGTAGACGGCCGTTACACCGTCTGCGCCAAACCTTCTTGCACAGTCATGATAGGCAGAGGATAGACAGGTCTAAGGATGGATTTAAGGGTTTTGGTCGACTGTTGTTTCTGTGGCGCGTTACCCGGCCTTTGCACCATAGCCGTTTCACCTACGCGTTTCTGTGCGGCCTCGTCGAGGCTTGATGTTGGACCCGTAGTTTGCTGGGGGGGGGCTAGGTTTTTGAGAGGATTTTATGATCGCCAGTGTTTTTCCTTCACAGCTCAAGCCACAACCTGTGTCGATTGTACCACCCCTCGTAGCCCTTTGTGCTCCGTCACCTAAAACCCTATCTGGTTAAAGGGGAGGTGTCACCGTTACAATGCGTTAATTGAAAGCAGTGCGGGTAGTGTTTTATGGAAGTATCTGGTGCAGAAAGTGAAAGTAATCCCCACAAAATGTTTAGTCAAGTTAATATAACTATTCCACCGTAAGCCGCATGAGTCTTCATTAGTCTTGGGTCTGCTGGGTTTTATGGTTAAAATGTTGACTGGCATGAGCCTTTGCTATATTTGCTATGCAATGGAATAATAGCTAAATCTCACACCTTGCATATGATATACATGTTTGTTTCAATGTATTGCTATCATGAGAAAAGTGGCATGTTGCAAAATAGTGTAGATTTAGTACTGGTATAAGTATGGTTGATAAGCTTGGTATTGTGCAACAGTGGTAGATTGCTTAGGACTGAGTGTGCTTCATATAGATCAGGTCATAGAATATTGCACCCTAGTCTCAAGGAATTATAGAGCTGAACAATGTATGCATTTATTGCACGGATTATTATCATACTAGACATAGGATAATAACACATTGCACAGTATTGCATACTAGTTTGATTATTCATCCCAAAGGGATTATGTCTTAAATTCCATTGACTCGTTACTATCATGATACACTTGAGAAGGAATAAACTGCTACATAATGTTTGCAATTCGAATTGCTTAGTGTCACAATGTTATACATGGCAGGAGGAACTTACAATGTCCAAAAGGCAGAAGAAGAAGGCCCCTATGGTCGAAGAGCAACCAGATGTAGAGGTCGTCACAAAGACCGAATACACATATGAAGACACCCAATGTGTCTCGGGTGTTGAGTCCGAGTACAAATGGGGTGAGATTTATAGATTAATTTCTCGCAGGGAGATTCCCAACATGGGTGTCGAAGAAGAACCCATCTATGCGAACATAGAAAAATCTGCCATCATGAAGGTGGCTACCAGACCAGAGCTGTTCCCTTGCTCTGAGGTGATTAGATGGATTCTGCCCCATACAAATACAGCCATCATGCTCATAGGAAATGTGGAAGGCCAGGGCTATGCTGCATTTAGCCCAAGATATGTGGCGTTGTCCTATCATCTACCAGAACCTCAAATATTTCTATCTGATCACTGGCTGGATAACATCAGAATGGACCTGGTGGAAACCCTGAAGAAGATGCTCTTGCAGGGAAAGCTTTATCAGTACAGAGCAACTGGTGAGTATGATACAGCGAGCTTGAGGGATCCATATAGATTTGTAGCCCTGATGCTTAACAGGATCTTTGGGAAAGCTCATGGCAGACTCTTCAAATTCGAATGGATACCCATCATGTTTCATGTGGCAACCCAAGGGACAGTCTTCAATTGGGCCAGCCTGGTATCAAGTAGTCTTTCTTCTTGCGTGGCCGCTGCCCTGGGAGGAGAATCCAAGAAAAAGTCTGAATTCTGTATGAGTTCGATATTGATAGATTGCATACTGTGCAACCATCCTTTCCCTGGTCTCGAGTGTGTCTGGGACAGGGAAAGGATGCCTATGTATGCTGCCTATAGACCATTGTGGCCTCAGCAGTACCATAGCCACTACAGGGAGGTCTGCGAGCAGTTCATTATGCCACTCTACATACTCATCTTCCGGAAGGAATGTGACTGTATGTCAGAGGAGGCTATGCAGGTAATAGAAGAGCATGCAGACTATTTCTTGACTGAGAATGGCATGTACATCAGAATGTTTGGTGGCACGAAATGCCCGTTGCTGCTGCCCAAATATGCAACAGATTATATTATTCATAAAGAGGCAGTCAGGCAGGTGTTTATTGATGTAATAGGGAATTACCTTTTTGAACAAAAGAAGGCTACATATCCTTCGTTGCCATTCAAACTAGGTAGCTATAGATTTACCAAGGTAAAACGAGCTGCGGAGTTCATAGAAGAATTGGGGAAGTTCCATTTTGTTGAGATGCCTTGCCGAAGGAATGATACTCACGGTAGAATGGCAGAGCACTGTAAAGAACATAAAGTACATTTTGAATACACTCACCACTTTGACAAGGAAGAATATGTCTTCCGAAGTGCCCCTAACTTGATAGCTCTGAGAAGGAGGTTTAAGCCTAAGAACCCCACCAAGGGTGGAAAAGGGGCTAAGCAAGCCAGAGCTGAGCAGGCCAGAGATGAAGAAGAGGCCAAGAGAAGACAGGAAGAGGCCCAGAAGCTAGAAATAGAAGCGGCAGAATGGATGCAGAAAGGAGAAGAAGAAAAAAGAAAAGCTACCCAAGAAGCAGCTGAAAAAGCACAAGAGGCAGCCAAAGAAATAGAGGAGGCAGCTAGACAGGCAGCTGAAGAAGCAAAGAGAAAGCTAGATGAAGAGCTCCAAAAGCAGGAGGCTGAAAGAATGAAGTTAACACAACAGTCAATTTCTGAAACGCCAGCAGGACAGACCCAGGGGGAGGAAAACCCCGAGGTGCAGACCTTTCAAATACCTGCTGCCAGCACCCTTGTGGCTCCTACGCTCTAGCTAGCGCCATTCATCCAGAAAAAGGGAGAGGAAGTCCTCAACTTTAATACTATCTATTATGACAGTGCCACCAAAAGAATAATGAGGAGGACAGAAAAGAAATTTGAAGCGAAAGACCTATCAGGAAGGATGGTAACAGATACAGCGGTCATGCTAGGGATAGACAAGGATCCTAGGCTCACGATAAGATTTGGGGCTGCACTAATCGATGCCTCCGCAGATTACATAAACAAGGTGATGATTGAACTAGAGTTAGCTAAGAAGACCTCTGCTCAGCTAAAGGACACACTGAGAAAAGAAAGAGATGAGGGTAATAGAATCAAGAGGAAATATGAACGCATGCAAAGGGAACTGGAATCCTCAAAAGGTGAAGTCCATGCCCTTCAAGTGGAGATGCAAGCCAAGGGAACAGCACAGGAGTCCCTAGAAAATGTACAACAAGAAGCCCAAAGTCTAAGGAAGGAGAAGGAGCCGTTACTGTCAAAGGTGATAGAGATGGAAGAGCAGCATAAGATCATCTATGAGTCCAATGATTCATACACCAAAGAACTGAAAGAGCAGCTAGCTTTTCTGACTTCTGAACTGGAGGCGGCTAAGGAACAACAGGTAAATCTGCAGCCATTTAAATAATATATCCTGGCTCAAAAGGCTCAAATTCTACAACTACAGACTACTCTGGAAGAAGAAAGGTGCAAAGTCCTTCAGATTGACAGTAGGCTAGAAGAGATCATGGAAACTTCCTCATACTTCGTTGATCGATCTCAGGAGTTTCTTGAGGTTTTGAGTGCAAAAATGGCAAGGCCAGAAGATGATGTCGAGACTCCAGAAGGGCTACCAGCAAAAGACCATCAAGCCCTCAAGAGATATCACAACCTGTTAGAGTTCGCCATCAGTACTACAGAAGACTTCAAGAAGGCTGTAAAAAAGACGCAGGGAGCATGCTCAGAGTATTTCAGAAGGCTCCTGAATACGTACAATCGATGTCAAACAAAGGCTGAGCATAGGCTTGAAGAGTTCCCAGACCATGAGGCCTTTATGGAAATATTATAGAAAAGATATCAAGATGCAGAGGCCAAAACTCAGCAGATTAGAGCCATTGATGACCTAGTACTGAAGAACGAGGTAGGCCACGCAGCCGTTAGCATGCAGTTTCTAGAAGATCAGCTTCGGTTGAGCCCAACAAGGATCGAGGCCATCAAGAACCAAGTTGAAAATTTCGAAATCAACATTCAGTTTTTGGAGCCATGCGCATTCGAAGGCATTGCTGCTGAAGCAACAATGTGGAAGAAGTTCTTAGATGGTCAGGCGGGACCCTCCTCATAAAGGACCGGTCGACTTTGTATTAATTTAATAATTTTTGTAAAAGCTTTTTGAAAATGAGGCGTTGGGAAAACTAAAGGTTGGGAAGCCCAAAGGTCACTTTGGGCAGCCCAACCATTTTGCCTTTTTGTATAAAAGTAAGAAGCGTAGAGAGAAAAAGGGGCTTTTTTCCCCAGTAAGACTGGTGATGACGTATTGTAAGAAGAACTATTTCCTTTTGCAATAAAAATTTACAGTTTGCCTGTTGAAAGAAGATTGGTGGGGTTTCAATGTTTTGCCATGGATAGTCGGAAGATGAACTATTTTGTTTTCCAGCATTGTATCCATGATCGTGAGATTGTTCTAACTTTACGACCTATGTCTTCGTTTATATGATTTCTGATTTATTTTATGAAATAACCACCATGAGTAATGTAAGCTGATCATAAACAATTAGCTATCTGGTTGTTGAAATATCTTTCATTGTTCATGCTCGTAAAAGTGAATGTCAGCTATCTGTAATTGCTTTTATCATGTATGCACATCCACGTTACTCAAATATTAATTAGAAGTTGGCTCCCCGGGGATAGATAGGTAGATAGATAGGTAGTTAGCTCATTTCATTGCTGCATGTGTGATTCAGATGCTGGTGAGCCCAAGACGAGAGGTAAGAACCTGCGTATCACTTTGTGAACGCTCCGTGCATCCTTCACCACCCTGCATAATTAGGTAGACACTTGCATTCCACTCTTAAGTCAAAAAATACAAATTCCAGTGGATCGGGCCGCAACCGATAAACCCTTGTTTTGTTACTTTGACCTACGATGGCCGGACCGGAAACCGGACAGATTCCCTATACCAAACAGTCAACGGGCTAGTTGGGAACGTTAATTGCGGAGAATCCTTTACTGTTGTCGCCTGCAAATTTCCAGGCCTCAACACGCTCATTGCAACAACTATGTAAAGACAATACGGTGACTGGTCTTTCGCTGGTATCTTGCAAGGATGGTGCTTGTTTCAGTTGTGTACGCGAAAAACATCATTGGGACAGTTTTGATAAATGTGCCTCTTGGTATGTCTCGGTTCCCTTGGAGCTTGTGCATAGTGACTTGTGTGGCCCTCTTCCATCTGCTTCCTTTTTTGGTTTCAAATATTTCTTAACTTTCATTGATGATTACTCTAGATGCACTTGGGTTTACTTCCTAAAACTTAAGAACGAAGTATTTAACATGTTCTTGGACTACAAGGCCCTTGTTGAAAAACAATCTGGTCATCAAATTATTAAGTTAAGATCTGACAATGGAGGAGAATATGTTAACAACAAGTTCACTAATTTTTGCACTGAACAAGGAATCCAACAACAACACACTGTTCCATATACACCACAACAAAATGGTGTAGCTAAGCGAAAGAACCGCACTTTAAAAGAAATGGCTAATTGTATGATCCAATATAAGGGACTAAGTCTTCAATATTGGGATGAGGCAATAAATTGTGCAAATTTCATAGTTAATCACACACCCACTAAACTTTTACAGGGTATAACACTGGAAGAAGCATGGAGTAAAATTAAACCAGATGTAAGTCACTTTCATGTGTTTGGTTGTGGAGCATGGGCTCACATTCTAGATGAAAAATAGGAAGCATTGCAACCTAAAAGTGAAAAGTGCATATTTGTTGGATATTTTGAAGATGTAAAAGGTTATAGAATTCTTCGGCCACATTCTCATGATATAATCATTAGAAGAGATGTTAAATTTAGTGCAAATATCTTGTCCTACGAGCCTAACTTGGCAGGTGTGCCATATTTGGCATACGAGCCTGATTCGGCGATTGTGCCTTCTTCTTCTTCTTATTATAGCTTCCTTGAAAGGTTTCCAACTCCAGTTTCTAATGATGATAGTGAGGATGAAAAACCACCTCTTCCTGCTCATGTTCCTCCAATTGCACCAGCACCAATACTTCCTCGATGGGTCCATTCAACATGTGAAGCAGCTGGTGATCTTGCCGATGATCCTAGAGATCAACGTCGAACACGTTCTCAATTTCAGCGAGCCTCTTCTCTTTTGGCTCAAGTTTCCGAGAATCATGATCCAGAAACTTTTGCAGAATCTTCAGAAACTCCAGATTGGGATGCAACTATGAATGAAGAACATCGTTCCTTAATGGTGAACGATACTTGGGATCTTGTTCCTCTTCCAAAAGGAAGAAAACTTGTCAGATGTAAATGGGTCTGTAGAACTAAGTATGCATCATATGGAAGTGTTGAAATACTTAAGACAAGGCTAGTTGCCAAAGGTTTTTCCCAAGTTGAAGGGATTGAATACAATAAAACCTTTTCCCCTGTAGAAAAAATGAACTCCATCCGCCTTGTTCTTTCCCTTGCAGCCTTACATAACTGGGAAGTCCATCCAATGGATGTTAAGTCTGCCTTCTTACATGGTGATTTACATGGAACAACCTCCTGGATATGTTCAGAATAACTGTATCCTTCTTTGTCTCCTTAAGAAATCCTTATATGGCCTTAAGCAAGCTCCTAGAGCTTGGTATGCCAAATGGATAGCTTTTTCCTTGACACTGGATTTTCTAGATGCCATTCTGACCCCAATGCCTATAACAAGAAAGTAGGAAACCATCTCATCATACTTGTTCTTTATGTTGATGATCTTATCCTTACTGGTAGTGACCCTAAACTTATAACCCATGTGAAATCTAGTCTTAAGCAAAATTTTGAAATGTCAAACTTAGGACATTTGCATTATTTTCTTGGTCTCCAAGTCTTGCAAACCAAAGAAGGAATCTTTCTTTCCTAGTCTAAGTATGTTTGTGACCTTCTTCATCGCTTCCACGTGGAAGATTGTAAACCAGCCCCTTCTCCCTTCCAATTTGGAGTCAAACTTTCTACCACTTGTACTTCCCCTGAAGTAGATGCCACCTTGTATAGTCAGCATGTTGGTGGTCTTTTATACTTGACTCATTCCTGTCTTGACCTTTCCTTTGCCGTTGGTCGTGTTGCCCATTATATGCAAACTCCTCATGAAAGTCACTAGAAAGCAGCAAAAAGAATACTTCGATATATTCGAGGTACAATTCAGTTTGGGATTCATTACAGTACAAGGGGAAACCTTTGTTGGTTGGTTTCACTGATTCAGATTGGGCCGACGATCCTGATGATAGAAAGTCTTCTGCAGGTTATGTTTTCAGTCTGGGATCTGGACCTGTCACTTGGGCTTGTAAGAAACAACAAGCTCTTTCTCTTTCTTCAGCAGAAGCAGAATATTGAGCCGTATTTAATGCCAGTCAAAAAGCTTTATGGCTTCGACAGATCCTTTCAGAGTTTGGATTTGAGAAACAGCAGCCTACTCCACTTTGGTGGGACAATCAAAGTGCCATCAAGATTGCCAAAGATCCAGTTCTACATCAGCGCAGCAAACACATTGAGCTACACATGCACTTCATCATAAATCTTGTTCATGATCGTGTTATTGAAGTGCTCTATTTCCCTATAGATGATCAAGTTGCAGACATCTTCACCAAGTCTCTTATAGAAGTGAATTTTTCTAAACTTCGGTCTATGTTAAGAGTTCAGGAATGTGTCCTTAAGGGGGAATAGGCTCTAATGCCTCCTTCCTTATCCTAATAATGTCACTTTTGTAAATCCTTCAATCCTATCCCAAGTTGTTCTTAAGGGGGGATGTTAGGATATTTAGACACTTAGGAGTTAGTTAAGATCAACTTGTGTAATATATTCGTTAGGGAAAAGTGTGTTTCTTTAGTATGCATTTGTAAATATTCTAATCCGATGGTCACGATATGTTCTAGACATAGAGTGATCTGATGGTTCAACTTCTCTTAGATCATACCTACCATTGATTCGTTGCTTAACACTTGATTGGTCTATGATCTCTATTTAAAGAGCATAGAGGGTCCTTGGCTAGTTGATCGATTATGAGAAGCTCATATGTAACTTTCTTTTTTTTGCATAATAAATTTCTCTAAGTAGCTATTTGGCTGGGGTCATGGACTATTTCCCTCTTGAGGGTTTTAACCACATGACAAACATCGATGTGTTCATCTGTGATCTATTTGTGTGAAGTGGTTGCTGAAGGTGTTCGGTCTTTTGGGAGTACCCTGTGTACCCGAACAATATTTATTGGTGATGATAGATCTCTAAGTGTTGTAGGATCTGGAACAGTTCCATTAGAAAATGGTCATTACAGTGATGTACTATGTGTTCCAAAAAATTTCTGCAATTTGTTATCAGTCTATCAAATTACTCATTCAGGTGAAGGTAAAACTGTGACGTTTACACCTCACCAAGTTGTAATCAAGGATTTTAAAATCCTCAAAATGACATTGCTACTGGAACTGTTGATGATATTACCAGGTTGTACAAATTTAACAACTTTGGGTCATCACTTTTTCCTTCAGTTTTTGTTGCTCATAGTGTTAACTTGAGCAAACTTTGGAATAAGCAATTTGGTCACTTAAATTATCGCTCATTGAAACAACTATGTAAAGACAATATGGTGACTAGCCTTCTGATGGTATCTTGCAAGGATGGTGTTTGTTCTGGTTGTGTACTCAAAAAACATCAGCGGGACAATTTTGACAAACGTGCCTCTTGGCACGCCTCGTTTCCCTTGGAGCTTGTGCATAGTGACTTGTGTGGCCCTCTTCCATTTGCATCCTTTTCTGGTTTCAAATATTTCTTAACTTTCATTGATGACTACTCCAGACGCACTTGGGTTTACTTCCTAAAACTCAAGAGCAAAGTATTTAACATTTTCTTGTCCTACAAGGTCCTTGTTGAAAAACAATTTGGTCATCAAATATTAAGTTAAGATCTAACAATGGAGGAGAATATTTTAACAACAAGTTCACTACTTTCTGCACTAAACAAGGAATCCAACAACAACACACTGTTCCATATACAACACAACAAAATGGTGTAGCTGAACGTAAGAACCACACTTTAAAAGAAATGGATAATTGTATGATCCAATATAAGGGACTAATTCTTCAATATTCGGTTTAGGCCATAAATTGTGCAAATTACATAGTTAATCACATACCCAATAAAATTTTACAAGGTATAAGACCGGAAGAAGCATGGAGTAAAATTAAACCAGATGTAAGTCACTTTTGTGTGTTTGGTTGTGAAGCATGCGCTCACATTCCGAATGAAAAACGGAAAGCATTGCAGCCTAAAAGTGAAAAGTGCATATTTATTGGATATTCTGAAGATGCAAAAGTTTATATACTTATTCATCCCCGTTCACATGATATAATCATTAGAAGAGATGTTAAATTTGATGAAAATCTCTTGGCTTGCGAGCCTAACTTGGCGGGTGTGCCATCTTTGGCCTGCGAGCCTAACTTGGCGGGTGTGCCATCTTTGGCCTGCGAGCCTGATTCGACGATTGTGCCTTCTTCTTCTTCTTCTTCCAACTTCCTTGACATGTTTCCAACTCCAGTTTCTGATGATGATAGTGAGGATGAAAATCCACCTCCACCTGCTCATGTTCCTCCAGTTGTGCCAGCACCAATGCTTTCTCGATGGGTCCATTCAACATGTGAAGTAGCTGGTAATATTGCTGGTGATCCTAGAGATCAACGTCGAACACGTTCTCAGTTTTAGCAAGCCTCTTCTCTTTTGGCTCAAGTTTCTGAGAATCACGATCCAAAAACTTTTGTAGAAGCTTCAAATAATCTAGATTGGGATGCAGCTATGAATGAAGGATATCGTTCCTTAATGGCGAATGATACTTGGGATCTTGTTCCTCTTCCAAAAGGAAGAAAACTTGTTAGATGTAAATGGGTCTATAGAACTAAATATGCATCAGATGGAAGTGTTGAAAGACTTAAGTCAAGGTTAGTTGCCAAAGGTTTTTCCTAAGTTGAAGGGATTGACTACAATGAAACCTTTGCTCCTATTGCAAAAATGAATTCCATTCACCTTGTTCTTTCCCTTACAGCCTTACATAACTGGGAATTCCATCAAATGGATGTCAAGTCTGCTTTTTTACATGGTGATTTACAAGAGGAAATTTACATGGAACAACCTCCTGGATATGTTTAGGATAACTCTATCCTTGTCTGTCTCCTTAAAAAATCCTTATATGGCCTTAAGCAAGCTCCTAGAGCTTGGTATGCCAAAATGGATAGCTTTCTCCTTGAAACTAGATTTTCTAGATGCCATTCTGACCCCAATGTCTATATCAAGAAAGTGGTAAAGCATCTCATCATACTTGTTCTTTATGTTGATGATCTTATCCTTACTGGTAGTGACCCTAAACTTATAACCCATGTGAAATCCAGTCTCAAGTAAAATTTTGAAATGTTAGACTTAGGACATTTGCATTATTTTCTTAGTCTCCAAGTCTTGCAAACCAAAGAAGGAATCTTTCTTTCCTAGTCTAAGTATGCTTGTGACCTTCTTCGTCGCTTCCACATGGAAGATTGTAAACCATCCTCTTCTCCCTTCCAGTCTGGAGTCAAACTTTCTGCCACTTATACTTCCCCTGAAGTAGATGCTACCTTGTATCATCAGCTTGTTGGTAGTCTTTTATACTTGACTCATTCCCATCCTGACCTTTCCTTTGGTGTTGGTGGTGTTTTCCGTTATATGCAAACTCCTCATGAAAGTCACTAGAAAGCAGCCAAAAGATTTCTTTGATATATTCAAGGTACAATTCAGTTTGGGATTCATTACAGTACAGGGGGGAAACCTTTGTTGGTTGGTTTCACTGATTCAGATTGGGCTGGCGATCCTAATGATTGAAAGTCTACTGTAGGTTATGTTTTCAGTATGGGATATGGACCTGTCACTTGGGCTTGTAAGAAATAACAAGCTCTTGCTCTTTCTTCAGTAGAAGCAGAATATCGAGCCGCAGTTAATGCTAGTCAAGAAGCTTTATGGCTTTGGCAGATCCTTTCAGAGTTTGGATTCGAGCAATAGCAACCTACTCCAATTTGGTGCAACAATCAAAGTGTCGTCAAGCTTGCCAAAGATCCAGTTCTACATCAACACAACAAACACAATGAGCTACACATGCACTTCATTAGAAATCTTGTTCATGATCATGTTCTTGAAATGATCTATTGCCCTATAGATGATCAAGTTGCAGACATCTTCACCAAGTCTCTTACATAAGTGAATGAATGACATACTTCATGGATGATTTCATATAGTATCCCATGCTGATGGTGTGGTTGGTTCAGTTAAATCTCCCATTGTAGAGTCTTTGGAAAAAAACTCCATGAGTTGTCTGTTAAACATTCTACAATGGAGGTAGCAAAGGCTGCCCCCTCAACCCAAAACGTGAATGTTTTTGCTCAATCCTCCCAAAAGGGAAATCAACATCCCAGTGGGAGAAAGAAAAAGGGGAAGAAAGGTGAGGGAAACCAAAACAAGCCAAAACCCATAAGTAATGCTGATGGGGGGGAAAAAGAGAAGAAGAAGGTGAAATTTCCCTGTAAGTTGTGCTAGGAAGATCACATGACTCAACAATGCCCTTTTATAGATCAAGCTCAGAAGCTGCTAAAAATTCAACAACTGGTTGTCCTAAAGGATGCATTTCCCCAAGGACAGAATGAAACTTCAGTTTCTAACGTAGCTGGGGGCACTTCTAATGCCCCTGACAAAAACTTTATCAATATGGTTCAATCCCAGACCTTGCTTTAGACTAGAAATAAGAACTATGAGATGGAGGCTCCTAAGAAGGGTAAGTCTATAGGTGAGACTTCTAACCCTGTCACAATCGAAAAACCTATCGAACCTATGCCTAAGATACCAAAAGGTGTATTTAAGAAATAATTGCATAATCCCAACACAAGGGCTGTAGCCAATTACTCTGTAGTTGAAGATTTATCCCAAACCCCTTGTGCGATGTCATCTTTAGAGGTGCTATAGAGTTGTCCCGCTCAACGAGATGCACTCTTAGCAGCCTTAGGTAGTATGGATTCGTCGATCCTTATGGCAAAGTTTAATTTGTCCAATGTCAAAATTCGTCTGCCGTATCATGTGGCTTTGTCAATAGATGTCATCCATGGTGAAAAAACCATTGGAAGGTCAGTTGTTGATGAGGGTGCTTACACACGTGTCATGTCTTTGTCTTGCTGGAAGGCTCTTGGATCTCCAGAACTAGTTCCATCAAACACCCTACTTACTGCTTTCGACAGAAAGTCATTTCGTCCACATGGTATCCTACCATATTTTGAGATTAAGCTAGCAGGGAAGGCAGTGTCTATTGAAGTAGAGGTGATTGATGCCCCATTGGAGTATAACTTGCTTATGGGGAGAAGTTGGACTTATGCTATGTGTGCAATTGCCTCGACCGTTCTTCGAGTAGTAGTGTTTCTGAATGAAGGAAAGTTGGTTACTGTTGACTAACTTAGTTTCACTCGGAAGGGCCGTGTGGAAACTAATGAGTCCACCGTGCCATTGGTTGATCAGGTCAAATCTGTGTCAAGGAGCTTAGGGTCTGGAATGTATTCATCGTTAATGGGAACATTTGATATCCCAGCCCTGATAAACTACTTAGGTTCTACTAGTGTAGGGAAGTCTATTGCAATGGTTGTCGATAGAATGAATCCTTGGGTCCTTCCTTCCTATCACGAACCTGAAGTGCCCTTACTGGTAGTGGAATTATCCTATCAAGCTATCGTTAACACCATTGTTGATCCTATTTCGGGTCCTCCTACAGTCTCAGAAGAGCCAGAAGAATCCTATCTTCCTGCTTGGGTAGAGAACTCTTTGTATACTGATGATTGCTTATACATGGTTTTTCCTTCAGATGAGGCCATTTTGGAAGCTATATGTGGGTGAGATAAGATCTACGAATATATTCACCATAGATCCTACTTTCTTCTAGAGTTAAGTAGAATTGAAAATCAAGAGTTCCATATGAGACTGGTAGGTGATGCTGATATACCAATCAATCCCTTACCAAGGGAAGGAATATTTGCCGAGGGGAATATGGACAAAATTTCCATTACAATCCCTATAAACATCTCTGTGAACCCTAATGTTGTGGAAAATGTGTATATTGGGGCAAACTGCTCTCAGAAGGAGATTGCTATCTATACGACCTTATTTTAGGAATTCCATGATGTGTTTTCCTGGTCATATAAGGAGATTCTAGGCATATATCCATCAATATTCGAACATGAAATATGAACCTATCCTGATGCCAAACTAGTTCAACAAAAATTTAGACCTGTCTATCCACGTAAAGCAGCAACCATTAAGGCTGAAGTGGAAAAGCGCTGAAAGCTGGTTTTATTTACTCAATCGCTTTGATGAAAACGGGTATCCAATCCTGTTCTTGTTGATAAAAATCAAGGTACAATACATGTATGTATTCACTTTCATGATTTAAACAAATATTGTCCTAAGGATAACTACCCCACACCATTCATTGATCAAATCATTGATGCTTGTGCAGGGAGTGAGGTGTTTTTCATTTATGGATGGTTTTTCCAGGTCAAATCAGATTCAAATCAAGCCAAAAGACCAACATAAAACGACTTTCATTTGTCCTTGGGGTACATTTGTGTACAAAAAAATGCCTTTTGGAATGAAAAATGTAGGGGATACCTGTTACGGAGAGAAATTCCTATGGCTTGGGGTACCACAACAGATAGCTTGACTCCAGAAATCAATCATTTCCAATATGTAAGAGGAATCAAATATCTAACACTAAAGGATCAGACCTCATACCTTATTCCATATGGTTGAAGTAGATCCCCGTTGAGATTTCCAACTTTAGCTTGAATTGATGAATCACTTCCTCAACAACAAGTAAACAATACAAGCATACTATATATTGGTGTTAGATATACTCTAGCATATATAATCAACAATGTATAAGCATTTGAAATCATCTATGGATAAAATATTCACTCAAATATATATTATTGGATAGGAAAATATATTTCTATTAATATAAAATCAGAGATTACAATGAATACAATCTCTGTCAGAACGTCTGCGAATTGGAGAAACTAAATCCCCGACTTGGGCCTCCACCACCTCAATCCTCCATTTCTTGATAGCAAGCTCACAAGCAAAAGGAAAGCTTGGGAAGAACGCCAAAGTGCTCCAAGGGACAAAGGGATGTAGACTCAAGCACAAGTTCCGGCAACAATGGACTATAGTTTATTTTCTCTCAATTCTCTTATGCCTTCAATGTATCCAAAGGGTTCCTTATATATATTTTCAATGGGGTAATGAAAAGTTGAATCCAAGCGATCTCAAGGCATATGGAATGCCAGGAGACAAGTGAGTCTGATCCATGTCAAGAAAAACTCCAAAAGGATTGATAAAATAGTGAATAAATTTATTTATAAAAACAAATTATAGGCACCAACCTACAAAGAACACCAATTCTTAATTTGACAACCAACATAGCTAAAGAATTTCTGTAGGATCCAACCTATAGGAACATCAATTCCTGAACTAAGCACCAACTTAGTGAAACAAAAATTGTAGGTACCTTCCTACAAGGAATGCCAATCAATTGTACCTATGCTTTAAACTTAGATAGGAATTCGCCTTAATCAATGGTCCTGTTGATGCATGGAAAATTCCAGGTACTAACAATAGGGATTCTCCCCAATACCATTCCCAATTAGATCGTTTATCATTTGATATGGGGAATTCGTTCGGTGGGCACATATTCAATATTTCAATACAAGTAGTACATGAGCTTTCAGTTTTAGCCAACAACATCTCAAGTGACTATGGGGAATTCTGCAGAGTGCCAAACATTGGGACAACTGACCAGAATGATTTAGGCATACTATCCAGTTTACCAAAGGCAAGTTTTGTCGCCAAATCAGAGCTGAGACACAATAAAAACAGGGAGGCTTGTCCAACAAAGGTTCTAGTGGGGAAAAAGGTCATCCATGCCATAAGTCAAGAAGTCAGTCGGGTTGAAAATTAAATTGGAAGGTAATGTATGGGTGAAGACAATGAGATGATGGAGCCAACACTAGCAAGCCAAAAAAATGGTGGGAATGACTACCTCTATTCTCCCTAAGGAGGGAAAAAACAATGAGTATAGATCAAGAACTTCAAAGTCAGAGTAAGGACATCAATAAATAGTATAAGATACAACCAAGCCCATATAATTATGACCGCCAGATCATGATACCACAAGTCAATATATGTCACAAGAATCAATTTAAGAGCAATAATAACCATAACACAAAATAAAATGCTGATTCATATCCATGCAATATAATCCATCTGAAACACCATCTATCCAATGAGAAAGTACTGATATAATACTGGGCATCCACTACTGCTCTGGAATAACATAAATGGCTACATCGGTCCTCAAATCTGAGTGTCCTGAGACTCAGTCCTGACATGGGAGAGTTCAATAGTCCACAAATATAATCATGATCCATAAAAATGTTCATCTCAACATCTCGTATGTAAGAGATCTGGCTGAAAAAAGTACTGTGTCTGAATAATAGAATATGGTATCCCAACTACTATATATGCGATAATAGATTGCATTGAGGATCAAGGACAGTTAGTAATTGTTGTTATATGTATGGAACCTGCATATATTTTTGAATCAGAATTTCATGGAGCACGTTGTAGAGTGCACCAATCTCCTTCAGAGCAATGTCAGGTTGGAGAGTAAAAGATTGAAATTGTACTATTTAGGTTTTAAGATTTTGGTGACTGAGAATAACAAGGCTGAGGAGATCTTTATTGTACTTTCCGAGTGTTGCTGGTCTCATAACATAATATGACATGAACTTGGAGATTGGATTTTAAGCATCTTCATAAGCCAACACATCTGTCATGTGTAAGCATAACCGGGAAAGTAACCCTGAGAAAGTTGTTAAAGGTGCACATGGAGATTCTAGGGAAAGTTAATGCAGACAATGTACTTAGAAAAAGAAAGTGTGACCTTTGGCCGTTCATAACTAAAATTATAGTTCATTAAATAGACTAAATTGAAAAGCTTGTTTGTTGAACAACAGAGTCATTAGGTGGTTATATTAATTCAAGGTTTTATTCTCTATTGGAGCATTATTTTTCTTTCCTTGGTTATTTCTAACGCATTCATGTGAGTCTGAGCAGAGAATGGAGACTGTTAGGTTCCATCCAACTGGGATTTACATCCAATGTTGTATCTATTCCTGGTCCGAAACACAGGCCCACTATTTCAGTATCACATAGAAGCAAAAGTCTGCACATGTAATGTCAAGTGTACATTTACAGCCTCCACCAAATCACCATCGTTCACCAGTTCCCTTGTCATCAATACCATTTGCAGCAACATCAAAACAAGGATATCCTATGGGAGTTTGAGGCAAGAAAATCCATAGTAAAAAAAATATGTTTTCTACTGTCAAATCATCCCTTGATCTCATCCACTTATATTTTTGGGATTATTCCTAAATATTTCTACTTCAACATGAAATTTGGGTCATGGAAGATTTGTTTTTTAAATTTGCAGCTGAATATTCCTAATAAGAATTGCATTTATTGCCAGGATCACTTGCAAATGACTGTGTATACAATAATAAAATGTTGACCTGTTCCAACATCTAAGATATAACAAAATGTATAAAAGGCCACTTGGGAAAATTTATTCTACATTAGTAGCCAATGTTGATCCTTTGATTGGTCGAAAAGTAATGACTAGGTGGTCCGAGTACAACAATTTCTATGAGGCTATTATCACAAATTTTAATCTTGAAAAGGTAATATTCCTATCTGATCATCTATGTGCATAATTGTTTTGAAAGGTCAAATAATATTCACAAACATGAAATGCAGTTCAGTTGTTCATTGTTTCATGAACTTGAATTGTGTTTTTTTTTTGTTCTTTGTAGTTGATTTGTCAGTGTTGCATCACTCCCAATGTCTATAAGACATATGCATTTCAAACACCTGGAAACATTTCAGGCAAGTTTTTGGATTTGAAAATGTGCTCTGTAATGCTAGTCTGAGTTTTTGGATTTGTATTTTGCTGTAGCTATTGATTGTGTCCTTGGACCTACAAATATTAGTGCCTTTGTATGTTTGGTCATTTTGTGGTCTATCTAGAAAGCAGGTACAACACATGAAGATTTTTATTTTTTTCCAAACTGTAGCTAGGGTTTTCACCCTAGCTTGTGCGAATGAGCACCTACTAAGGAATATAGATTCCTTAGTAGCAGTTCAATGAAGTATGAATTAAATAATGATAAACTGAAACGAAAGGTAATCTAAATACGTTCTTGAAGCTAGAACAGTAAAAAGCAAATAACATGAAACAATACGGTGGAAAGTGAATAACATGAAGCAAAAATAGTAAATAATAAATAATGATTTTTATTGATTTTACCTCCGGTGTGGAGGTTGGTGAAGTCCGTTGCGCTGGTCCGATGTCGGTGGCTTCAAGCTCCAAGCTGCCTCTTCCTTTTCTCCGGTGGTGGAAATGGGCCAAAAAGAGTCCTCAATGGTGAAAATAACTTGATGGTAAGCTAGGGTTTCAGGAATAATTTCGGCAGAGGGAGGATGCTTATGATAATGGATATGGAATAATGGGTCTCCATCACTTATTTATAAAACCATGTGGTTTAGGTCAGCTTTTTAGGGTTTTAGCTGTTTAGGGTTTTTTCCTCTTTTTTCCTCATTATTTTACATTTTTTATCCCTTTTTTGGATATTTTTGGAGGAAAAAAGGATTTTATAGCCTTTTGGAGGCATTTTAAGCTTTTTGGTGACCTTTTAGATGGTTTTATGGGTTTTTGATGGAGATATGGTAGGAAAGTGGACAAATGAGCCATATCATGGGGTAGATGAGGTAGTTAACCATTTTTGGGTGTTAACAGATTGCCCCCTGATGTGTGAGGGCAGGAGCTCATCGTATGGCCGATGGACATCATGAGTCATATTTGGTTTTTCTTGGGGTGTGGAGAAGAGAAGGAAGCAACTGAAGTCTAGGACACCGATCTCGAACCACCTGCAAGGACTAAAAAAGTACATAACCTCAATAATGGATGAGGGATCATCTGATAATATGGGCGAGGCGGGCACTCCCATGCTCATATTAGAATATAGCAATATAAATGGTCCTCAAATACTGAATGAGGAAAAATCTCAATATATGGACGAGGCGGGCATTCCCATGCTCGTATCAAGATACATGAAAATCACTGTGAGGCCCAAAATGAAGGACCTGTAGAAGATAATCACTGTGCATATCATGAGGGTCCGGAAGGGACACAAATCTGGAACATACTGCTGAGCTGACCATGTCTGAGCTGAAAAAACTGATACACTGGAATGGCAGCAGTGTTACTAAATGTGGTTCTGAAGGAACTGATGCGCTGCTGGATCAGAGTGACAAGGGTCACACTCGTAATGGTACACTGATCTGGAACTGAACTGGGTACTCAGAAAAGAATAGAACTGAATGGCTTCCGAATACAGTCGCCAATGCAGCCCGGACATCCACGGGAACATATAACTGGTCGTTCCAAAGTGACTCACCAATGTGCTAGAGTCGGGGGAAATCCGGGGTCTTCGACAAAAAATGGAATGGATACAAATTCTGCGCGATTCTCAACGATGCGATTAAGGTGCTGAAGTCGAGCATGCGAGAAACAACTATTCGGAGAGGCAATGATGACTCCTCTCAAAATGGTCCGTAGGCACTCACCACAGATGGTGATGGGTCCAAGGCGCAGGGGCCTCTAGGTCTATCCTCTGGAATAGAGGAGTTGTCGTCGACAGAGGGAGACCTACAACTATCAAGGCAATGATGTTTCCTTGACAGGAGCACGAGGTGCAAAACTGAAAATGTGGTAGTATTGATGGCAAGGTTGGTAAACTGGGGTAAATAACTGGGCAAGTAGAGTGAGTGGACTCAAACTTCCTTTGTTCAGAGTATGATGGCGGGGATGATCGGGCAGCACATGAAACTGATTGGTGGTGAAGGTATCATAGCTGTATGTGATCTGGGAAGTTCACTGGGCTGAGGGAGACTCAAGCTGTGGTAACATGGTCGGAGACGGCAGAATACTCTGAACAAAGGCAACCTGATTGGGGGTGCTGCCGAGAGGATTGATCATAGCGCCAAGAGGCACGGGGGGACTTCTTCATGGGTTGGAGACCTAGAAGAAGTGTGGATATAAAATGGTACTGACATGTGGATTTTAAGAGCCCATGACAGTTCATGCTCGTGGTTGCTTTCAATTTCAAGGAGTCTGAAAGCAACTAAGAAAACTCTGAAGTTATGAATGGTACTGTCGTGTGGATTTTACGAGCTCAGGACAGTACATGCTCGTGGTTGCTTTCATATTTACAGAGTCTGAAAGCAAATAAGAAGGCTCTGAAGTAATGAAATGGTACTGTCATGTGGATTTTTCGAGCCCATGACAGTTCATGCTCGTGGTTGCTTTCATATTTAAGGAGTCTGAAAGCAAATAAGAGGACTCTGTATTAATGGAATGGTACTGTCATGTGGATTTTGCGAGCCCATGACAGTTCATGCTTGTGGTTGCTTTCAATTTTTAAGGAGTCTGAAAGCAAATAAGAAGACTCTGTAGTTGGAATGGTACTGTCATGTGGATGTTGTGAGCCCATGACAGTTCATGCTCATGGTTGCTTTCAATTTTAAGGAGTCTGAAAGCAAATAACAAGACTCTGAATTAATGGCCAGGCATGGAGGAAATGTTCGATTAAGGGACATTTATGATGATCAAAGCTGAGGGTGAGGGGGGGAACACTGGTGGGTTTCCTTGCAGGGTGGATGAATGGTGGCAAAATAATGAAACCTTTGCAGTATGGCAGGAGTGAATGGCTCATGTAAAAAGTGTAGAACAATCAGATGGCAGCCGATATGGCGCGCTAATCAAGGTGGCAAAGTGTAGGGGCGCACTGTTGTAATTGTACCAAGTGAAAATGAGAAATGATCTCAAGCATCATCACAAGCTCGTGAATCCGGTGATATAACAACTGTTAGAAACGGAGAGCGGCCTGAGTGGCACGCAAAACGAGGCAACTATTGGTGTCTAAAAAATGGACAAAAAATAATGTAGTCAAAAAGCTGCAACGAAGTGACCATTATGATGGTCTCGTCGTGCTAGTTCCAATGGTGGAAACGGTTCGAAAAATGGACTCCGTATGGATACAAAAAAGCCGAAACAAGAAGAGGTCAACGGACTATAAATAGTAAGTGGGCCCAACATGACACGTCATTTGTACTATTCGAGATTGATTTGCGATCGGAGTGAACTAGAGCTTACGGGTGATTTCTGGATGATCTGACCGGCGGATTCGAGATTCGGGAGAGCCAGGTATTCCGTTAAACCGACACTTGTTTTGATTTTTGGGTTGGGGGGTTGGTGGGGCCCATGGGGGGCTGTTGTACAGCCGATAGGTGTGGACCGCGGGTTCAGCGGTCGAAATCGCGGGCTCGGACCGCGGGTTTGACTTGGACAGCTGCGGTCAGAGGTCGCGATTGTCGACCTTGACAGCCGCGGTCTGGACCGCGACTGTAGGGCTCGACAGCCGCGGTCTGGACCGCGACTGTAGGGCTTAACAGCCGCGGTCTGGACCGCGACTGCAGGGCTTGACAGCCGCGGTCTGGACCGCGACTAAAGGGCTTGACAGCCGCGGTCTGGACCGCGACTGTAAGGCTTGACAGCCGCGGTCTGGACCGCGACTGTAGTGCTTGACAGCCGCGGTCTGGACCGCGACTATGAGGCTTGACAGCCGCGGTCTGGACCGCGACTGTCGGGCTTGATAGCCGCGGTCTGGGCCGCGGCTATCCTGGGGTTTGGATAGGGTGGGTAGGTTTGTCTTTGGGACATGAGCCTAATGAGACCTCTTTGTTTGATTTGCAGGATGCCACGGGTGATATGGCGAGAGCGGGAGATGCCAGAGGATCTAGTGACTGCCATTCGAGAGGACCGTCGGGTACGGTCCATGTTGGCGCTCTTCGGACTACTGAAGTTCGCGGAGATTCCGATGATACAGTCAGCAGGTTTACTGCTGAACCGCTTGGTTGATTTCTGGGAGCCCGAGACACAGGCGTTTCAGGTGCAGGGAGAGAGGGTGGACCTCACCCTGGTCGATGTTTATTTCCTGACGGGGTTACCCTGCCTGGGGCGGGTAACAGATACACAGCCGCGGGTCTCCGCGGATCTCGATATCGATGACCTGGCAGCGCGCTTTTGCAGGGCAGACGTGAGGGTGCATAGGAATGCACTCCGGATTCAGGATTTACAGGAGCCAGCTGTACAGGCGATGGCAGCGTGTGTCGTACGGATTTTGGGATCCCAGGCACCTGAGAAGGTGTCTGGGGGTCAGATGCAGATTGTAGAGCGAGTGCTGGCTGGGACGTACTATGCGTGGGGCCAGATGTTCCTGACCTGCGTGCAGCGACAGCTGACCGCAGCGAAGGAAGCTGGCAAGGGATTCTGTTTTGGTTCGTTTCTAGTGGCATTCTTCATGGAGAGGGTCCCTACCCTGCGGCCGCGGGTGCCGGTCAGAGAGGGAGGCCTGAGGGAGCCCCGGATGATCCGGTGGGGAGAGATGATGCGTCGCTGGGGTGGCGGGGACGTGGGGCGGTATTTCACTCGGGAGCTGTATATGCAGTGGCTCCAGCTGCCACTGGCTTTAGAGGACTATCCCTACAGAGGCATGGACTACACAGGGGATCCAGATGCGCCACGACCACCTGGACAGGCATGGGGTCCAGACGGTACGTATGATTTTAATTGTTTTGCCCAGTTTTTATGTTATGTGATGATGTATGGCTATTGACAAGTGGTTGCTTTGCAGATGTGGGTCCGCAGCCACCGCCAGGGCATGTGGTGCGGCGAGGGATAGTGGCGGTTCCGGCTTTGCTCGGGCGAGGTCCGGTGCATCGGCGAGACACGGATGGGGCACTAGAGTCTGTACGGGTGCTACTAGGGCGGCTATTGACGGGAGTGAGCGATGCGGGGTGGGAGTACCTTCCTCAAGATGTGATTCGGGTTTGTAGGCAGGCGCCTCAGGATTTCAGAGGGATAGCGTTCCGGGTGGCTCTCTTGGCGGAGAGGGCACGGGCACGGGTACCGAGGCTCAAGCGAGATGAGTATTCGTCGGAGGAGGAGCAGGGGGAGGAGTCAGAGGCTGCTGACATGGATAGTGATCCAGGGTATGATTCCCACTAGGGAGAGCAGGGGACTCTCTCTGATTTTTTGTAGCTTCGGCCTGTATTTTATGAGCTTTGAGGGATGTACCTATATATTTTTTGTATAGCTGAGTACTGGGGTACTCAGAATATGTATAGTTCCGAACATGTATTTTTTGTCTTGTATATATATATATGCACGTGGATGCACATTTTTGTTTATGATATTGTCTCATTTGTACACACGTGGATGCGCTTTATGATGTGTTCTCTGTTTATACTGCACGTGGATGCCCCTTTTCTTTGATGTGAAATGATATGATGTATGTGTGACTAGGCACATGGGTGCCCCTATGGATGCGAATGTCATTTTATGGTTTATGCTTTATGTATGCAAATGTTGATGCAATGCAGTCTTTTAGGTTTTTTGTATATTTGGATGATATGCTATGGGGTAATGATGCATGATGGAGGTGTTACATAGTGTGATTTATATGCCAGTCTAGGACATTGTTCGCCATTTGATCTGCGACACTATTGTAAGCTCTTGGGACATGTGTGAATGTGATGGATTCAAACTGTCGGCTAAGTTGTTTTGTACGCAGGAATTTTCTAAATAGGCAGGGATCACGCACCTGGTAGCAGTTGTTGAGCTGGGAGACAAGTAGCTGGGAGTCCAAGAACACGTGAAGGTGACGTATGCCCATCTGGAGGGCAGCAGTTAGGAGACCGGTCACAGCATCATATTCTACCTGGTTATTGGTAGCAGCGCCGATACATATTCCGTCAAGGTGGATGCGTTCATTGGAAGGGGAGTATAAGACCCATGCTGCAGAAGCTAGGTTGGGAGACCAGCGGCTAGCACCATCAGCGAAGCTGATGTAACAAGGTGGAAGAGGGTCCATCTTTGGGCATGCAAAAATGCGATGAAAGTGAGATTGTGGTCAAAAACGGTGAAAAACAAAAAGAGCAAACTGTGCAAATGCAGACCAATGAGGTCGCGGTTTCGGTTATGGGTAGAAACGTTTAAGATACAACCCATTCCGGGGGTTGGAGAATGGTCGTCATTCAGAGTCTGCTAAAATGTATGCCCCCTTGCCGAGGCAAGTTTGCACAATATAAGGGCCTTGCCACATGGACTCGAATTTTCCTTTACCTTTTTTGTCGTTGGCTTGGTCATAGGCGAGGACGAGGTCCCCTTCGTGGAAAGTTCGAGGGTGAACATGTTTGTCATAATGGGCTTTGGAGCGTGTTTTGGCAGCTTCGATATTCTGGAGAGTAGCACGACGATCTTCGTTGGCTTGTTCGAGGGAGAGCAGACGTTGCTCAAGGGGGGAGGTATCGGGGAGAAGCTCAACAGCGATGTGTAAGGCAGGTATCTGACATTCAATGGGGAGGACAGACTCTACACTGTGAACTAAATGAAATGGGGTAAAACCAGTGGCGGTCTTGGTGGATGTACGGTAAGCCCATAAAGCAAGAAATAGCATATGGTGCCAATTGGACTTATGCCGATCAACTGTGCGTTGGAGTATGGTTTTCAGGATTTTGTTAACTGCTTCTACTTGGCCGTTCCCTTGGGGGTAGTAAGCCGAGGAAAATTGGTGTTCGAACTTGAGGAGGTTGGATAACTCGCGCCACACACCATCTTCAAAATGTGATCCATGGTCAGATACCAATTGTTTAGGGACTCCAAATCTAGTGATGACATGGTTGAAGAAGAAACGGGCAGCAGTATCAGCCTTACAATTGAAGGTGGGCATGGCTTCCACCCATTTGGTGAAATAATCGACAGCGACAATGATGTACTTATGGCCGTTCGCTGATGTGGGTCTACATTCTATGAAGTCGATGGCCCACTTACAAAAGGGACCAACAGTGACTACTGGGTGTAACGGAGCAGGTGGCGTCCGAGCTTTGGGGGCGAAAAGTTGGCAGTTATGGCAATGCTTGACCACATTGATGCAGTCGGTGAAGAGTGTGGGCCAGAAATATCCGGCGCGGACGACTTTTTGGGCAGTGGCCATCCCTGAGAAATGGCTGTCGTAGGCACCGCTATGACAATCATTAAGGACTTGTTCAGCTTCCTCATGTGTAAGGCAACGACGAAGGATTGTGTCGATTCCTCGCCGGTAAAGGACATCTCCAATGAGGAGGTAGCGAGAGGCATGATGACGGATACGACGACGTCCGTTCCGAGTGACTGTGGGTTGAAACTTCTGCGTGCGCAGATAAAACAAGATATCGCCGTACCATGGGTCATCGGACGAGATGGTAAATAAGTGATTATCGGGTAACTCTTAGGAGATAGGTGGGGCTGGGATAAAGGAAGGGAGATCCATCATGAGCTGGGCAAGCGCAAGGGCTTTGGTGCTCTTGGGTGTTCGAAAAGTAAGGTCATATTCTTGGAGGATAATAACCCATTTGGCCACATGACCTTGCAGGAGCCGACGGTTTAAGAGATAGACCATTGGGTTGGAGTCGGCGACGACTGTGGTATGACTAAGTAAAATGTAGTGTCGCAACTTTTGGACGGAAAAGACCACTGCTAGGGCTAGTCTCTCCTCATGTGGATAACTTAGGGGTGGGCCGGACAAGGTCTGGCTAACGTAGTAAATGACATGTTCTTGTCGTGAGGCGTCTTCTTGGACCAAGACTCCTCTCACAGCATACTCGGATGCCGATATGTAGAGGATGAAATCTTGAGAGAAATCCGGAGGGGAGATCAAGGGGGCTTGTGTGAGAGATTTCTTGAGGGCACTAAATGCAGCTTCTGCTTGCTCGTCCCAGACAAAGGGTACTTGGCTACGAAGTAGGCGTAAGAAACCATGAACGGTTGTAGCGTAATCGGGAACGAAGTGTCGCAGGAAATTAGATCGCCCTTGCAGAATTTGGAGCTTCCTGAGCGTTCGGGGAGAGGGAAGGTCTAAGATGGCTTGGACTTTCAGTGGATCAACAGTAATTCCTTTGTGGGATACAATGAACCCCAACAATCGGCCTGCCAGAACGCAAAAAACACACTTGTGTGGATTCAAGCGGATCTGATATTTGCGACAACGCAGAAAAACTTGCCGAAGGTCGTTCAGGTGGTCTAATCGTTTTCGGGAACGAGCGGTAAGGTCATCTAGGTATACAAGCAGGATTTGGACCAAATCATGAAAACAATAGGTCATGGCCCGCTGGAATGTTGCGCCAGCATTTTTGAGGCCGAAAGGCATAACACGATAGGCAAAAGTGCCCCATGGGGTAGTAAAAGCGGTTTTGTATTGGTCTTCCTTGCGGATTTGTATCTGATTATATCCGGAAAAACTGTCCATGAATGAGAGGACTTCATGCCCCGCGCACGCATCGATGAGCTGGTCAATGAATGGCGTAGGGAAATTGTCTTTGGGACAGGCGCGGTTTAGATCT
>LPNX010989479.1:0-19150 GCA_001517045.1 Pseudotsuga menziesii
TCTTATTAGTTCTTCCGATTAGGAGCATCGGGGTACAATGTAATACAAGTGGTTCTCCCGGTTGGACCATCGGGGACCACAAAAGATACATAAAGAATACTCTTTGAAGTTACAATATTTCAACAACTCTGCCAAAGTAGCTCTTGAAACCCTAGCTCACCCTTGAGCTACTTTCACCTTGAGAGCCCCTTTTGGCCCATTTCCACCATTGGAGAAAGAGAAGGAGCAAGTTGGAGCTTGGAGCAACCCTCTTGGATCACTGCAAAGGGCTTCACTAACCTTCACATTGGAGGTAACATTAATACAAAAGCCATTCTTTACATCTTGTTTTTCTGTTTCATGCACATGTTTAGAGTAATTTATATTTTTGTTTTAGCATTTTAATTTACATTTACTGAACTGCTACTAAGGAGTCCCTTCTCCTTAGTAGGTGCTCATTCGCACAAGCTAGGGGTAAAACCCTAGCTAGAGTTTAACCCGTATAGGGTGGAATGGAAGCATCATAGTGTGGTGTACCTTGACTATTCGGAGCTACAAAGCCGTAATTTGGAGAGTAAGCGGGTTATTGATACTCATACCCATAAGGTGAAGAACCCTATCCATACTGCATCCCCTAATAAGGTCCATAAGTCATCGCATGAGATGTCCCATGAGACACTCCGTAAGTAGGAATATATGCTCTAAAAGTAGGGATATACATTCCAGAAGTAGGAATATATGCTCCGGAAGTAGTAACATGACCTCTAGAAGTATGAACATGACCTCCCGAAACAACGGGCAGTACTTGAACCTGAGACATAACCGGTCGAGTAACAGCAGTACAGACATGACTCGTAGCAACGTTCTGGCCTGAAGGACCACATGAATGAGGTGGAGGGTGAACATTCAAAGAACTAGGGATAGAGGACAAAGGGACCTGTGTAATTATGTACGTGTTGTTCCCTATAGTCACTCATCTCGGATCTGGTATCCTAATAGGATCACTAGCCCTAGGCCTAGGAGGAATATGTGATGTAGCTTCCACCGCTGAGATGGAAGGTGCAATGTGACTTGTGCTCCCAAACCTCTCCGCATGGTAAGGAATGAGAGTTCCCCCAGGCATAGTGTTAGGCTCAAATTCTGACTCGACATGAAATGCCAACTCATGTGTGGGAAAACCAGACATACCATAACTACCATAACTAGTGCTCGCGAGTTCAAAATGAGTCTCATCATCTTCTGGAATTCCATATCGGTGATGCGTCAACGGGGGATCAATACTAGATTAAGTAGGTCTATCATGAAAAGTACCTATCTCAGAAATCAAAGGACCTAACTCAGTCAAATCAGGTGAAGGATCATAGTTAGGAGTAAACTCCCCATCTTCCACTTGAATGGGAGAATTTGGTTTAGGAATACCTTCTACATGGTCTCCCATCGTGTGTGAATCAATGTGCGAAATAGTCCACCTGGACTGTCTATCTCTCTCTCCCAAAGGAGGAGGAAATGTAGAAGGCAGAAGTCCTGCTAAACGACAAGAACGGTGAGGAGCCGCACCTGAATCCACAATGACTCAAAAAATATAAAATACTCTCTATCTACGCAAACCCTAGGCAAGCTAACGTGCACAGAGCATACGCCAATAAAATCTAAAGCCAAACACAAGCAATCAAGGGTAGGATAAATGAGCTCCCGAATGATGCAGGTATGTCTCTCCCAGGAGAGGCTTGAGACTCCCATACACAACAAGTGAAGGTACGTAACCAATTATTGTGGCCCTCAGCATCAACGCGTAAAGCAACTATGCTGTCTGACCCCAACCTGGCCGGGACACCCGCAGAATAACCCCTGCAGAGTACCCCCTCAATATCCTAGGTAAGGCCACTAAGGTCACCTCAATATAATCAATGCTCAGGTGGACAATCGCAGGGAGGACTGACCGTATGGGCAGGGTAGCAAAGCCTGAAACTCTCGAAAGAGCCCCCAGATACAAATACAATCCTGTAAATATCTCCGGTGCTACTCAGTTATGACTAGGGGTCATCCCAATCAATAACTACTCACACCGCCTCGTGCTTAACTCCCTTTTGAGAGGAGGATCCTGAGAAACACTGGTTATACCAAGGAATTTCACACACTCACCTGGACAGACACATACATGTTGTTGTTTAGTGATCTTGGAGAATTTACTCACAATGAACTATTCCAAGACCCTAAAACCTAATATTGTTGGTGAACACTATCAAATAAAATAGTGTAGTTCATTTTAATTAAGCATTGATTTTAATTGGCTTTATTACTCAAAAGAGGTATATGGCCATGCAACTAATGGCATTATGACACAACATGAAGCAAAATGCACACCTAACAATCAATGCAAATGCATTGTGTCCATGAAAAACAGGGTATGCTACTACATGAAATGCACAATTTTCTTCGAATGATAGATTTAAACTTTCCTATATGAGATCCTGACTAATACCCCAAAGCAAATCTAGTGCAAGTACTATGCAAAATGCAAGATGCAATGCATAATAATAAGCAAATATTTTTGGATTTTTTTAAATAAAAAATGAGACATTAAAGCAAAAGAATGGTTCTACAACCCCCAGACTTTGCAAGCACACTCAAGCAGCACTCACGCAAATTACTAAGGTAAAATAAATCTAATGCACTTATCCCAAAACAAAAAATCGAAAATGCAATGAAAAGAACATTCTTCAAAAAAGAAATTTTACCCTAAAAAACGTCTCTGGTCAAAAACAGAGGTGTATACAGACTCTAGTAGTATCAAAGGAGACTCAGCAATCATTCAAATTCACCCATCAACGGTCAATCTTCCTCTAGAAGGAAAAACTAAGGGCATACGCGACTGTTCGCAGTAAACCCGCATGTGTACGCAGAAATAGTAGTGAAACCTGTGTATATACGCGACTGTGAGTTAAAAACTCGCATACAAGAAGAAAGGTGCATAAAAATAAAGGCAAACAGACAAGCTAAGACAAACTTCACACCAATCAGACACTACCAGTCAAACATGCCCCCAGACCTGACACAGAAACAAGAGAAAAAAGAGCAATTCAAAGTCATTGAATGCCGATAGAAAACTCCCAAAGGAAAACTACTAGGAACTCCCCAGCGGAGTCACCAATTCTGTTACGAAGAGAAATTCCTATGGCTTGGGGTACCACAATAGACAACTTGACTCCAGAAATCAATCCTTTCCAATATGCAATAGAAATCAAATATATAACACTAAAGGATCAGACCTCGTACCTTATTCTGGATAGTTGAAGTACATCCCCATTGAGCTTTCCAACTTCAACTTGAATTGATGAATCACTTCCTCAACAACAAGTAAACAAGACAAGCATACTATATATATTGGTGTTAGATCTATTCTAGCATATATAATCAACAATGTATAAGCATTTGAAATCATCCATGGATAAAATATTCATTCAAACATACATTATTGGACAGGAAAAGATCTTTCTATTAATATAAAATCAGAGATTACAATGGATACAACCTCTGTCGGCACGTCTACGAATATGAGAAACTAAATCCCCCACTTGGGCCTCCACCACCTCAATCCTCCATCTCTCGATAGCAAGCTCACAAGCAACAAGCTTGGGAAGAACACCAAAGTGCCCCAAGGGACAAAGGGATGCAGACTCAAGCACAAGTTCCGGCAACAATGGATTATAGTTTCTTTGCTCTCAATTCTCTTATGCCTTCAATGTATCCAAAGAGTTCCTTATATAGATTTTCAAAGGGGTAATGAAAGGTCGAATCCGAGCGATCTCAAGGAATATGGAAGGCAGGAGACAATTGAGTCGGATCCATGTCAAGGAAAACTCCAAAAGGATTTGGATTTTGTACACATCCCGATGTACACAGTTTTAGGGGTCAAACCCGCATATATACGTGATTAGGGGTTTAAAAGTCGTGTATAGCAATTTTCTCATGTTTATAGGGATGGTCTAGGAAACATCAAAGGACAAAAAATGGTCCAAGGGGTCCAAGGAGTCTGCAAAGGGACAAGGGAAGGCCATATAAGTGTGATTCACCTGGAATGGTAAAATCAGCTATAACGCCATCATTTCAGCTCCTTGGACATTGTGAGATTTCCTTACATACCCATTCTCAAGAGGACAGTTCCTGTGCATATGGTTTCCTCCACATCCCCAACATTGGAGTGGTTCTCTTATCTCTTTTGGATCTATTGGCATGTGTCCCATCACTTTGGTTGGCTTAGTCACAGCTTGTGATGGTTTCCTTTGCTGATTTAGGAAGTGAGAAGGTTTGAAACCTTTCTTCCTTTGGTCAAACTTCTCATTCTTCTTGTCCATCCATGCCTAATGGATAATAGGTTTTCTTTTGTTTTGATCGTAGCAATACTTGGACTTTCTTATAGCCTCTTCTAGAGTTCTAGGTTCATCAAACTCAATTTTTTCTTTGTAATACTGAGGTAATCCACTCAGAAAATGTTGGATTTTCACTTTATCATCCCTGATGTACTTGACATACCTCAACAACTCCAAGAATTTGTTCGCATATTCTTCCATGTTCAACTGTCCCAATCTCAACTCATGGAACTCTTTGATCTTGTCATCATAGTACTTGTCAGAGAGGTACTTGATCTAGGAGGATATTGGTGGCCACCCACCTATTCCACTTGGACCCCCACCATTGTTTCTTTTAGTTTTCCAGTTTCCTTAATTGTAGCACAATTTACTATTTTTGGCAGTTTTTGAGTCCTAAACTTCCGGAGCCGTTTTGAGGCCCTAAACAACATTTTTTCGGCATCGAATGGTCAAGGATATATGATTCCATTCCATACTTAATATTTTTTATTTATAGATGTAGCCCTTGAAGAGATATTTCTAACGATGTATCATGTGCGTCAAACGAAGGTAGTATACCAAAGTTACGACCATGGGAAATTGATAAACCAAGTTATCCAACGGGGCCCACATTCTGGCGTTTCACCTCCTAGGGTTAGGTTTTTGGATGTGTAGGGTTTCCATTGTTTCTCAATAATATATAGGCCTTTTAGCCTCATTGTAACACAGAGTTTAGAGGCATGTAGCCACCACATCTCTTCTCAAAGATAAGCTACCAGCACTCTAGCTAGTTTATTTCCATTATGTATGTAAACAAGTTTCAGTTCTTTGATTAATGAAATGAAGTGTTATTTCCACTGCATATTTGTTTCTATGGTTATTTGTGTATTCTATTGCATTCTTGCATAAATCAGGATCAGTGGTATCAGAGCAATCTGCTCTTTCTCGATCCTTCTTTGCATGTCCCCAACGAGGGAGGGGTATAAAGAGTTAGGGCTCGATCTAGTTGAACCTTTGCAAGATCAGCCTCAAAAATCCCGACGGCCTCCCATGCGGGACGAAAAGAAAGATAAGGGCATAGAATATCCTATAAAAAAATTTCTTGAGGAGGCCCTTGAAAAACAAAGGAACGCGATGATGGATAACTTCGCCCAGATCCTTCAACGACTTCCCACTGGAGGTGCATCTGCATCTAGCAGCCACTCTGGAGGTGCAACCCCTTTTAAGGTACAATTAAACTTCAACATTCCCATATTTGATGGTCAAATAGATGAAAATTCCATATATAGATGGTTGAATCTATTAGAATGATATTTCTTGGTTCAGGACTTTTTCGACCGGGAAAATATTACTTTTTCACTACTCAAAGCCCCCCCATGTCAAGGACTGGTGCGAAACCTACTGTGAGAGAAAGGACAAGGAGGAACCCTCTCTGTTCTTGGTCGTACCCACTTGGAATTCATTCTGAGATGCCATAAAGGGACAATATTATCCTATGGGGAGCTATGAGGACAAGTACATACAATGGACTATGCTGCGGCAGCAAAGAGATAAAGATGTGCATGAGATGATGAATCTGTTCCATACCCTGCGCACCAAGTTGGGTATCAAAGGTTCAGAGAAACATTTGGTGCTGAAGTACCACAGTTGTCTACATAGATACATTCAGGAGTAAATGGATTTCCTCAACCTCTCCTCGCTTGGTACAGCATACCGGTATGCTGCCAAAATTGAGCAAAAATTGAAATAGAAAAAGCGAGACTTTGGATCTATGAATCAGAAGCAAGCGAAAGGTGCCCCCAAACTGCAAAACCAAGGAAACAGCCAAGGCATGGTGACTCAAGACAACTTTCCAAAGCCACAAGTAAATAACAACACTGCGAAGCCGAAGAAGGAATCGAGAAAGTGGTGCGAGTTCCATAAGAGCCCCACTCACAACACCAGTGAGTGTCGGGCCAAGCAGTCACTAGTGGCCGAGATAAAGGCTTCTGAATTAGATGCATACTCTGAAATTGAATCAGAAATCAAGAAGGGGAATGACAGAGGGAGGAATATTATCGATGCAGATCCCAATGCCATTGTTGCCACCACAAATATCCAAAAGGAAGAACCAGAATATTCAGAGGAGGAGGAGCGTCTTTTCCACTCCTAGATGTGGATAAAGGGTTCCCCACTACAATTCATTGTCGACAGTGGGAGCCAAAAGAACCACATTTCAATATAGGTCATGAAGCAGTTGGGCTTGCCAACCACAGCACACTCGCAGCTGTACACCATCGGGTGTCTTCACCAAGGAAGGGATCTCCACGTCAACCAACAGTGCCTCCTTCCCTACAGCATCAAGCCCTTCACCGATAAGGTATTATGTGATATTTCTCCTCTTGATGTTTGTGATGTATTATTGCATCAACCATACTTATGGAAGCGACATGCTGTGTATGAGTCTCGGCCTCGCGCTATTATTATTACATTGGAAAATAAGTTGTACAGGATACCAAAGGTACCAGCTCCTGCCGCTATCTCTTTGGTTACTACAAAACAATGCAGTAAGCTCATTTCCAAAACCAGGAAATTTGTTTTCTTGATGATCCGCCCTCAGGGAAAGAAGAATATCATGGCCATGACCACCAGACAGGGCCCATCCACACGACAACAACAAATGGACAAGGTCGTGGAGGAGTACTGGGACATATTCACCTCACCCACAAGGGTTCCTCTGCACTGTCAGGTCAAGCACCCCATCGATTTGACCCCAGGTGTGCCACTGCCCAATGGACTAATCTATCGACGCTCTGTTATGGAGAATGATGAAATCAAGAGGCAAATTTAGGAGCTGCTTCAGAAAGGTCACATCCAGCGAAGTTTATTCCCATGTGGGATCCCGATCATGTTGGTACAGAAGAAGGATGGGACTTGGAGACTCTGTATTGACTATCAGATGCTGAACAAGATCACTGTTCAGAATAGGTACCCGATCCCATGGATTGATGACCTCCTGGACCAGCTTAAAGGGTTGAAATATTTTAGCAAGATCGACTTAAATTCTGGGTATCACCAGGTACCGATCGAACCAACCGATGTGTGGAAGATTGCCTTCAAATCCAAGGAGGGCCTTTTCGAATGGTTGGTCATGCCTTTCGAGCTAACGAATGCTCCTGCAACCTTCATGAGACTGATGGATGACATCTTGCAGCCATTCACCAACTCTTTTGTAGTAGTGTACTTGGATGACATCCTAATATTTAGCCAAACTTGAGAAGAGCACCTCCACCACATCCGACAGGTCCTCCAAACGCTGCAGCAACACAAGTTGTGTGCCAATTTGGACAAGTGCACTTTTGGCATGACCCAGGTTCAGTATCTAGGATACATTATTGATGAGTATGGGGTACACGTGGATCCAACCAAGATCCAAGCCATTCGGGATTGGCCAGCCCCAACTACTCTAACAGAGCTTCGCAGCTTTCTGGGTCTTGCTAATTTCTACCGCAGGTTCATGTTGGGATTCTCTCATATCACTTGGCCCTTGAGTCAAGTCACCAAGGGAGGATTAAAAGAAAAATTCTTCTGGTCATAAACTCAACAAAAGGCATCTGCAGAATTGAAACATCGCCTTTGCTGTGCCCCAGTGCTCACATTACCTGACTTGCAACAACCATTTGAGATCGAGACAGACGCCTATGACTATGATATTGGGGCATTCCTTACTCAACAAGGGCATCCAGTGGCATATCACAGTGAGACATTGTCCAACACAGTCCGCAAATATCCCACTTATGACAAAGAGATGTATTCCATTGTACAGGTTTGCTGACAATGGAAGCATTACATTTTTGGGAAGGAAACGATCATCCACACAAACCATCGACCCCTACAGTTCATACGGACACAAGGGAAGTTACACAATGATCACCATCAGAAGTGGTTCACATATCTACAACAGTTTCATTTGAATATCAAGTACAAGAAGGGAAGCACCAATAATGTTGCAAACTGCCTCAACCGACCACTGATTGTGGCGATAACCACCATGCTCAACTCTTATGGGCACAAGACCTCTGATTGGTCGATTCTCTACAAGAGCGATCCAGAATTCAGCCACACATATAGGACGCTCTTGGAAGGAAACCAAGTTCCAAATTTTCACCTCCAGGATGCACTACTATGTCACATAGGACACCTTTGTGTCCTTCAAGTGAGCGTGCCAAGATGATTTGGGAAGCGCACTACAGTTAGGTCGCTGGGCATTTCAGGGTCGATAAGATAGTGGCAGTACTGCAGAAGTATTTCTATTGGCTGAACCTTCGACAGGATGCCGGGAAGTACATCCAATCCTGCATTTCCTGTGCCATTTCCAAACCGTCCATCAAGAAGCAAGGCCTCTATACTCCATTTCCTACCCCTAGACGACCTTCGGAATCCATCTCCATGGATTACATGTTGGGCCTTCCTTCTACTAAGCATGGCAACGACTGTGTGTTCATGGTCTTCGACAGATTCTCAAAGATGGCCATAATGGTGGCCTGCAAGAAGAATATCACAACAGAATCCACTACTAAACTCTTCTTTGAATGAGTGTAGGTACACTTTGGGATCCCACAATATATAATGTTATATCGGGACAGTAGGTTCCTTAGTACATTCTAGTCTAACCTATGGTCAATGCTAGACACCAAGCTCACAAAGTCCAGAGCTTTCCATCCCTAGACTGATGGCCAGACAAAGGTCGTCAACTAGATGATCGTACACATTTTTCCCATGTACAACTCAAAGCATCCACGCACATGGGATGAGAGCCTCCCCTATGTACAACATAGCTATAACCAGGCCCTCCACAGCTCCACTGACCACAGCCCCTTTCAGGTGGGCTTGGGATTCCAGCCATTATGTCCCATTGACATAGCCATGCCATTTGTAGCTACTCAGGTTGATTCAGCTCATGTCCAGTCTAAAGTTTCTAAGACAAATAGCTTCATTGAGCGCATTCAGCACATTCACCAATAGGTTCATGACATATTGGATAGATTCAATGCTAAGTACAAGCAACGGCATGATCAGCATCAGGTGAAACACAACTTCCAGGTGGGTGACAAAGTGTGGCTACATTTGCAGAAGGAGTGCCTCGCTGGACCCCACCGCAAGCTTCGCCCACTCTGATATGGGCCATACACCATCACCAAGGCTGTTGGGGACCATGCCTTCGAGCTCAGTATTCCACCATCCCTTGTTCTGCACCTAGTGTTCAATGTGGACCACCTTCGGCCCTACTTTCTACCTCTACTGGACACATCAAACGTGGCAGAACAACTCACACCAACATAGTTAAACCCCGACTGCATGGAACAAGACAGAACTGATCGGATTATGGACACATAGATCAAGAACACCCACTAGCAGAATATCCAGCTATATTTATTTGTCAAAGCAGGCCAACTCCTTCACCAGGGAAAGTGGCTCACTAGAGACCAAGTTCAGCAGAAGTTTCCTCATCTCATGGAGGAACTCAACGCAATGGGGACCATTGCTTCCTAAGGGGGGAGGAATGATCCAAGAGGATATTGGTGTCCACACACCTATTCCACTTGGACCCCCACCATTGTTTCGTTCAGTTTTTCAGTTTCCTTAATTGTAGCACAATTTATTATTTTTGGCAGCTTTCGGGTCCTAAACTTTTGGAGTCGTTTTGAGGCCCTAAACGATGTTTTTTTGGAATCGAATGGCCGAGCAAATATGAGTCTATTATAGAATTGATATTTTCCATTTATGGATGTATTCCTTGAAGATATCTTTCTAACGATGTATCATGTGCGTCAAACGGAGGTAGTATGAGAAAGTTACGACCCCGGGAAATTGATGTACCAAGTTACCCAACGAGGCCCACATTTCGACGTTTCACCTCCTAGGGTTAGGTTTTTGGATGTGTATGGTTTCCATTGTTTCTCAATAATATATAGGCCTTCGAGCCTCATTGTAACACAGAGTTCAGAGGCATGTAGCTACCACATCTCTTCTCAGAGATAAGCTACCAACACTCTAGCTAGTTTATTTCCATTGTGTATGTAAAAAAGTTTCAGTTCTTTGATTAATGAAATGAAGTGTTATTTCTACTGCATATTTGTTTCTATGGTTATTTGTGTATTTTGTTGCATTCCTGCATAAATCCAGAACTCAGGAATCGAAAACTCAAGATTCGATGGAATCATTTAACTAATTTCCACCTTTCGCTACGGAACTCGGGAATCAGAAACTCAACATTCAACGGGATAATTTAATGACTTTCCACCTTCCACCTTCTGCCTTTCCTCCTTCCGCTGCAGAACTCAAGAATCAGAAACTCAACATTCAATGGGATCATTTAATGACTTTCCGCCTTTCACCTTCCACCTTTCCTCCTATCGTTGCGAAACTCGGGAATCGGAAACTCAACATTCGACGGAATCATTTAACAAATTTCTGCCTTCCTCTTTCTACCTTTCTTCCATCTACTGCGAAACTTGGGAATTGGAAAACAACTTTTTTCCTTAACTTTTTTTTCATTTTTCGCCTCCCACCTTCTGCCTTTCCCAAGCAGATTCTGGGGTGCAGAAAACACACTTTTACCTTAGAATTTTTGGCTCTTTTCCACTTCCGCCTTCCGCAGGTAGACTCTGGGGTGCGGAAAACCAACATTATTCCTTGTCTTTTTCCTATTTTCCACCTTCCACCTTCTGGAGGAAGATTCTGGGGTGCATAAAACCAACATTCCTTACCTTAGGATAGCTGCATTTTTTATCCTATAACTAGACTTCTAGCCTCCATGATCATAAGCAAATGCAGTGCAAAATATGAGGTGTAAACATATGCAAATGCAGGGACATTTAATCAATAGTAAACTCTACTTAATTCAGTGATACGAATTCAACATAATCCGCACATTCATAAGAAAATACATTGCAGAAATAACACAACAGAGAATACTTATCTTGACGATGAAGTTGTCCTGCAAATAGCTATGTTGCTGCAACGTTCCACCCAACCATAAGCCAGTTGTGTTCATTAATATCTCGACACAAATGCCACCCCCAAGCTAGGTAGACTTCCACAAGGATTTAGGGAACAACATGCTCACACATAGCCAAAACACATCAAACACAGTCAAGCCAACCTACAGTTGGGTTTATCAGACTATCCAATCAATCCAATACACAATTGGGTTTATCAAGCTGCAAGCATACAAGCCAAAATATTGTTGGGTTTATCAAGATACTCAGCCAAGCCAGCTACAATTGGGTTTATCAGAATGTACACAGTCAAGCCAACATTCACATTAAGGACCAACCAATCCAACATATGGGTTTATCAGGCTACATAGCCAAGCCATCTCACTGTTGGGTTTATTGGGCTACTCATCCAAGCCGGCATTCACAATTGGGTTTATCAGGTTTTCTAGCCAAGGGTCACACATGGCCAAATGCACAACAAGACATAGCCAAGCCAACTATCAATTGGGTTTATCAGGCTGGTCAGCCAAGCCAATATATGATTGGGTTTATCAAGTTTCCCAGCCAAGCCAATATACCATTGGGTTTATTAGACTGTCAGCCAAGCCAATCTACTTTTGGGTTTATCGGGCTGCTAAGGCAATGGAAAGGAAGAATGGCTAAGCTAGTGGCTCATTCAAGAGCTAGGGACACCTCCGCAAGATCTATCTGGCTTGGCATCCACAACACCTACACAACAAACACAAGGAAGCATCCCCTTCTCTGCTACACAGTCCCTCAGGATATGCCTTCCCTTCCAGTGCTCTTCAGGGTGTGCATAGAAGATTCACCAGCCACTCTTGTATTTTCGTGAGGTTCCTCTCTGCACTAGGTTTATCAAGCCCATTCAGTGTCTCTTCCACTCCTAAGCCTTGCATACTATTCAAACCCAAACAAGGTACACATCACAACAAACCACAAGGAGACACAACAACATAAGGCTCCACTTTGTAACACACACAACCGGGTTTGCATACCACTCTGTAACACATGAGAAACACTGCAGAACAACTCATTGTGCGACGCAGGATAGTGAACAATTGAACAATGGATTGGAAGAATAATGAATAATGGATCAGAATGACCAAGACATACTGGGCAACTCCAAAAATGACAGGATGGGCACGCATCCCCATGATTACTTGATTCAGAAGCAAGAATGTAGCTTCCCCAGACTATAGGTTGCAGGTTTGCTTAGACTGCAGGCTAGCTCAGTCACGAAATCAACTACCATGCCTTGCTCTGCCCAAGACATTAACTGCCTCAACCACTCTTCTGGAAGAATTGAATGATTTACAACAGAGGACAAAAGGGTAGTTGAGGGTTTATGGGTTTCCCCATTGACATCTGGTCTCACCCTATTGGCTCAGGAGTTTGACTAACTCCCCTCCCTATTCCTTGTGAAACCATTCCCCCATCTCTTACGTTGTAGTGCATAGCTAGCTATGGTATTTTTATTAAATTGTATATTTACATTATGACTTCAAAAATATATACCGTGCTTGACTTAGCACTATACCCATCGACATCAACCTTGATCGTCGATACTCAAAACACCAAATCAATGGCAAGACCTTGGCCTTGAGCTCCTCGCCATGATTTAAATACAATATATACATCATGTACAATTTCAATACCATGGGGTCAAATCGGGGTGTTACACTATATGCCCGGTTATAGCGTCACGTCCTCCCCATCACACTAGATCGACAATCAGGGTTGATTTCACAAGGAATCAACGGTGCAGAAGGAGTTGGGTGGAAAGCAAAAGTTAAAATGTAACGGTATTAAGTGTTTCTGCAACCTGGAGTCCGCCCTATGGAATGCAGAAAGTGGAAGGTAGAAGGAGAAAGAGAAAGTAGAAAGTAACAGGGGGTTACAAAATTCGAAGTCCGCATTACAGAAGCGGAATTGTGGAAAGGACTTTTCTAGTTGCAAAAAGGACCTGTTAGTTGTGGAATGATTGTTACAGTGGCAATTAAGATTAAGAATGAATGATATAGGAGGATACATGATCCATGACTTGTATGAAAGAATTTTTTATATGCATTTTAGTCAGGTTGTATGGGTATGTGACAACATGGTATCAGAGCTACAGGTTTCAACCCTGTCGCATTTTGGGAACATCTAGTTCCGCTGCATTATGGGAAAACTGTGTTTTAACCATAAATTTTTTGTTTGGAATGTTTAAAAGAGAGCCACGGGTAACAACATTGGGCCCAAATGGGCTAGTTGAATAGTTTGCAGAGAGAAAATTGCAATGAAACAATCAACAAGTAATTTTCTGTGAATATCACGCATCTATCAATTGTGTTTATGAACACATTTTGCAGAATCATATTCACATCAAAGGAAACATGTTAGGATATTTAGACACTTAGGATTTATTTAAGATCAACTTGTGTAATATATCCGTTAGGTAAAAGTGTGTTTCTTTAGTATGCATTAGTATGCATTTGTAAATATTCTAATCCGACGGTCACGATATGTTCTAGACATAGAGTGATCTGACGGTTTAACTTCTCTTAGATCATACCTACCATTGATCCGTGGCTTAACACCCGATTGGTCTATGATCTATATTTAAAGAGCATAGAGGGTCCTTGGCTAGTTGATCGATTATGAGAATCTCATGTAACTTTCTTTCTTTTGCATAATAAATTGCTCCGAGTAGCTATTTGGCCGGGGCCGTGGACTGTTTCCCTCTCGAGGGTTTTAACCACGTGACAAACATCGGTGTATTGATCTGTGATCTGTTTGTGTGAAGCGGCTATTCTTGGTGTTCGGTCCTTTGGGAGTACCCTGTGTACCCTAACATGGTATCAGCAAAAGTTGTTCTTAAGGGGGGATGTTAGGATATTTATACACTTAGGAGTTATTTAAGATCAACTTGTGTAATATATCTGTTAGGTAAAAGTGTGTTTCTTTAGTATGCATTAGTATGCATTTGTAAATATTCTAATCCGACGGTCACGATATGTTCTAGACATAGAGTGATCTGACGGTTTAACTTCTCTTAGATCATACCTACCATTGATCCATGGCTTAACACCCGATTGGTCTATGATCTCTATTTAAAGAGCATAGAGGGTCCTTGGCTAGTTGATCGATTATGAGAAGCTCATGTAACTTTCTTTCTTTTGCATAATAAATTGCTCCGAGTAGCTATTTGGCCGGGGCCGTGGATTGTTTCCCTCTCGAGGGTTTTAACCACGTGACAAACATTGGTGTATTGATCTGTGATCTATTTGTGTGAAGCGGCTATTCTTGGTGTTCGGTCCTTTGGGAGTACCCTTTGTACCTTAACAAAACATTCCACATAGTGCAGTTTGGAAAATGCAGTCTTGGTTGGGCCAAGAAGATCAACATCATGGATGATGCACAGGATCCCTATGAACCCAAGACAGATGCCATGGGGGAGAACATACAGGTTGGGAATGTGTTATAGTGGATTTCACCACACTAGGTGAATCACACATTGTATGGCCTTCCCCTGTCCCGCTGCAGACTCATTAGCCCCTATGGACTACTTTTTGTCTTTTGATGTGTCCTTGATCATCCCTAAAAACATAAGAAAAGTGATATACGCGGCTTTTACCCCGATAACCGCGTACATACGCGGATATGACCCCTATAGTCGCGTACATCGGGATGTGTGCATAATCCAAATCCTTTTGGAGTTTTCCTTGACTTGGATCCGACTCATATGAATCCTGGCCTTCCATATGCCTTGAGATCGCACAGATTCGACCTTTCAGTATCCCTTTGAAAAGCTATATAAGGAACCCCTTGAGACATTGAAAGCATAAGAGAGAATTGAGAGTAATGAAACTATAGTCCATTGTTTCCAGAACTTATGCTTGAGTCTGCATCCCTTTGTCCCTTGGAGCATTTGTTGTGTTCTTCCCAAGCTTGCCTTTTTCTAATGAGCTTGCTATCTGAGTGATGGAGGATTGAGGTGGTGGAGGCCCAAGTGGGGGATTCAGTTTCTCCTGTTCGCAGACGTGCCGTCAGAGGTTGTCACTTGTAATCTCTGATTTATATTAATAGAAATATCTTTTCCTATCCAGTAATGTGTATTTGAATGAATATTGTATCCATTGGAATATGTCAAATGCTTTTACATTATTGATTATATATGCTAGAATAGATCTAACACCATGATATATAGTATGCTTGTATTGTTTACTTATTGTTGAGGAAGTATTATATCAATTCAAGCTGAAGATTGGAAAGCTCAACGGGGATCTAATTCAACTGTCCAGAATAAGGTACGAGGTTCGATCCTTTAGTGTTAGACATTTTATTTCTATTGCATATTGGGAAAGATTGATTTCTGGAGTCTAGCTGTCTGTTGTGGTACCCCAAGCCATAGGAATTTCTCTCTGTAACAGAATTGGTGACTTCGCTGGGGAGTTCCTAGTAGTTGTCCTTTGGGGGTTGATTTCTTGGCATTCAATGTATTTGAATTGCTCTCTCTCTCTTGTTTCTGTGTCGGGTATGGGGGCATGTATGCCTGGTAGAGCCTGATTGGTGTGAATTTAGTCTCAGCCTGTCTATTTTCCTTGGATTTGTGCATCTTTTTCTTCCTGTACATGGGTTTGTCACTTACAGTCGCGTATACACGCGGTTTCCCCTGGGATTTCCGCGTATACACGCAGGTTTACTGTGCACAGTCGCATATACCCTGGTTTTTACCTTTTTGTGGAAGATAGTGGATTGCTGGGTGAATTATGTTAGCTGCTGAGTCTCCCTTGGCACTACCTGAGTCTGTTAATACCTCTGTTTCTGCCCAGAAACATTTTTTTTAGCCTAAATTTTTTCTTTTAGGAAAGTTCTTGTCATGGCATCTTTGATTTTTTGTTTGAGATTAGTGCATTAGAGTCCTTTTACCTTAGTACCTTGTTGGAATGTTGTTTATGTGTGCTTGCATAGTCTGGGGTGGGTAGAATCATTCTTTTGCTTTTTGTATCTCTTTATTTTCAAAAAATCCAAAAACATTTGCTTATCATCATGCATTGCATTTTGCACTATGCATTGTACTTGCACTAGATCTAGATTTGGTTTGGAGTAATAGTTAGGACTTCATATAGGAAAATTTGCATTCAGCATTTGAAGAAGAAATTGTGCATTACACGTAGTACGCATACCCTGTTTTCATGGACACAATGCATTTGCATTGATTGTTAAGTGTGCATTTTGCTTCTTGTTGCGTCATAACACCATTAGTTGCACGACCATATCCTATTTTTGAGTAATAAAGCCAACTAAAATCAACGCTAATTAAAATGAATTACACTCTTTTCTTTTCTAGGGTGCACCAACAAGCTTAGGTTTTGGGATCTTGGAATAGTTCATTGTAAGTTAATTCTCCAAGATCACTAAACGACAACAACTAGGTGTCTGTCTAGGGAGTGTGTGAAATCCTTGATATAACCAGTGTTCTCAGGATCCTCCTCTCAAAAGGGAGTTAAGCACGAGGCAGTGTGAGCGGTTGTTGATTGGGATAACCCCTGGTCGATAACTATGTAGCACCGGCGATATAGCCAGGATTGTATTCGTATCTGGGGGCTCTTTTGAGAGTTTCGGGCTTTGCTACCTTGCCCATACGGTCAATCCCGCCTGCGACTGTCCGCCTAAGCTTTGATTATATTGAGGTGACCTTAGTGACCTTACCTAGGATATCGAGGGGGTACTTGTAGAGGTTATTCTGCATGTGTCCCGGCCAGGTTGGGGTCGGACAGCACAGTCTCTTTACGCGTTGAAGTTGAGGGCCACAATAATTGGTTATGTACCTCCGCTTGTGGTGACAAGGGCCTCTCAAGCCTCTCCTAGGCGAGACATACCGGCCACATTCGGGAGGTCACTTATCCAGCCCTCGTTTGCTTGCTTTTGGCTTCAGATTTTATTAGTGATTGCTCTGTGCACGCTAGTTGGCCTAGGGTTGACGTAAATAGAGAGTCTTTGCTATTTTTTGAGTCATTATGGATTCGGGTGCGGTTCCACGCCATTCTCGTCGTTTAGCAGGACTTTCGCCTTCTACTTATCCTCCTCATTTGGGAGAGGGACCTAGACAGTCCAGGTGGACTATATCACACATTGATTCACACACCATGGGAGATCATTCCGAGGATACATCTGAGCCACCTCCTCCCATTCGCGTTGACGATGGGGAATTCATGCCTACTTATGACCCTTCACCCGACCTAACTGAGTTAGGACCTGTGATTTCGGAGATAGGAACTGTTTGTGCCAGAAATTGTTCCTAAGGCTAGGGGAACAAGCCAACACAATCTCAAAAGAAAAACTCAATTCAAACTAGGGTTTAGGGTTTTTGTTTTAAGTGTTTTGGTCATAAACTTCAAGAGCATGCAGGGAATACATTCATCAGATAAGCAACAACTAAATCAAACCCAATCACTGATAAAGATGCATATATATCATAAAAATCTACCCAAAAGCCTGTATTGAAGTTTACACATAATGGACAAGCACTGCTAGAAAACACACATTAACCAGCACTGAAATTGTCAATTAAGAAGCTAAATAAACTCACAGTAAAGCCAACACAGACCAAAAGTAGGGTAAAGAGTCATATATCCATAGTTTCATCAGTAAATGTACAAGAGAGTTACAGCACTTATCTTTGAATAAGCCTGAAAGTATAGTAGCCCACAAACCTCCTGATGCTCCCAGAAAAATTAGAACCTTTACAATGACTTCCTAACTTTCCTAAATAGACATCCTCCAAAATCAGTTAGGTTTCACTTTCTAACTACTCCCATCGAATTACCAAGGAGGGTAAAGTAAAAAATAGTTTTTACAAAAATTACAAATTGCTAAAAATAGCAAACTCTTAACTAAAACAAACTATTCATCTTAAAGAACCACTAACTACAAACTGCCTCAGATCTCCTTCGCTGCCTCTACAAGAAGAGATATACCATCTAGACCTCGAGCCCTTTTCTTAGCTCTTTTATCCTTTTTCTTCATGTCAGCTAACTTTTGTTGCAATTCTTTATTTTCCTGCTGCAAGTGATCAATAGTGTTCTTTAGCTCTGTAGTGTATCTGTCAGCAACCCTTTTTCTGCTAAGGACTTCTTTAGAAACCTCTGACAGCTCCAAAAAATGCTTATGCATATCCTGCAACTTCTCCACCAGCCCTTTATTAACATTGAACAATCCATCATTCATTTCTTGCAGGTGCTTCATGTGTTCCCTGTATCCCTGAATGCTTTCCTGTACATTTTCTTCATCAAAGCCTGGGATCTCTGATGTATTGTCCTCCTGCATTAAAAACTCTGAAAAATCATCATGAACAACAGATTCTACTAAATATCCTGCTTGCCTGAGAATATCCTGATCTTCTTCATCAAATTTATGATCTCCAAAAGCATCTGCCTTTGCTGTATCTTCTTCTTGTTGTGTCACATACCCCAATTTTGTAAAAATTATGTAATTGTTTTATTTTATTTTCTGAGACATTATGTTAAACTTAATCCTAAGTAGGGATTGATGACTCAGCAGAGTCAACAGTTATGGAGTGTAATTGAGAATATTTTATTAATAATAAATAAATTATGGAGACAACAGCATGGGAGAGCTGTTAAAAGAGGTTACTGGTCAAACTGGGTGTTGGAACTAGGTGGAGAGGCAAAGGACAAGTGGCAGCATCCTCAAACACTTCCTAAGTTGTAGGTGGTAACTTCCCTATATTTGGGGTCATGATTCCCCAAGAAAGTGGAATGTGGGCAGGTGGCTCATTAAATGACAGTTATCCCAATTAAGACCTAGGCAATCTTT
>LPNX010989540.1:0-48086 GCA_001517045.1 Pseudotsuga menziesii
TTAATTTCAGGAGATGTGGACTTTTCTCCTGCTTTGCACAAACTGGGGCAACGGGGCTATACAGTTGTGCTTGCTATTCCAGCTGGAGTGGGTGTCTCATCTGTACTACGCAATGCTGGTCGATTTGTTTGGGATTGGCCAAGTTTGGCTCGAGGGGAAGGCCTTGTTCCAGCAAAATCCTTATTGCCTCGAGCACCAGATTTTGCTGGTTATCACATTGGTTGTTTTTCAGGTGGTGATTATGATCCCAAAAATGAAGAAGCTCTTGTGTATAGAGGAGTCTCCCATAATGGATACAACATTGAAAATAATTCAAACCAAATTTATTCTTTCATAAAAAATAACAATAATGATATGGGAATGCATTCAAAGGCAACACAATATCCAGCTCCTGTTTCAATGGCTCTAGCTTTGTATCCAGGTAAATCTTCTACACTGCAAAGGNATTCTACACTGCAAAGGAATCAAACAGCTAGTGTCAATTCGTCTGTTCTTAATAAACCCATGCAGGCATTATCTATAACAGATTCCAGTCAACATGGAATGCCTTCAAATGACACAATTGCAGGACACGCTTCGTATTTCTGGGTGCAACCTGGTGACATTCAAGGATTGAAGAGACAGATTGTCCNTTACAGGACATGCTTCGTATTTCTGGGTGCAACCTGGTGACATTCAAGGATTGAAGAGACAGATTGTCCACCTTGTCAATACATATGGAGGAAGTTTGCTTCTTACATGAAAGTTCATACTCAGATCTTCGATTTTGTTCTGTAACTCCATCAAATCCTCAGACTGGGTCAAAGCACCTTTAGATTTAGAGTCTATCAACAACTTGATAACAGAATCGTGATAGATATTAGCAGGAGACTTAGGATCCCTAGATAGAGAATCAGCAAACTTGTTGTACAATGAATTCCAGAACAAAGAAAGAGTTCATGCCTTCAATTCCTCTCGTGCCATAATTTCATCTCTGGTGCTACCAGCCTGTTGATTACTGAGTATTGATTCCATCCTATTGATTGCTACCAGCTCTGGTGGAATAATTAAGATAGACTACTGCTACGGCATAAAGAGAATTGTGAACCCCAGAAACAGAATTGAGCAAGTTTAAGGTCCCTGCAGACACAAATTTGAAGAAGGTGTAAAGCATGAGAACTATTGATTTTTTGGCGCCTCCGAAGAGGGTGGGTTGATCAGTGGATTCACAAAATGCAGGAAGCATCAGCAGGTGGATTAGAATAAAGGTTCTCAAGCCTGATTCCGGTAACGTGTTCTGATTTTCAGCAGAATTTATAAAATTCCAAATAAGATACCTTGAAGTGATATTTTTATAACTGTTTGGTTATTGGAATATCCAATTCTGGTAGTCAGGCACGATGACCGGCACACTCCGCTCCATGTGGATCACCAACAGTGGATATTACATCAGCCATCACCGAACCGACCAGTCGTCACAGGTAAATTGCATGAAACCGAGGTAATGGAGGAAGTTTGCTTCTTACATGTGATTAGGAAGGAAGGACATACTGGAAATTTAGACAAGGGAAAAGGAGTCCAAGAATTCACAGATTTGGGTGCTTGCAATGACTTACATGAAGACTTTGATGCATCTAGCATAGAAGCAAACGTGGCTTCATATTCAGATGAAGGTTCAGGCGATGAAATTGGAAGTGAACAAGATGAAGAAGATAGGGAGACGATGAGCATTGCTTGAACAACGCCTTACCAAGACTGCACTACACATGCTTTTATATATTTTTTTTTAAAAACAGTCACAAGCGTCGCTTTTTCGACGCTTAGCCTTACAAACCGTCGCTTTTCTGACGCTTATAGCTGTCGCTCTTTCGACGCTTAGACTTAAATTCCGTCGCTTTTCCGACGTGTTTCGCTGTCGCTCTTTCAACGCTTAGATTTAAACTCCGTCTCTTTTCCGACACTTCTTGCTGTCGCTTTTGCGACGTTGTTTCTTAATATCCGTCGCTTATCCGACGACAAGAATGAGATTTTCTTTAAAAAATTTCACTACCGTCAAAGAAGAGCTGTCGCTTAACCGACGCTTATTTTTTAATCGACGGTTACTTAGGTGTCGCTTAACCGACGGGTAATCAGGTGTCGGAAAACCGACGCCAAGTTTTCGACGCTTAAAAAAAAATCAAAGTGTCGTACATGCGACAGGGAAGTGTCGAAAATCCGACATGACGGCCGTCGGATTTTTGGTCAAAATGTAGTAGTGAGACTAGACCTGTTGGCGACATTTATTGCATGGATAAGACAACATTCATCGTCTCGATCCTCATTAATTACTAAAATCCGATCAAATTTTCGTCGAAATTTGTGTGCAGGTGCCGGCAATCTTGACCAAGATTTACCAAATCTGGGAAAATCATTCGACTGTTTCCAAATCTAGGGAAACATATACCGGTCATATTTTCATTAACTTCTTGTCAGAAGGTGAAGTGACTGGCCCTCTATCTCTTTTCAAAATCGTCGACGTGGCACGGTGAGCATCGCCTTGCTGCGATGTCACACTGCATCGTCCTGAACTAAAATGTTAGCATAAAAATACGCAACAGTCAAAACTCCGCAAGCATCCTATGACTTGCGCGAAACCAACCTTTTGAATGATTCATTTTTTTTTTAATGTGTAGACTAGTTAGGGGTGCGATGCCTCCTTTCAACTACACTGGACATCTGCACGCCTCATAAACCGTTTGAGTTAGGGATGGGAGGTGGAGTGGCTATCACTATAAATCTTAAGCCTACTGCCATTAATCAAGGTAGGAACAAGCTCCCTGTTTAGTTTACTGAGCTAAATGGCACCTCCTTCTATAACTTGTTTAATCTGATATGGCCCCAACCAAAGCGTCTTGAACTTCCTTGGAAACTTAATAAACTTGCTATCATAAAGGAGCTGTTATCCGCCTAAATGGCACCTCTCCATCCGAGTGCTGACATTCCTCATGTTGGTACACAAAAGGACATCTATGGATTGAGGTTTGCCCAGGGTACTATAGATTGGCTTGCTATGTAATACATTCTTCCTTTATCCAGCTGGTTACTTTGATATTTTTTACTATGTTAAGTTGTATTCGTGACTCTCCCTTTGTACAACTCGCGAGTCATTCGCGAGTCCCGGTTGATGCAAGTCGCGCATCTATGTATTCGCGGGTTGCCCTTGTGATGAGTCACGAATCATTCGCGGGTTTCTCTACTACATACCCGTGAATGTATCCTTTAACAGTTAAAAATAATAACACGCGATAGCTTGAGATTAGTTAATCCTTTTTCCTTAATCACCTTAACTGTCTCAACCTCCCCAACTTGTGAAACTGCCTTATTTCCTCCATATAAATACAGGCCTTGGAGAGGGTGTTGGATATATAGACTTGGAGAGAAAAGTTATGCTAGTGGATTGTATACAGAATTATTTGGAGCAGTGGAACTCAGAATCCTTTGGTTGCAGAGGATTTCTTGTCTCAGACGTTGGGTTGTAACCTTAAACTCTTTCCATTATTGATAATAAAGAGATTACTTCTTCCATATGTGTTTTATGTCTTGTGGTTTGATAAATGTTTATAGTTCAGTATGATATGTGTTTTATATAACCTACTTATATGTACATGAATCATCTTGTATCTGGAAGAGTGTTTCTTGACAGGTGAAAGAGGTGCAATCTTGAAGACTTTGGAAGTGGGACAGAGAGGAAGAGGATAGCAAGGATCGACCTTCGTTTATCAAGTAAGTCCTTCTAACCCTCCTATTTCCTATTCTGTACTTTAGAAGTCAATTGTCTGCAAGTAATTGAGTATGTTGGTAACCCCAGACCTATGGTTATTTGGTGTATATTCCTTTACAATAGAACTGGCAACTCTGCTGGGGAAGCCTAGACTACTGTAGGTTTTTCTGTATCCTGACCAGTCTTTGCTTGGAATTTTGTCTGTGATCTTTTGTCCTCGTTTATACTTGCCTAAGTATTCGAAAGTCTTGTTATTTTTCTTATTTTTGAGAAAAAGTTTATACCCATTCGTGAGTTGTCCTTCTAGACAGTCGCGAATGCAGGTTCACATTTGCGGGTTGCTATGCTGGACAGTCGCGAGTCATTTGCGGGTTGCTCTTATGGATAGTCACGAATACTCCTGGAAGTAGGAATTTTTAAGTTAAAGTTTACTTGTTCTTTGCTTTGGGTAATCCCTGTTTCTAAGTGGATTTTCTTATGAATGTTGTGTGGCTTGTTTGAAGGCCTCTGTTGATCACATTTTGTGCTTTTTCGAAAGCCCTTGAGTCTTTTTGCTTGGATTATTTACTGCTTGCATGCTGAAGTGGGAGGCCTATTTGGGTTGTGGTTTAAAGCATCTTTGTCCAGATCTGCTGTCAAGGTCTTGGGCTCTATTTTTCTAGTCTCTTTTCTGACAGAAGCTGGTTGTCATTTGCCTTTGTAAGTTTGCAGTGATTTTTGTCATTGTTTGCACCCAAGCTAGGGTTCCTCGGCCTTCCTTAGTTGGCTGTCGGTTGGTTCTGTCAGCATGTTTGCTTCAGTTTGTTGCTTTTATACAGTTTATAAGTGTCAAGTTTACTCAAGTACAATGTATTGTAGGTGCATGACTCCCGTGTGTTAGTGTCATCCCCTTTTATAGCATTAAGGTTTGCTCTTTGCTCTTTCCCCTACCTCCTTTGCTTGGTATGATTTTTTGGCTTATGTTTCTGGTCAGCCTATGTAATTGATCTTTATCTGAGTTTAGAAGCTTGTTGGTGTTGTTTTTCTTCTTCTTCTGTTGGTTAACTTCACCATGCCAAAATGGTTGTCTTGTCTCTTATGCAAGCCTTTCTTCCAAGTAGGGTTTATATTGACTTTAGTTCTTTCTAGAGTTTGTTGGGTGGTTGTATAGCAAAGTTTCCTTTTGCTTTGTTCTTGTTATCTGCATGCTTTTAGTTTGTAGGTGTGTTTTCTTTTGCATTTATAGAATAAAATTAAAAAGAACCTATACTTGTTTTTACTGCTTTCTCCCCCTACCTCCTTCTTTGGCTTGACCTTGTTGGACAAGGTACTGAGCAGTCTTTTGTTTGTAGGTTTAGATTGATACTTGGGACTTCTTGACCTTTGTTTATGTCAATATTTTTTCTCAGTTTTTTCATTCCAAATTTGTTGGCTTTTTTTACTTTTGTAAACCTTCTTTTCAAGAGAGGTTGATATCTATCTTTAGGGAAACCTAGGGTTTGTTTTTGGGGTGTAGAGTAGTTGTCTATTTGCTTTGCTTATAGTATTTGCTTGCATTAGTGGATAGGTTGTTTTTTCTTTTGCATTTATGAAAGAAAAAGACAAAAACACATGTTTGCCTTATATGCATGTAGATTAGGCTTTTAGTCCAGATTGCATAGCATATCATTGTTTTTGGAAAAATATAAAAAGAATTTGTTCTTTTGTGGCTTTCAAGTTTTATATTTGAAAAATAAAGAGAATAGTTTTTGCTTTCAGCATTTCATATCTCTTTGCTTAGTCATTTTGTTTCAATTTTGAGTCAAAACACCACATAAGTTTCATGCCATTTACCCTCTGACTAATAACATCCCTTAAAATAAATGATATAATTTTAAAAATTGCTAGTAAGTTTTATTTTATAGGGTCATACACCAACTAGCTTAGGCTAGACTTGTGGACTAGGGAGTTTCAACTCTCCACAAGTGTTAAATTCAGACGTAGTTGGCCAATCACTAGGTAAATCCTTTTCTACATTGATTGTATCTGGGAAGCTCCTCTCAAACAGGAGTTAAGAACTAGGCCGCATGGAGGCTTGGACAGAGGAGATAACCCTCTGAATCCTTGTCAAAACATAACTCATGACTTTTACGCATCTGGGGATTCTATCCTAGACAGAGTTTTGGGCTCAGCTACCCTGCCCATGCGTACGAGTTCAGATGACGACTGTCCCCCCAGAATGTCAATATAGTTAAGGTATCCTTTAGTCTCTTTGACATCTAGGGTTCATACACAAGTACATCGGAAGGTTATTTGTGATTGACCTTGGACGAACTTGGAAGGTAACCCTGGTAGAAAGTGTGGGAGGGCGGTGGGTGATTCCTCCGCTTGTGCCTAAGAACATCTATAGGGACACCAAGTAACTGTCTATCAGCTTTCTTCTGGAAAGTATATCTTATACTTGTTTGTCTATTTGGCTTTAGGAATTTTTAGTGAGTGCTTTGTGGTTTGTCTGTACTTAGTGTGCCTTTAGGTGTATGCTTTGTAATTTTGGTTTCCTATCAACCTCAGACTTTGTCTCTTGTTTTGAAATTATGGCTAACACCCATTTGAACACCAACCAAGAGATCCCCATGCTGGGAACTCCTTGTAATATTCCTTTCACCGAGAATGTTGGTGTTCCCTTGATGGCCACCCTTAATCTTCCTGGATTCACCCTAGGGCTACCGGTGTGGTTGTTTTCCACTCCAACTGTCCTGAATGCTCCTGGTGCTTCTCAAGTAAGATCCTTATATCAATGGCATCAAAACACTGCTTCCCCTTCACCTGTAGTTGATTCTCCTCCTCCTTCTACCTCATGCGGTGAAAGTACTGATACTAGTAACTGACAGTCTAAAAGGAGTTAAAGGAGGAGGAATAGGAAGAAAGCACATAAGCAAAGGGGCACCCATTCAACCTCTGCAAGTCAATTTGAACCTCCCCACCCAGCCACCGTTCATACTGGGGGCACCTATCCAACCTCTGCAGGCCATGTTGGATCTAAGCACTCAAAATCTACAAGTGAAGTTGATATTCAACATCCAGCCTCTATTGTTCATGCTGGTGGGATCCTTCCAACCTTTCCAGGTCATGTCGGATCCAGTCACTCAGCCTCTGCGGTGCATGATGAGGGAACCCATTCAACCTCTGTTGTTCAAGTTGAACCTCCCCATCCAACCTCTGTTGTTCATGTTGGATCCATCCACCCAACCTCTATTGTTCATGCTGGGGGCACACACTCAAATGCTACAAAGCATGTTGATCCTAACCATTCAACCTCTGTTGTTCATGCTGGTGGTGCCCATCCAACCTCTGCAGGTCATGTTGGACCTAGTCTCTCAGCCTCTGCAAGCCATGCTGGAGGTAGTCTCTCATCCTCTGTGGTTCATGATGAATACAATCCATCAGCCACTGCGAGTCATGTTGACACTGTTGAGAAGACTACCCATTCAAAACACAAGCCCAAGTTTCCTTGTAAGCTTTGTGAGGGAGACCACCTTACTTATAAATGCCCTTCTATTGTGGAGGTGCGAAGATTTTGGAGTCATGGTTATCCCGTTTTTGAACATTCTAAAGTCTCTCAACAACCAGCCTCTCTTAGTGAGGTTGGACCCAGTCACTCAGCCTCTGGTTTTCATGCTGGGGGAAAACTCTCATCCTCTATAGGTCATGTTGAGAGCCAACAGTCATCCACTGCTAGTCATGTTGACACAGTTGAGAAAAATGGTCATTTGAAGTGCAAACTTAAGTTCCCTTGTATGCTATGCGAGGGATATCATCTTACTCACCTATGCCCTGCTATTGCAGAGGTGCGAAGAGTGTGGTCCAAGACTCAAGGATTTCCTTCTCAAGAAAAACCTATAGTTTCTCAACAACCTACTCAACCTTTGGTTGATCAAGTGGTCGAACCAATCTCAGATTTGGTCGATCCCACTCTTCTTTCGGAGAGTGATCCTGATGTGATTGAAGCAATGTCATCTTTGGTCAATCCCACTCTCCCTTCAGAGAGTGACTTTCACGAAGCAGTTGAATCGATTCCAGTATCGATCAACCCCACTCTTATTTGGAGAGTGAAGTGTCTACTAGTCACATTTTTTTCACTGCCAGTTCAGAACTTAATGAACAAGGGGGCATTGAACTTGTTTCAGATCAATCCCCACCAAGCTCTCAGATTGCTTCCTTTGATTGGGATAGCCTAGTTGAGCTGCGCCTTCCTTCCGCTGCACCTTTCCAGATAAAGGTCAAAATTGAACAATATACGATTGCTCGTTGTATTGTTTATGAAGGAGCCTTAGTTAGTATTTTGTCTGCTCGTGCTTGGCGAGGCATGGGATCTCCCAGCCTTGTGTCGACTACTAGTCAGTTACTAGTGTTTGATAGAAGAACTTGTATAGCCTTGGGAATTCTTGCTCAAACACCTGTTACTTTGGGTGGGAAGACTGTCTTAGTTGACTTCATGGTGATAGAAGACCCCTTGGACTTTAATATGCTCCTTGGACGTGATTATGTCTATGCCATGCAAGTTGTGGTGTCAACATTCTTTCATGTGATGTACTTTAATCATGGAGAAGAAATTGTCACTATCGATCAGTTGGATTTTCTTGATCCGTCTCCTGACCCAACTAGAGACCAAGTCTTTCCTTTATTGATTCCCAGTGTTTCTATAGACACCACCCCACCACAGGTGAACTATGTGGCCTCTTGTCCTTTGTGTTCAATTGCTACTAAGAAGCAGTCTCTGTTTTCATGCTTACCTTCTCGGGACTTGGTCCCAGCAGTTGACCGGGTGAGTCATCCTATACAGACTGTAGAGCCTTCTCTCCACTCTGTCGATCCATTTGAAATTTTAGACATGTGTCCTATCTCGAATGATCTCCTTCCTTCGGATGAAGTCTTCCTAGAGTATTTGATACAGTCTGACCTTCTTTTGGATGTCAGTTTAGTTGTGACTAATCCTAACCCTGATTTTCCTAGTGAGCCTGACCTTTCTTCTTATGTTGGTCTTGTTGAGTCTTTTGACTCTCCCTTCGAACAGCAAGTCAATGATCTTGATGAGTTTGATTTTTCTTATGAATTTTTCAACTCCTGTGATACTGAGTTTGTTCCTACAGACTCTATCTCCCTTGTTGATTTTTTCTCTCCTTCGGAGGTCGATCTTATTGATTATAAACCCTCGAGCCTTAGTTCTATAGAATCTTCTTCGGTTGATTCTGCCTTGACTTTACCTTTTATAGAAGATAGCAAAGTCACATGTGTTTCTACCAAAGTGACCCGCATCGGATCATTTCTTCTGAATATGATTCTGATGTTGTTGTTTCTTGGAGACAGGATTTGTAGTTGGGTTCACAATTTTTTACTGGCCTCACCTTGTTGTTCAAGTCGTAATTGCATTTTCATGTGCCCTGCTCACGCTTATGAGCCTGATGTCGGCTTCCATGCTTTTAGCTCATTGTATAAGCCCTCATCTTTGTTCTCATCATCGCTCAGCCTTGTATCATTTTGCCTTTGCAACTTGACACCCTTTACCTTGAGGAGATGTTCTCTGAGTGTCCTTATCTTGCTCACTTTCCTTGCATTATGCATAGGTTTGTTCCTTGTGCTTGGAACTAGTTTTGCCTGTCTATGACACTCATCTCCTCGCATTTAGAGCATTCTTTTTGCTCTCCTTCGAGCTCGTTAAAAACAATAAGGAGGTCGCGAGTTGAATTTTCCGGACTCGTTAAAACTTCATGGGAAAGATTATGAGTTTCTTTAGGCCCAAGTCTAACTCCTCAAAATAGATTTGACTGCCGAGTAAACTTGTCCGTTCATGCTCGTTAAGAATATGTGAATGGACATCCACATTGGTGGTAGGTTATCTCTTTCTCGGACCATGTGGAATAATACGAGAAAGGATCCCTCTCTTTTCTACTGAATTGAGAAGAGTATTCTCAAGCATAGGTTTATCTCTTTTCCGGACCTGAGGGACTAAACTTATGGAAAAGGAACCCCTGGTATGAGCTTAGTTTTCTCTTTTTCATGCTCTGGACCAAAACATGAAAAAGATTCCGAGTGTACTTTATGTCTTTGTCATGCTCATTAAACCCTAAAGAACAAAGCATCGAGTTTATTGTTGTAAGCCCCATTTCTCGTAATCAAATGGATCTTTCCAAGTGATCTTGCCTTCCTTCACACTCGTTAAACTCAGGCTATATGCTTCTTTTGAAGGAGCGTTGGGTAGGTGGTAATTTAACCTTTTTCGAACCTTCCTAACTAAGTACGAAAAAGGTGCACCTTTTCTTCTTCGGAAGTTAAGAGAGTTCTTCTTTGGTTTGTTTTATACTTTTTCGGCCTCAGGAGACTAAATTGTACGAAAAAGGACCCCCCTGGAGTCTTCTTTGGCATTTTTAGACTCTCTAAACTATGAAAACACCGTCGAGCATGTACTAGTTAGGGCTCGTAAAATCCACGAATTAGTGTTTTATCAAGCATTCTTCTTTCTTGTCTTCGAGCTTGTCAAAAATGAAGATGGTATCGAGTTTTATTTCTTGGACTCGTTAAATTTTACAAGAAAGAGGGGCTACTATCAAGCATTATTTTCCCATCTTTTCAAGCTAGTTAAAAAATGAAGAGGGAACCGATTTTACTTTCCTGGACTCGTTAAAATTTAATAGGGAAGGTAAGGAAGAAGTTTTCTCTTGTTTTGAGTAATGGCATCCTGTCATCCTTGAACATAGCACTCTTTGTTTTCTGATCTCCATGTTTCAGTGTCTACTTGTGTTTAGCTATCACTTTGAGTTTCTTACTCCTCCTCTTGTCTGTTATACTTGGGGAATCTGATCATGTCTCCTACATGACAGATAGGTCTAGTTGTTCTCTCTATAAGTTATACACTGCCTTGGGTCATCTTTGTGGTGTGCTCACTGTTCAAGGACTTTTCCCACTGTCTGTTTTATAGCCTGATCCCATCACTGTTATATGTGTTATCTATTTGTTTTTCCCTTCTTTTTCCCAGTTCCTAGTCACTCTTGTGATCCATTGGAGGATCTGTTGCCTTCCTTGTCACAGCATGGTTCCATTTCAGCACTTCCTGATGACAAAGACCTAGAGTTTTGACGATGGTACATCAGGATTTATTTTCATCCTTGGTGAATTCCTTTGCTTCAGTTGTTGATTATCATCTATTGATTGACAAACTGTTGAATCCTTTCCATGTTCAACTTCAGCTTGCCTTTATTCACATGTATTGGATTGTACTGGTTCTTTGGGATCCTTTATGAAGACCTTAGTTCCTCATCTATGGACTAAGTTGTGCGAGATTATGATATTTGAAGACTCATTATTGTATATTGTGGCTTTGATCCACTTTTGTAGTATACATGGTTTTATACCCGTATTATATGATGTACTCAAATATTGTAAAGGAGCTAGTGTTCCAGTAAATTGAACATAGCATCCTCAGATGTAACTTTGTATATGACATTACTATGTATTTGTTTCAGGTACTCTCTCTGCTCCATTGGATTTCTAAGTTCCCCAAAGATGATGATTATAATGTATTTCGGCCATCATTTCCCTCTGACCTCACACATTAGGGGGAATCTATTATCCGTCTAAATGGCACCTCTCCGTCCGAGTGCCGACATTCCTCATGTTGGTACACAAAAGGACATCTATGGATTGAGGTTTGCCCAGGGTACTATAGATTGGCTTGCTATGTAATACATTCTTCCTTTATCCAGCTAGTTACTTTGATATTTTTTACTATGTTAAGTTGTATTCGCGAATCTCTCTTTATACAATTCGCGAGTCCCGGTTGATGCAAGTCACACATCTATGTATTCGTGGGTTGCCCTTGTGATGAGTCACGAATCATTCATAGGTTGCTCTACTACATACCCGCGAATGTATCCCTTAACAGTTAAAAATAATAACACGCGATAGCTTGAGATTAGTTAATATTTTTTCCTTAATCACCTTAACTGTCTCAACCTCCCCAACTTGCGAAACTACCTTATTTCCTCCATATAAATACAGGCCTTGGGGAGCGTGTTGGATATATATACTTGGAGAGCAAAGTTATGCTGGTGGATTGTATACAAAAGTATTTGGAGCGGTGGAACTCAAAATCCTTTGGTTGCAGAGGATTTCTTGTCTCAGATGTTGGGTTGTAACCTTAAACTCTTTCCATTCTTGATAATAAAGAGATTACTTCTTCCATATGTGTTTTATGTCTTGTGTTTTGATAAATGTTTATAGTTCAGTATGATATGTGTTTTATCTAACCTGATTATATGTACATGAATCATCTTGTATCTGGAAGAGTGTTTCTTGATAGGTGAAAGAGGTGCAATCTTGAAGACTTTGGAAGTGGGACAGAGAGGAAGAGGATAGCAAGGATCGACCTTCATTTATCAAGTAAGTCCTTCTAACCCTCCTATTTCCTATTCTATACTTTAGAATTCAATTGTCTGCAAGTAATTGAGTATGTTGGTAACCGCAGACCTATGTTTATTTGGTGTATATTCCTTTACAACAGGAGCACTAGGTCTCCTATTTGAAAAATCTTGCTCTTGATGTGCCTGTCATGCCAATCTTTTTCTCGTGCCTTCTGCACTTTCTGATGAAATCCTGCAATGAATCTATCTTCTTCTAGGGCAAGAAACTGCGCTAGTCTTTCATTCATCATATCTGTATCAGCCATCTTGGTAATCTGAGCAATTATTAAACTGGGAATAATATATTCCATAGGCATAACAGCTTCTTTTCCATAAACCAAGCTAAAAGGTGTGTGTCTTGTAAGTTTCTTGCATGTTGTCCTATAAGCCCATAATACCGCATTAACCCTGAGGTCCCAATCATCTCTTTTGCTGTTACAGATCTTAGCAAGAGCATTTTCTAGAATCTTGTTAAAGGCCTCCACCGTACCATTAGGTTGTGGGTGGTAGGGAGTGCTCTTATGGTGCTATATCTGAAATTCCTCCGTCAAGGCTTGAATAGTGCGATTCAGAAAGTGTGTTCCTTGATCACTCATCAAACTTACTGGACATCCAAATCTACTTATGATGTTTTCAAAAATGAACTGTGCAGCTGTAGCAGCATCACAATTCCTTGCTGCTTTGGCCTCTGCCCACCTGGTGAGGTATTATGTTCCTGTGATGATGTATCTCACACCAGTTCATTTCCTTGGTGGGTTGATATGACCCACAAAATATATAGCCCATTTGTCAAATGCCCGCAATGTAATCTGTGGTCGCAGCGGCATTTTGTCTCTCCGCGAAGGTTTTCCTACCCTCTGGCAGATATCGTAGCATCTGCAAAATGCCTTAGTGTCTTTGTGCAAAGTAGGCCACCATAATCCTGCAGCTAGAATTTTCTATGCAGTCGTCTTTCCTGCGAAATGACCTCCTGCGGTACCTGAGTGTGCTTCTCTGATAATGGCCTCTTTATTGTGCTACATAACGCATCTGCATAGGACTTCATCTGGACCTAACTTGTATAACTGTCCTGCGATCAAAGTGAATTCTGCTGCTTTAACAACTAACTGTTTCTTTTGCTGCTTAGTAAACTCAGCTGGAGTGCACCCTGTAGTGAGAAAGTGAATAATATCTATGTAATACTCATCTACGATTTGGATAGAAAATAATTGCGCATCTGGCAAATTATCCTCTAGATTACTTGGTTCTTCTCTTGAGTCTATCTGTAAGAGATGATCAGGTCCGACATTTAATCTCCCTGGTTTTACAATAATTTCAAAATCATACTCTTGAAATAGGAGTAACCATCTACATATCCTTCCTCCTAACACTGGCTTATTGACCAAGTACTTTAAAGAGGAATGGTCAGTGAACATTGTTGGTTACTATGGGTAGACCTGGGTTTACTTATAATGTACCAACAACACCCCTAACTCACTAGCCCTTTCGGCAACAGACCGCAGAGCGGCCTGAAGTCTTACCCGAAGTGATCTTAGATGGGTTGGCTAAAGACTCAAGTGTCCTTAACCAGGTTCTAAGGCATCCTAGTGTCTCGCGGCTCTTCTTAGCCAGCGATATATTTTTGTGAGTCGTAGTTCTCTCTTACTCATGGAATCTGATAGGGGGAGGACTCTTATCGCATCGCAGCGACTAGGCCGATACGCAAACTCTCCCTTCTACGTTTATCACTATCTGCGATATCTCGCACCGCAGCTCCTCTGTCGATGTGATATCACCTTTTGTCAATACGATATCTCCTATAGTACGGCCCAATGCGACTCTCAAGGTCCACAGGGTTTCTCGCTGGGAGGAATAACTTAGCTAACCTCCAACAGGGAGTTAAACAACCTTACACGAACTTACACAGTTCAACACACTCACATTGCTATACTTAACTTACTGAATAAGTATATGGGAAGCACTTAATAGAGTGACTATTACTGTGTGAAACAAGCACTGATAAACTCATAAGCAGACACTTGATACATTTAAACTCACCTTTAACCTTCTATAATGCTGTAACTAAATGAGAACATACAGACATTTACTAACTAATATAAAGCATTCATGTAACAGATAACAGATAGCAACTAAGTAAAGCACAATCACATGAAGCAGTCACATAACACACTGATTTTACGTGGTTCACTTCTGGGGTAGAAGCTACGTCCACGGGAACTGGTTTATATATTATAACTTGGGAGAGTAAACACAATTCCGCTGCAACTTCATATGCAATTGAGATCTTCTGTGTAACTCCGTGCACATTGCCGGGAGCCCTTCTCTCTTAGATATCTTCTCTTCTTATATTGCTTCTCTTACAATATACTCTTCCTCTCTCTCTCTCTCTCTCAATCCCTGTATATTGTTACATACATACTCTAGGAGTCAGCTACTGGTTACAGTAAGATACTACAGACTGAATACCAGAACTAGAGCTTGGCTCTTCTATAATACAAAAGATCTATGAGCTAACAGATCATCAACTGACTAGCTAAATGTCTGAATAGCTAACTAGTTAATTATCTGAATAGCTAACCTTCTACAATACAAAATACATCCCTTTATAGGAAGCTCGAAGGTCTCTCCATTACAACACTATTGGCCTCTCCCAAAATTAACCAAAAACCCTAACTATGACAGTCGGTCTATCTGTACTCGAACTGCTGCTTTCCATCACACCATAGCTTCCTACAGTCTTCCACGCTTCTCGGCGCTGACCATGGGTACTAGCGCCACTTCCTTTTCTATCCTTCATCTTCAATACCTCGACCTCATTGCTCCTTTTCATTTATGAGGGTAGCTGAGCCCTCCTGTCTTCACCACTGCCTTAAGTGCAGTTGTTGAGCTTTCTCCTCTCGGTCGCTTAGGTATTGTTACCTTTGACTTACTCGTTCCAAAACAGCAGCTTTTCCTATAGCTGGGGGACCCTACTCCAACAGTCCCCTAACACTTACTTGTAGCTCGTCCTCGAGCCACTAAAAGCCGGTTTCTCTTGCTGTAGCTTCTCCTTGGCTTCCTGTGAAGTCCTTTTGAATCTCTGTCGAAGTCCTGTGACTTCTTTCTCCATAGCTTCGACACACTCTTGTGTTGTTTCAAGCATATCTTGACTGATGCTTGAATCTTCTGTAAATATAGTTCGTAGGTCTCTCGTATCTTTCCTTCCCTTATTGTCGTGCTCTCGCTCTCGTCGCTTGTGAGACCTGATATACTCCAAAGTTTCCTATAGGTTTTTTCTTGGGTCAGCAACTCTTTGAAGGATCTTAAGCTCTTGAGAAGCCTTCCACAGATATCTTTTCCTCTCTATCTGGGTTAGAACTTGTATCACAGAGGAAATATAAATCTATATCTTCCATCCTTCTCCAACATTTCATTCAGTCTGGAGCCTTCTTATGTGAAAGGTATACAAACCAGGAATTTCATTCCGAGAACAAGCCTTTGTCTGCATCTTGAAGTTCTGCTTGTTCGGTTTGTTTTCCCTTTCACTTTTCTTCTTAGCAAATTGCTCCAGGTATTCACGCTACTTGTGTTCTACATATTTTCATTCTTGACCTTTGGAACCTCTTGTTCTTCTCTTAGCTGATGAGATAGGTCATCTTCCTTCTTTCGTTGCCTTATTTTTCTCATTTTTACTTTCTTCCTGGCTGGAGATTTCTTCTCATCATTCTTCTGTTCTGCTTTCTTATCTTCAATGATATTCTCATCTTTCTACTTCTCTGCAGCAAAGACTTTGATGACAGCATCTACATCCTGCGCTTGACTCCTCATCCTTGGCAGCTGTCTGACCTGTGATGCACCTAATTTCACAACCTTGGGCGGCGTCTTCATAGCAGATTGGAAGCCACCACTCTAGAATCATCTAACAATGTCTTCTAAAGGTTCCTCCTCAGACAAAACCCACTTGGTGCAATACTCTGGATGGCCAATGGCTGCAAAATTGGGGAAGACTAGCACTTTGTAACTGGGGTATCTCTGCACAAGGAAAACTCTGCAACTTGCTCTATAGCTCTCTGAAATTGCCAAAGTAACGCTTCCGTATGGATGATCTTTATATTTATAACAAATGTGATACCCTGTGACTCAACGATCCTGTAGACTAGACCCGTCGGTAGTATTAATTGCATGGACAAGACAACACCCATCATTTTGATCCTCATTAATTGCTGAAATCCGATCAAATTTCCCTCGAAACGTGTGTGCAAGCGCCGGTCTTGTTGAAGATTTTACCAAATCAGGAAAAATCATTATATTGTTTCCAAATCTAGGGCAATGGATACCTGTCGTATCCAGATTAACTGCTTGTCAGAGGGAGAAGTGACTGGCCCTTTGTCCTTTTTCAAAACTGGCTACATGGCACAGGGAAACATCGCCTTGCTGCGATGCCTCACCGCATCACCTGCGCAAAACAAACTTAAGAGTTTTTTTTTTCTTCTGTGTAGACTACTTACCGGTGCAATGCCTCCTTTCAACTACACTGGGCATCTGCACTTCCATACACTGTCTGAGTTAGGCCTGAGAGGTGGAGTGGCTATAACTATAGAGCTTGATCCTGCTGCAATTAGTCAACATGGAAAGAATCTCCCTGTTCAGTTTGCTGAGATGAATGGCACCTCATTCTGTAACTTGCTGAATTTGATATGGCCCCAACCAATGCATATTGAAATTTCCTGGAAACTTAATAAACTTACTATCATAAAGGAGCACTAGGTCTCCTGTCTAAAAAGTCTTACTCTTAATGTGCCTGTCATGCCAAGCTTTTTCTCGTGCCTTCTGCACTTTCTGGTGGAACCCTGCGATGAATCTGTCTTCCTCTAAGGCAAGCAGCTGCGCCAGTATTTCATTCATTGTGTCTGTATCAACCATCCCAGTAATTTGACCAACTCTTAAACTGGGAATAATATATTTCATAGGCATAACAGCCTCTTGTCCATACACCAAGCTGAAAGGTGTGTGCCCTGTAAGTTTCTTGCATGTAGTCCTATAAGCCCATAATACAGCGTTAACCCTAAGGTCCCAATCATTTCTTTGGCTGTTACAAATCTTAGTAAGAGAATTTTCTATAATCTTGTTAAAGGCCTCTACCGTACCATTAGCTTGTGGGTGGTAGGGAGTGCTCGTATTGTGCTGTATCTAGAATTCCTCTGTCAAGGCTTCAATAGTGCGATTCAAAAAATGTGTGCCTTGATCGCTCATCAAAATTATTGGACATCCAAATCTACTGATGATGCTTTCAAAAATGAACTGTGCAGCTGTAGCAGCATCACAATTCCTTACTGCTTTAGCCTCTGCCTATCTGGTGAGGTATTCTGTTCCTATGATGATGTATCTCACACCAGTTCATTTTCCTGGTGGGTTGATAGGACCCACAAAATCTATAGCCCATTTGTCAAATGCGCGCAGCGTAATCTGTGGTCGCGGTGGCATTTCATCTCTTCGTGAAGGTTTACTAGTTAATTATCTGAATAGCTAACCTTCTACAATACAAAATACATCCCTTTATAGGCGGCCCGAAGGTCTCACCATTACAACACTGTGGGCCTCTCCCAACAGTAACCCAAAACCCTAACTGTGACAGTCGGTCTATCTATACTTGAATTGGCACTTTTTCTCACACCACAGCTTCCTGCAGTCTTCCACGCTTCCCGACAGTGATCGTGGGTACTGGAGCTGCTTCCTTTTTTGTCCTTCATCTTCAATACCTCGGCCTCATTGCTCCTTTTCCTTTATGAGGGTATCTAAGCCCTCCTGTCTTCGTCACTACCTTAAGTGCAGTGGTTGAGCTTTCTCCTCTCGGCCGCTCAGGTACTGTTAGCTTTGACTTACTCGTTCCAAAATAGTAGCTTTTCCTGTAGCTGCGGGACCCTACTCCAACAAACATCTTGAAATGGGCACCCAACAGGTAGTGCCTGAACTTCTATAGAGAATACACCATAGCTAATCCTTCTCTTTCTGTAGTGGTGTAGTTCTTTTCTGTGGTAGATAACTTTCTTCTTGAGTATGAGATAGGGTGATCGATACCTCCTTCTCTTGGTTGTATTAAGACAATCCCTAGTGCGATGCTAGATGCATCCACATGTAGATGTGTTGGTTACTATGGGAAGACCCGCGTTTACTTATAATGTACCAACAACACCCCTAACTCACTGGCCCTTTCAGTAACAGACTGCAGAGCGGCCTGAAGTCTCACCCGAAGTGATCTTAGATGGGTTGGCTAAAGACTCAAGTGTCCTTAACTAGGTTCTGAAGCATCTTGGTGTCTTGCGGCTCTTCTTAACCAGCGAGATCTTCTTGCAAGTCACATTTCTCCCTTCCTCGTGGACTTTGACAGGGGGAGGACTCCTATCGCATCACAGTGACTAGGACGATGCGCAAACTCTCCCCTCCACAGTTCTCACTATCTGCGATATCTCGCACCGCAGCTCCTCTGTCGGTGCGATATCGCCTTTTGTCAATACGATATATCCTATAGTATGGCCCAAAGTGACTCTCAAGATCCAAAGGGTTTCTCACTGGGAGGAATAACTCGTCTAACCTCCAACAGGGTGTTAACCAACCTTACATGAACTTCACGGTTCAACACACTCACATCGCTATACTTAACTTACTGAATAAGTATACAGGAAGCACTTAACAGAGTGACTATTACTATGTGAAACTCATAGGAATACACTTGTTCCATTTAAACTTACCTTTAACTTTCTATAATGCTGTAACTGAATTAGAACATACAAACATTTACTAACTGATACATGGCATTCATGTAACAGATAACAGATAAAAACTAAGTAAAGCACAATCACATGAAATAATCATATAACAAACTGATTTTACGTGGTTCACTTCCAGGGTAGAAGCTACGTCCATGGGAACTAGTTTATATATTATAACTTGGGAGAGTAAACACAGTTCCTCTGCAACCTCATATGCAGCTGAGATCTTCTGGGTAAGTCCGCGCACACCGCAAGGAGCCCTTCTCTCTTAGATCTGTTCTCTTCTTATATTGCTTCTCTTACAATATACTCTTCCTCTCTCTCTCTCTCTCTCTCAATCCATGTGGATTGTTACATACATAATGTAGGAGTCAGCTACTGGTTACAGTAAGATATTACAGACTGAATAACAGACCCAGAGCTTGGCTCTTCTATAATACAAATATCTATAAGCTAACAGATCATCGACTATATAAATAGCTAATGATCTAACTAACTAGCTAGCTAACCTTTTACAATACAAAATACATCCCTTTATAGGCGGCCCAAAGGTCTCGCCATTACAACACTGTGGGCATCTCCCAACAGTAACCCAAAAACCTTAACTGTGACAGTCGGTCTATCTGTACTCGAACTGCCACTTTCCATCACACCACAGCTTCCTGCAGTCTTCCACGCTTCCCGACGCTAACCATGGGCACTAGCGTCGCTTCCTCTTCTGTCCTTTTTCTTCAATACCTTGGCCTCGTTGCTCATTTTCCTTTATGAAGGTAGCTGAGCCCTCCTGTCTTCACCGCTGCCTTAAGTGTAGTGGTTGAGCTTTCTTCTCTCGGCCGCTCAGGTACTGTTTCCTTTGACTCACTTGTTCCAAAACAGTAGTTTTTCCTGTAGCTGCGGGACCCTACTCCAACAGTCCCCTAACACTTACTTGTGGCTCACCCTTGAGCCACTAATAGCTGGCTTCTCCTGCTGTAGATTTACCTTGGATTCCTGCGAAGTCCTTGTGAATCTCTGTCGAAGTTCTGTGACTTCTTTCTACATAACTTTGAGACACTCTTGTGCCATTTCAAGCATAGCTTGACTGATGCTTGAGTCTTCTATAACTTCAATTTCACTTCTGTTGGTAGTGAACTCCTTAACCTTCTGCTCAACCATGTTGATTAGCTCTGCTATTTGTTCCTAATAGGGTTGAAGTAGGTTATTGAATCGTATCTCTTCTGCTCTCAACCGCTGCGCTTCCTGTTGCAACTGGTTCATCTCTGTTGTCTTCCGCATCTTTGCAAGAGCTCCTAAGCTCTTGAATTCTTCCTTTATTGCTGCTGTGTCCTTCTCTATGTGCTGGATGCTTTGCTGCAATTCCAGTCTTTCTGGGAGCTCGTCTAGCTCTGACCATGTCTTTGTCGCCTCATCTAGTAATGACTGTGTGTCATCTATGCGACTCTCCACTTGTGTAACCGTGAGAGTAAAGGCCTCTTCTCTTGCTTCCTTGTTTTCCTGGGGTGTGCCTGGTGCTCGAGCCTCAAGCTCACCAATCTACGCTTTGTGGTCTTCTTCCATTTTAGTCACTGTCTCTTCCGAAGCCTTTGCTCTGTCTGCAACTCTTCTTACCTTCTGTATGAGAGGCATCGCAATTTCAATGTTACACTGGGGTAACTCCAATGTGATGCTCTGCAGGGCCTGACTGAGGTCTTGTTCTCTTTCTTCATATGTTCTTAACTCCTCCGCCTTTCTCTAAAAGCTTGCATTGAATTCTGCATTCTGTTGTCTCAGCTAGGTATTTTGTTTATAAGTTGCAAGCTCCCTATCCCTGAGCTCTACGCTTAGCTGTTGCTGGATCATTTGTAATTGATCAATGGGGAACTCTGCGAGGTTAACCTCGACAGGTTGTCTTATTTGGACTTCTTTTGGGTGAACCTTGGTTAGCAGTCTTCCTACAAGCAGATTGGATGTAAATCTGAGTGTCTCGTCTGTGATTACTGCAAGGTCATAAGCCCGACCTCTTCTCTGTAGATTATACTTGGTAACTAGGGCCTCTACTAGCTTGGAATCCTTGCCCTTACTTGATATATGTGTCTACGGGTCTTTACTAGTCTTGGACAGCCCAATGATGCGGTGTATCAGGTCGACATTCAAATCAACCCGGTTACCCAACCAGAGGTAAACTCCATGTACACAGGATAGTAGTACACGCACCACATCATTAACCTCTACACCTCGTCCAAAATGTGCTATTCTCAATAAATTGAGCAGACCTGACCGCTCAAGAATCTGGATATGTTCCATAGGAACAAACTCATCTATATTGGTCCTCGGGTTCCTCTGAACTATAAGATACCGGTCTGGTCAAAACTGAGGATATGTCTTACTATCTCCAAGGTTATAGTCTATAAATTTGAGAACAGGGACATATCCTAACAGGTCTCCATCTTGCTTTATACGAGGGTCAATGGCCGGTGGTGGAATAAGAAACTTAACACCCTTGGGAATGGTTACCTCTGGTGCGTCCTCGACTCTCGGCACAATGTATTCTGCTGCCATGTAAACTTCCTCTTCCGGCTCTCGACCAGGGTCTTCTACTATCTGAGCATGACTCCTCATCCTTGGTGGATGTCTAACCTATGATGTACCTATTTTCACACCCTTTGGCGGCGTCGTCATAGTAGACATGAGGCCACCACTGTGGAATCATCTCACAATGTCTTATAAAGGTTCCTCCTTGGACAGAACCCACTTGGTGCAATACTCTAGATGGGAAATGGCTGCGAAATTGGGGAAAACTAACACTCTGTAACTGGGGTATCTCTGCATAAGGAAAACTCTGCAACTTGCTCTATAGCTCTCTTAAATTTCCAAAGTAACCCTTCCGTATGGATGATCTTTATATTTATAACCAAGGTGATACTCTGTGACTCAATGGTCCTGTAGACTAGACCCGTCGGCAGAATTAATTGCATGGACAAGAAAAGACCCATCATTTCGATCCTCATTAATTGCTGAAATCCGATCAAATTTCCCTCGAAACGTGTGTGTAGGCACCAGTCTTGTCGGAGATTTTACCAAATCTAGAAAAATCATTCTATTGTTGCCAAATCTAGGGAAATGGATACCTGTCATATCTGGATTAACTGCTTGTCAGAGGGCGAAGTGACTAGCCCTCTATTCTTTTTCAACACTGGCTACGTGGCATGGGGAAACATCACGTTGCTACGATGCCTCACCGCATCACCTGCGCAAATAATCTTAATTTTCTTTTTCTTTTTCCCACAAACATCCTATGACTTGCACAAAATGAACCATCCTTATGTGATTCCTTGTACTTAGAATATCTTCTGGTGTAGACTAAGTCCCGGTGTGATGCCTCCTTTCAACTACACTGGGCATCTGCACACTCATACACTGTCTGAGTTAGGCCTGAGAGGTGGGGTGGCTATCACTATAGAGCTTGAGCCTGCTACCGTTAATCAACGTGGGTAGAAGCTCCCCATTCAGTTTGCTGAGTTGAACGGCACCTCCTTCTGTGACTTGCTGAATCTGATATGGCCCCAACCAATGCTTCTTGAACTTTCCTGGAAACTTAATAAACTTACTGTCATAAAGGAGCACTAGGTCTCCTGTCTAAAAATTATTGCTCTTAATGTTCCTGTAATGCCAATATTTTTCTCGTGCCTTCTGCACTTTCTGATGGAACCCTGCGATGAATCTGTCTTCCTCTAAGGCAAGCAGCTGCGCTAGTCTTTCATTCATCGTGTCTGTATTAGCCATCCTGGTGATTTGAGCAATTCTTAAACTGGGAATAATATATTCCATAGGCATAATAGCCTCTTGTCCATACACCAAGCTGAAAGGTGTGTTCCCTGTAAGTTTCTTGCATGTAGTCCTATAAGCTCATAATACAGTGTTAACCCTGAGGTCGCAATCATTTCTTTGGCTATTACAGACCTTAGTAAGAGCATTTTCTAGAATCTTGTTAAAGGCCTCCACCGTACCATTAGCTTGTGGGTGGTAGGGCATGCTCTTATGGTGTTATATCTGGAATTCCTCTGTCAAGATTTCAATAGTGCGATTCAAAAAATGTGTGCCTTGATCGCTCATCAAAATTACTAGACATCCAAATCTACTGATGATGCTTTCAAAAATGAACTGTACAGCTGTAGCAACATCACAATTCCTTACTGCTTTCACCTCTTCCCATTTGGTGAGGTATTCTATTCCTGTGATGATCTATCTCACACCCGTTCATTTTCCTGGTGGGTTGATAGGACCCACAAAATCTATAGAACATTTGTCAAATGCGCGTAGTGTGATCTGTGGTCGCAGCGGCATCTCATCTCTTCGTGAAGGTTTTCCTACCCTCTGGCAGATATCGCAGCATCTGCAAAACTCCTTAGTATCTTTATGTAAAGTAGGCCACCATAATCCTGCAGCTAAGATTTTTTGAGCAGTCAACTTTCCTGCGAAATGACCTCCTGCAGCACCTGAGTGTACTTCTTTGATAATGGCCTCTTTCTCATGCGGCATAACGCATCTACGCAGGACTTCATCTGGACCTAACTTGTATAAGTGCCCTGCGATCAATGTGAAGTGTGTTGTTTTAACAACTAGCTGTTTCTTTTGATGCTTAGTAAACTCAATAGGTGCCCATCCTATGGTGAGAAAGTGAATTATATCAATGTAGTACTCATCTACGATCTGAATAGCAAACAATTGCACATCTGGCAAATTGTCCTCTAGGTTACTTGGTTCTTCTCCTGAGTCTATCCGCGATAGATGATCAGGTCCAGCATTTAATCTTCCTGGTTTTACAATGATTTCAAAATCATACTCTTGAAATAGGAGTAACCATCTACATATTCTTCTCCCTAACACTGGATTATTGACCAAGTACTTTAAAGCAAAATGGTCAGTAAACATCTTGAATGAGGCACCCAACAGGTAGTGCCTAAACTTCTGTAGAGCATACACCATAGCTAAACCTTCTCTCTCTGTAGTGGTATAGTTCTTTTCTGCAGTGGATAACTTTCTGCTTGAGTATGCGATAGGGTGATCGATACCCCCTTCCCCTGGCTGGGTTAAGACTATCCCCAGTGTGATGCTAGATGCATCCACATGTACATGAAATGGCTTGGTCCAGTCTAGAAATACTAAGATGGGTGCTATAACCATCTTCTCTTTAAGAGTGTCTAGACTTTTCTGGAATTCCTCATTCCATAGGAATTTGGCGTCTTTCTTTAACATTTTTTCCATCAGTGCTGTGATCTTTGCATAACCCTTGATGAACTTTCTATAGTACCCGGTATGACCAAGTACTATCCTTAATTTCTTCACTGAGTTGGGTGCTGGAAGATTTACAATGATGGCAAGCTTTGCAGGATCTACCATCAAGCCTTGTCGGCAAACAATGTGACCCAATAAAATACCAAATGGCGCACAAAATATATATTTTTTCAAGTTCAGAGAAATCTGGTACTACCTACATTTCTCTAACATCAGTCTTAAATCTCCTATGTTCTTGTTGATTAATCCAAATACAGTCCAGTCATCAAAATAAACCTCTAGGAATTTATGGATGTTTTCTTTAAATACAACAACTACTACTCTTGAAAAGATAGCTGGTGCATTTTTAAGACCAAAGGGCATTACCGTATACTGGAATGAGCCCCATTCTGTCACAAAAGTGGTCTTATATCGATCTTCTGGATGGATTCTGATCTGGTGATAGCCTGAAAAGCCATCAGTGAAGGAGTAGACCTCCTGTCCTCCCACATTGTCTAACACTTCATCAGTAAATGGTGTCGAGAACGGGTCATGAAGTGATGCATCGTTGAGTTTACGCATATCGACACAAATTATGATTTCTCCTTTGGTTTTCTTTTCTTGCATGACCATTGGACTAACCCATTCGCTTTCTTCTACGGGATCAATGATGCCTGCTGCTAGCATCTTATCGATATCATCCTTAACTTTTTATTTATGCCACGAATTTAATCTGTATGGACGATATTTGACTAGCCTAGCATCCTCTTTCAATGGTATCCTCATTACTACTAGATATCCTATTATTCCCTTCATTTCTGTAAACTTAGTGGGGAATAAGTCCTAATAGTCATGTAACAGATCTGCAATGTGTGCTATCGTTTCATCATCCCAATAGTCTCCAATAGAGGCAAGGTTTGGTTCTATGTCTGTGCCAATATTGATCTTTTTAATCTTGATGGGGTTTGTGATAGTTGGAATTTGTAGCTTCAGTCCATCAACATCGTGAGTCCCTTTTGACTTCGGAATGTTGATGCTACAAGGATCCTCATCCTCATCCTCTAGTTCTACTGCAAAGTTATAACACTCGAGCACATCTTCTAACTGGATGGCCCACTCGGGTTGAGTATGTACTGATAGGGTACAGTCCTCAAATACCTTAGTCTTTATGATGTCTAGAGCCTATTCGATACTTGGATACTCATATTCAAAAGAGAAAGTGAGTTCAAAGTTTTCTATCATAAGTGGACATGTAATGGTTCCTCTGCACAACTCGGTCTTAGTGTGCCAGTTCTTTGGAATTTGGTCTAAAGTATGAATCAATAGGTGAACCCATTCATCCTCCGGAATGTCCAACCAATTCTGTTCACACATTTCAATATGTGACCTGGGGTCATTTTCTCCTATGTACCTCTGCTATAGATACTCCTTGTTATTAGAAAACATGATTATCATCAATCTCTTGAAGTCATCCCATGATGCGATATGTTCTCTATGTGCCTGCCACCATCTTGCAGGTATGGCTCTTACTGCAAGGTCAATGACTGACATCCTTTGCTGGTGAGGTATTTCTTGTTCAAACTGCTTTAAAAAATCGTTGACGTCTGCTAAGCCATCAAATGATGGAGTATCCTTAATCTCTGTGTCAATCCATCGCAGTGACTTAGTCATAAACGCACATCTGTGAGCTGAGACTTCGTAAAGTCTGTTCTGCCAGTTCTCTAGGCAAACATCTAAGTCTGATGCACATGAGCTGTCGCATCACCAACTAATGTTCCCTTCTATGGTTGGATTGATGTAGTCGCTCTGATTGGCCGTCATCTGATATAGGCTCTCCATATTACATGCCTCATCCTCTGCTCGGATAGGTTCAATATATTTGGGACCCTGAAAAGGATCCAATGGTGCGATGACCCGAATCTGATTGTCCTAGAAGGTCATCTGTCTCTTCTTTAAATTGATAACAGCCATGTTACCAATTTCCCAATCAACACCTAGTAGTGCTGGGTATGGTCTACTATCTCCAATGATTTCTATAACTTCAAAGTCCATGAAGCTGTGAACTTCATCAATGTCAACTGGAACCTACGGTAATCGACCCAGTGGCGATACCCACTGCTGATTGGCTAGTATCAGATGGATAGGTGATCTGGCTAACTTAGGGCTACCCATATGTTCCCATGTCTTCTTAGTCAGAACATTTACCTCTGATCCTAAATCTAGGATTACCTCATCCATTTCAAATTCTCCAACTTGTGCTGTGAGTCGCATCTCTCTTCCTATTCTTGTATATCCCATAATATTATGAACAGCACACTGTGCACTTCTCACAGAAGAAGATGGCTGACACTGATCTATGATGCACTAAAGCTCTCCGATAGCTTTCTCATTTCTCATGAGTTTTAAGCAACTCCGCAGGAAGGATTGTACACTTCCTGTCGACTCATCCTCATTGCACCTTCCTGATGTGGTAGCCTGTGATATCTGAACAAGGATAACACCACATGGTGTTTACTGCAGTACGCCCCTAGATGGCTGTACCTGTGATCCTAAATGTGTAGGGTCATTAAAGAAAGTTTTAGCTTCCTGAAATGTCTCTTTATTCTTCTGCAGGTCGAGTGGTGTTGATTTAGTAGTGGCTTTGCGCACCCACTCCGGACCTGTGTTCTTTTTAGTATCCGACGATGTCCCACTGGTGGAAGCACCGCTACGAGTCACAATGTTTACTCTTAGTTATGGTTCCTTCTGCTCAGCAGCAATAAGCTGAATGTTCTGGTGTGCTGCTGGCTTAGGTTCCCTGATCTTGGCTATCAAGGTAGGACATTCTTCTATAGCGTGATCATAAGATTTGCAATAGTTGCATGTGGTAGTAGGGCTCTGACAGTCCCTAGCATAATGTCCTACAACTCCACAGTTGTAACAGGTAATAGGTCCACGGCCACAACCAAAGCCTTCACCATGGCCAAATCCTCCTCCACGGCCTTGTCCTCTGAATCCTCCTCCTCGGCCACCATGAGCCAATTCCTGCTGTGGTCCTGCTGCTGGACCACGATATCCTTTGAAGAAGTACCGCTCTGCTTCGCTGAAGCTTTTTCTTTGTTTGAATGCAAACTCCGTGATGAATCCTTCTAGCACACTCGCAAGCCAGAAGTCCACTGCTCGTGAAATGGGATTATCAATGCTCCTGACAGTCTGAATCATCTCTGGTGTCCAGAAAATGTTCCTTTTCTTCTTGAATATATGTTGATCAGTCAACTTTGATAACCAGTCATACAACTCATTTCCATAGGTCGCATAAAATATCGTATGTATATCAGTGAAGATATGTTTTTGTAACCAGTCCTCTTTACTCAACGTAGGACTCTTGTTTTCTGTCACAGCAAATTCTCTTTCTATAGACTCAACCCACTGGTTGAGTTCTTCTTTAGTAGGATGCCAACAGAACATTAGCTCTTATTTTGTTCAAAACCGGCAATAGAACCATTTGTTGGTTACTATGGGCAGACCCAGGTTTACTTATAATGTACCAACAACACCCCTAACTCACTGGCCCTTTCGGCAATAGAACGCAAAGCGGCCTGAAGTCTCACCCAAAGTGATCTTAGATGGGATGGTTAAAGACTCAAGTGTCCTTAACTAGGTTCTGAAGCATTCTAATGTCTCGTGGCTCTTCTTAACCAGGGAGATCTTCCTACAAGTCGTAGTTCTCCCTTCCTCGTGGACTCTGACAGGGGGAGGAATCCTATCGCATTGCAACGACTAGGACGATGCACAAAATCTCCCCTCCGCGGTTCTCACTATCTGCGATATCTCGCACCGCAGATCCTCTATTGGTGCGATATCGCCTTCTTTCAATGCGATATCTCCTATAGTATGGCCCAAAGAGACTCTCAAGATCCAAAGGGTTTCTCACTGGGAGGAATAACTTGGCTAACCTCCAACAGGGTGTTAACCAACCTTACATGAAATTCATGGTTCAACACACTCACATCACTATACTTAACTTACTGAATAAGTATACTGGAAGCACTTAACAGAGTGACTATTACTGTGTGAAACTCATAGGAAGACACTTGTTACATTTAAACTCGCCTTTAACTTTCTATAATGCTGTAACTGAATGAGAACATACAGAAATTTACTAACTGATACACGACATTCATGTAACAGATAACAGATAACAACTAAGTAAAGCACAATCACATGAAATAATCATATAACACACTGATTTTATGTGGTTCACTTCCAGGGTAGAAGCTACGTCCACAAGAACTGGTTTATATATTATAACTTGGGAGAGTAAACACAGTTCCACTGCAACCTCATATGCAGTTGAGATCTTCTGGGTAACTCCGCGTACACCGCCAGGAGCCCTTCTCTCTTAGATCTATTCTCTTCTTATATTGCTTCTCTTACAATATACTCTTCCTCTCTCTCTCCCTCAATCCTTGTGGATTGTTACATACATACTCTAGGAGTTAGCTACTGGTTACAGTAAGATATTATAGAATGAATAACAGAACCAGAACTCGGCTCTTCTATAATACAAAGATCTATAAGCTAACAGATCATTGACTATCTGAATAGATAATGAGCTAACTGACTAACTAGCTAACCTTTTACAATACAAAATGCATCCCTTTATAGGCGGCCCGAAGGTATCGCCATTACAACACCGTGGGCCTCTCCCAACAGTAACCCAAAAACCCTAACTGTGACAGTTGGTCTATCTGTACTCGAACTGACACTTTCTGTCACACCACAGCTTCTTACAGTCTTCCACGCTTCCCGGCGCTGACCGTGGATACTGGCGTCGCTTTCTCTTCTGTCCTTTTCCTTCAATACCTCGGCCTCATTACTCCTTTTCCATTATGAGGGTAGCTGAGCCCTCCTGTCTTCGACGCTGCCTTAAGTGCAGTGGTTGAGCTTTCTTCTCTCGGCCGCTTAGGTACTGTTACCTTTGACTTACTCGTTCCAAAACAACAGCTTTTCCTGTAGCTGCGGGACCCTACTCCAACAACATGAAATGGCTTGTTCCAATCTGGAAATACTAAGATGGGTGTTGTGACCATATTCTCTTTATGTGTGTCTAAACTTTGCTGGTATTCCTCATTCCATAGGAATTTCACGTCTTTGTTTAATAGCTTTTCCGTAGGTGTTGTGATCTTTGCATAACCCTTTATGATTTTTCTATAGTACCCGGTATGACCAAGCACTGTCCTCAATTGCTTGACTGAGTTGGGCGCTGGAATATTTACAATGATGGAAATCTTTGCAAGATCTACCATCAAGCCTTGTCTGCAAACAATATGACCGAACAAAATACCAAATGGTGCACAGAATATACATTTTTTCAAGTTAAGAGAAATCTGATATTGCCTACATTTCTCCAACATGAGCCTTAAATCTCCTATATGCTTGTTGATTAATCCAGATACAGTCCAATCATCAAAATAGACTTTTAAGAATTTATGGATGTATTCCTTAAAGACAGCAACTACTACTCTCGAAAAAATTGCTGGTGCAGTTTTAAGACCAAAGGGCATTATTGTATACTGGAATGAGCCCCATTCTGTCGCAAAGGTGGTCTTATATCAATCCTCTGGATGGATTCTTATCTGGTGATAGCCTGAAAAGCCACCAGTGAAGGAATAGACCTCCTATCCTCCCACATTGTCTAAGACTTTATTAGTAAAAGGTGTCGGAAATGGGTCATGAAGTGATGCATCGTTGATTTTGCGCAAATCGACACAAATCCTGATTTCTCCTTTAGTTTTCTTTTCCTGCACAACCATGGGACTAACCCATTCGCTCTCTTCTACTGGCTCAATGATTCCTGCTGCTAGCATCTTATCAATATTGTCCTTAAATTTTTATTTATAACGAGGATTTAATCTGTATGGACACTGCTTAACTGGTCTAGCATCCTCTTTCAAAGGTATCCTCATTACTCCCAAATCTCCTACTATTCCCTTCATCTCTGTAAACTTAGTGGGAAATAAGTCTTGATTGTCATGTAACAGATCTGCGATGTGTCCTATCATTTCATCATCCCAATAGTCTCCAATAGAGGCAAACTTTGGTTCTGTTTTTGTGCGAATATTTATTTTTTAAACTTAATAGGCTCTGTGATAGCTGGAATATCTAGCTTCGGTCCATCAACATCATGAGTCCCTTTTGACTCTGGAATGTTGACACTACGAGGATTCTCATCCTCATCGCCCGACTCTTCTGTGAAGTTGTAACATTCTAGTTCATGTTCTAACTGGATAGCCCAATCAGATTGAGCAGACACTGATAGGGTACAGTCATCAAATATCTTAGTCCTTCTCACGTCTAGAGCCTGATCAATGCTTGGATACTCAGATTCAAAAGCGAAAGTGAGTTCAAAGCTGTCTGTCATAAGTGGCCATGTAATTGTTCCTCTGCTCAACTCTGTCTTAGTGTACCAATTCCTTGGAACTGTGTCTAAAGTGTGAATTAATAGGTGAACCCATTCATCCTCGGGAATGTCCGACCAATTCTGTTCACAACTCTTAATATGTGACCTAGGGTCACTTTCTCCTGTATATTTCTGCTGTAGAAACTCCTTGTCATTAGAGAATCTGATCGCCATCATTCTCTTAAAATCATCCCATGATGCGATATGTTCTTTATGCGCATGCCACCATCTTGTAGGTGTGGCCCTTACTACAAGGTCAATAACTGACATCCTCTGCTCATGAGGAATTTCCTGCTCAAACTCCTATAAAAAGTCATCGACATCCACTAAGCCATCAAACGATGGAATATCCTTAATCTTTGTGCCAATGCATCGTAGTGACTTAGTCATAAACGCACATCTGTGAGCTGAGACTTCATAAAGTCTATTCTGCCAATTTTCTAAACCAACCTCCGAATCCGATGCGCATGAGCTGTCGCATCGCCAACTAATATTTCCTTCTGCGGTTAGATTGATATAATTACTCTGATTAGCAGTCATCTGATAGAGGCTCTCCATATTACGTACCTCTTCCTTTGCTCGGAAAGGTTTAATATATCTAGAACCCTGAAAAGGATCCAACGGTGCGATGACCCAAATATGATTATCCTTAAAGGTCATTTGTCTTTTCTTTAAATCAATAACAACCATGTTATTGATTGCCCAATCAATACCTAGTAGAGTTGGATATGGTCTACTATCGCCAATGATTTCTATAAATTCAAAGTCTGCAAAGCTGTGAACTCCATCAATATCAACTGGCACTTGCGGTAATCGACCCAGTGGTGATACCCTTTGTTGATTGGCTAGTCGCAGGTGGATAGGTGATCTGGCTAACTTAGGGCTACCCATCTGTTCCCATGTCTTCTTAGTCAGAACATTTACCTCTGATCCTAAATCTAGATTACCTCATCCATTTCAAATTCTCCGATTTGTGCTGTGATTCTCATCTCTCTTCCTGTTCTTGTATGGCCCATAATATTATGAACAGCACAATGCGCACTTCTCACGGAAGAAGACTGCTGACACTAGTCTATAATGCGTTGAAGCTCTCCGATAGATTTCTCATTTCTTACAAGTTTCAAGCAACTTTGCAAGAAGGATTGTACACTTCCTGTTGACTCATCCTCGTCGCACCTTCCCGATGTGGTAGCCTGCGATATCTGCATAGGGCTAACGCCACAATGTGTTTGCTGTGGTACGCCCCTACAAGGAAATACCTACGATCCTGATGGTGTAGGGTCAGTAAAGAAAGTTTTATCTTTCTGAAATGCTTCTTTGTTCTTCTGCAGGTCAAGTGGTGTTGATTTATTAGTGGATTTATGCACCCACTCTAGACCTGTATTCTTTTCGGCATCCTGCGATGTCATACTAGTAGAAGCACCGCTGCGAGTCACAACATTGATTCTTGGTTCTAGTTCTTTCTGCTCAGCAGCAATAAGCTGAATATTCTGGTGTACTACTGGCTTAGGATCCCTAATCTTGGCTATCAAAATAGGACATTCTTCTATAATGTGATCATAGGACTTACAATATTTACATGTTGTAGTAGGGTTCTGACAGTCCCTATTGAAATGTCCTACACTCCACAATTGTAACAAGTAATCGGTCCATGGCCACGACCAAAACCTCCACCACGGCCTCATCGTCTGAATCCTCCTCCATGAACAACATGAGCCTATTCATGCTATGGTCCTGCTGCTGGACCTGGTGTTTCTGACTGGACTTTGTATAAGTCAAGTTTTCTCTCGACCATGAGATCATAAGCTTTGCAGTTATTCTCATCATGTCCTACTCACTTACAGAAGTTACAGTATAAGTTCTTGGGAGTTTGTACATACTTCTGAAGTAAAGGGCATTCCTGGGGTCTATGTCCTCTTGTTCTGCAGAGTTCACACCATGGCCCTTGATTCTGTACTAAGGGGTTAGGAGCCCCACTTGCTAAATACTCTACAAATACTGGACAGTTATCTTTAGTATGGCCCTGTCCTTTACACTTTTTGCACCATAATTCTTGTGCAACCTCTTTACCTTTCTTAATCTCATGTAGCTGTAACGTGAGATTAGCTAACTGGTTTTGCAAGCTTGTCATACCTGCACTAGTCTCAGCTAGAGGTGAAGCCTCTAGTTTCATTGCCATCTCCAATGCTTCATCCTACATATAGAGTCTCTATTGCATCAGTGGAAGTCTGATGTGAGGGAGTAGTGCTGCGATGAACCATTCCTTATGCTGCTCCGGTGCAAACTCAAAGCTAACTTGGTCTATAAGAGCTTTAAATTTCTGATCAAAGTCCCATACTGACTTAGTAGGTAACTGTTTGATGTCTTTGAGCTCTGTGATGCATTATGACTCAGACTTAGGTTTCTTAAATTCTTTGATCATGGCAGTCCTGACCTGTAGAGTGTTCTGCGATGAGTTGTTGTATACTTCATATACCATGTTAAGGCTCTTTCTCTAATTGTAGTGGCCAACTGGACAAGTTTAGTATTATCATCTTGGATCCCTTTAATGGTCCATACATCTTCACATAGGAACCAATGCTGTTCCAGGTCTTCTGCCCCTGTACCCCTAAAGGTAGGTAACTTCATGTCATCCCGCATTTTGTTTCTACGTGGTGGATTCCGATTCACTGTATTACTACCACTTGGAGGTGTAAATGTAGGTGATGTAGAGGTAGTATGTACAGTGTGTGAAATACTATATCGAGTTCTTGTGGGATTATTCTGAGTCCCGGTCGGTTTCTGTGGGGTATAAGGGTGGTAAGGGATATGACCTCTTGTTCTTTATTTATTACCTTGACTCTGTTCTCTAGTGCTGGCTGAACTGTCTTCAAAGAAGGAAGATCTGAAATCTACTTTATATTTCTTACCACTACGTGTACATCCAATTTCTTTAAAATCACTCTCAAACTCTTGTGACATTACACTTACTTCAACTTATTCATCTGAGATTATGTCCAGTACTCATTTTTCATGCAATAACATATTAAGAGACAAATGTAAAGAGTTTAGGTACTTACCACAATATTCTTTGAAGAAGTACCTCTCTGCTTCGCTGAAACTCTTTCTTTGATCAACTCCAAACTCAGTAATGAAACCTTCTAGCACACTCACAAGCCAGAAGTCTACTACCCACGAAATGGGATTATCTACGCCCTTCACGGTGTGAATCATCTCCAGTGTCCAGACAATGTTCCTTTTCTTCTTGAATTAATGCTTATTAGTCAATTTTGACAACCAGTCATACAACTCGTTTGCATAGGTCACAAAAAATATCTCATGTAGGTTTGTGAAGATATGTTTTTGTAACGAGTCCTTTGTACTCAGCCTAGGACTCCTATTTTCTTTTTCAGCAAATTCTCTCTCCTTAGACCCAACCCAGTGGTTGAGTTCTTCTTTAGTAGGATGCCAACAAAACATTAGCTCTTCAGTTTGTTCAAAATCGGCAATGGAACCATTTGTTGGACACGTATGGGCATACTCGAGTTTACTGTGTTGTACTAACAAAACCCCTAGCTCACTAGCACTTTCAGCAACAGACAGTAGAACGGCCTGAAGTCTCACCCGAAGTGATCTTGGATGGGTTGGCTGAAGAATTAGGTTTCCTCAACTAGTTTCTGTAGCATCCTAGTGCCGCTTGTCTCTTCTTATCCAGCGAGATTTCTCTGCGAAGCTGTTTCTCTCTTCTTAGCTGGCTCTGTTATGGACTGACTCTTATCACATCGCAGCTTCTATGACGATGCGCAACCCTTCTCTTCCTCTCAACCCTTAGCCTGTGATATCTCACACCGCAGCTCCTCCGACTGTGTGATATCGCCTTTCTACACCACGAATCTCCTATGGCAATACTTAATACGCTCAACAACTCGCAAGGTCTAATGGTTTTATCTCCAGGTATAATAGCTCAGTATTCCCTCATTAAGGTGTTAGAAAACTTCTCCTTAGATTCTACAGTCTAACACACTTAACATCACTTATGCTCAACTTGCTGAACTAAATATATAGAGGTCATCTAACACAGTGATTGTTAACTGTCATGAATCAAGCACTGATAACTCATATACATGACACTTGACACATTCACTCACACTTAACCTTCTATGTTACTATAAACTGGAAGATGGCATACATACATTCACTAACTGATATACAACATTCATGTAACAGATAACAGATAGCACATAAGTAAAGCACAATCACATGAAACAGTCGCATAACACATGGATTTTACGTGGTTCACTTCTAGGGGGGGAAGTTACATCCACAGGAACTATGTTTTATTATATCTTGAGTGAGTACACGCAGTTCCGCTGCAACCTACTATGCAGCTTGAGATCTTCTGGGAAACTCCATGCACTAGCCGGGAGCCCTTCTTTCTTAGATCTCCTCTCCTACTATATTGCTTCCTCTTACAATATAATATTCCTCTCTCTCTCTCTCTCAATCCCTGCGGATTGTTACATTCATGCTCAAGGATCCAGCTGTTGGTTACAATAAGATAACTACAGGCTTAATACAGAACCAGAGCTCGACTCTTACGATACTTAGACACTAGAGACACTTAGCTAGCTTGCTGTCTAACTATCTGAATGTATAGATGTCTAACCTTTCATAATACAAAATACATGCTTATATAGGTGGCCCGAAGGTCTCACCATGTTACAACACTGTGGGCCTTTCCCAATAGTCACCCAAAAACCCTAACTGTGATAGTCGGCCTATCTGTACTTTACACTGAGCCACTAACAGCTGGTTTCTCTTGCTATAGCTTCTTCTTGGATTTCTGCAAAGTCCTTGCGAATCTCTCCCTGAGTCCTGTGACTTCTTTATCCATAGCTTCGACACACTCTTGTGCCTCCTAGAGCATAACTTGAGTAATAATGGGGTCCACTGTGCTATCAAGTTCACTTTTTCTTGTAGTGAACTCCTTCACCTTCTGCTCAACCGCATCGACCAGTTCTGCAATTTGTTCCTGATATGGTTGAAGTAGGTTATTGAATTGGATCTCTTTTTCTCTCAACCGCTGCACTTCCTATTGAAAATGGTTCATCTCTTTCATCTTCTTCATCTTTGCAAGAGCTCCTAAGCTCTTGACTTCTTCCTTCATTGCTGTTGTTGCATTCTATATGCCCTGGATGCTCTACTGCAACTCCAGTTTGTCTGGGAGATCATCTAGCTCCGACCATGTCTTCGTTGCATCATATAGCAATGAATGTGCATCATCTATGCGACACTTCATCTGTGTTGAAGTGAGTCGAAAGGCCTGTGCCCTTGCTTCCTTATTTGCCTCAGGTGTCCCTGGTGCTCGAGCCTCAAGCTCAGCAATCTGCGCCTTGTGGTCTTCCTCCATCTTGGCCACTGTCTCCTCCAGAGCCTTTGCGCTGGCTGCAATTCTTCTTACCTTCTGTGTTAGGGGAAAGGAAAAATCTATGTTACACTGGGGTAAATCCAATGCGATGTTATATAGGACCTGACTTAGATCATGTTCTCTTTCTTCGTATACCCTTAACTCCTCCACCTTTTTCTAAAATCCTGCGGTGAGCTCTGCATTGTGTTGTCTCAGCTGAGTATTCTGTTTATACGTCGCAAAATCTCTATCCCTGAGCTCTGTGGCTACCTGCTGCTGGATCATCTGTAGTTGATCAACATGGAACTATGCCAGATTAACCTCGACAGGGTGTCTAACCTGTATCTACACATCAATCATCGACACAAGGAATCGGATGCTCCCTGGCAGTATCATCACTATATTGATGCAATCCTTTGCAAATACTTCCTCGTGGGAAGTCGATGGTGTTGAAATTTCTCTTGCTGTCACCTTGACTGGCAAATCTACATCATGGCAGTCTTCTCAATGAGTGCTTTCAACTCCAAAAGCTACTTATCTATTGTGCTCTGCAGCTTTTCCTGCGATGTCTGCATCGCCTAAAATGAGTCCTTCATCACATCCTGTAATCTTGTTGCGATGAGTTCATAGTCATCCTCTTTTAGTGCAGTCTCTATAGTTAGCTTTGAGGCTTTGGATTTTTCCCTCTTTTGTGCCTCTGGTGGCACTTCTACTACATCTTTCCCCTTTTGTGCTGCTAGTGGCACTTCTACTGGATCTTTCCTCTTGGAACCCAGCTTATCTTTTCTTTTGTCTAATTGTTGGTATTTCGGTGCGGTTTCTGTTGGTATATTTCCTCCTACGACATATTCTGATGCCTTCTTCCACTCTTCATTGAAGTCTTTGATGATGTCTTCTACATCCTGCGCTGTCATCCTGAATTAACCATTAGCCTCGTGATCCGTTCTAAACCCTTTGGGCCTCAGACAGATTGTATGGCTGTTTGCAATGAAATCAAGCCGATTATCATACATGTCAACAACCTCTGTGTTGATCCGCGGTGTCTCGTGTATGAATCTCTTCAACAACTTATAGTATTCATAGAATACTATCATATTGATCTTTTTCTTGGCTGGGTTTTTTCTCTCCCATAAGTTTGCATATCATGCGTCTCTGCACTCTCCGCTTCGTAGCTGTAGAAACTAGGTGTGGGGCGGCTCTTTCCACCTGACGAATGCACATAATATAAGTATCCACGAGAAATGGAAGGAGTGGTTTTCCTCATCCTATGCCGTCAAACAATATTGAAGAAAAATATTTAATAAAAATAGGCACCAATTAAATTGTTCACCTTCTGCGACCTGTATGGCAAGGTGAATTACTGATCCTGTGACTTCTTTCAGGTGAACTTTAGTTAACAGTCTGCCTATGAGCAGACTGGCTATGAATCTAAGTGTATCGTCTACTATTGTTGTGAGGTCATAATCCCAACCTCCTCTCTGTAGCTTATATTTGTTAACTAGGGTTGCTGGTAGCTTGGAATCCTTGCTTTTACTTGATATATGTGTCTGAGGGTCCTTACCGCTCTTGGACAGCCCAGTGATGCGGTGTATCAAGTTGACATTGAGATCTACCCTGTTACCTAGCCAAAGGTAACCTCCATGTACAAAGGAAAGTAGCACACACACCATGGCATTAACCTCTGCACCTCATCCAAAATGTGGCATTCTCAACAAATTGAGCAAGCCTGACCGCTCAAGAATCTAGACATGTTCCATAGGAACAAATTCTTCTCCATTGGTCCTCGGGTTCTTCTGAACCATAAGATACTAGTCCGGCCAAAACTGAGGGTATGTCTTATTATCTCCAAGGTTATAGTCTGTAAATTTGAGAAGGGGGACATATCCTAACAATTCTCCATCTTTCTGTACACGAGGATCAATCGGCGGTAGTGGAATAGGATACTTAGCACCCTTGGGAATGGTTACCTCTAGTGTGTCCTCGACTCACGGCACAATGTATGTTGTTTCCATATGAACTTCTTCTTTTTGTTCCAGGCTGGACTCTTCGACTATCTGAGCTTGACTCCTCATCCTTGGCATCTGTCTGACCTGTGGTGCACCTAATTTCACAACCTTGGGCAGCATCGTCATAGCAGACACGAGGCCACCATGCTAGAATCATCGCACAATGTCCTCTAAAGGTTCCTCCTCAGACAGAAACCACCCAGTGCGATACTCTAGATTGGCAATGGCTGCGAAATTGGGGAAAACTAGCACTCTGTAACTGGAGTATCTTTGCACAGGAAAACTCTTCAAATTGCTCTGTAACTCTCAAAAATCACAAAAGTAACCCTTCTGTGTGAATGATCTGTGTATTTATAACAAAGGCGATAATCTCTGAAGCAACAGTCACTTAGACTAGACCCATTGGCAAAATTTATTGCATGGATAAGACAACATCCATCGTCTCGATCCTCATTAATTGCTGAAATACGATCAAATTTTCCTCGAAAGTTGTGTGCAGGTGCCAGCAATCTCGACCAAGATTTACCAAATCTGGTAAAATCATTGGACTATTTCCAAATCTAGGGCAATCTATACCGGTCATATTTTCATTAACTGCTTGTCAGAAGGCGAAGTGATTGGCCCTCTGTCTCTTTTCAAAATCGTCGACGTGGCACGGTGAGAATTTCCTTGCTATGATGTCACACCACATTGTCCTGAACTAAAATGTTAGCATAAAACTCCGCAACAGTCAAAATTCCGCAAGAGTCCTATGACTTGCGCGAAACCAACTTTTTGAATCATTCATTTTTTTTTTAAGTGTAGACTAGTTAGGGGTGTGATGCCTCCTTTCAACTACACTAGACATCTGCACACCTCATAAACTATTTGATTTAGGGCTGGGAGGTGGAGTGTCTATCACTATAAAGCTTACGCCTACTACCATTAGTCAAGGTAGGAACAAGCTCCATGTTCAGTTTACTGAGCTGAACGTCACCTCCTTCTGTAACTTGCTGAATCTGATATGGCCCCAACCAATGCGTCTTGAACTTCCCTAGAAACTTAACAAACTTGCTATCATAAAGGAGCACTAGGTCTCCTATCTGAAAAATCTTGCTCTTGATGTGCCTATCATGCCAAGCTTTTTCTCGTTCCTTCTGCACTTTTTGATGAAATCCTGCGATGAATCTATCTTCTTCTAAGGAAAGAAATTGCGCTAGTATTTCATTCATCATATCTGTATCAGACATCTCGGTAATCTAAGAAATTCTTAATCTGGGAATAATATATTCCATAGGCATAACAGCCTCTTGTCCATACACCAAGCTGAAAGGTGTGTGTCCTGTAAGTTTCTTGCATGTTGTCCTATAAGCCCATAATAATGCATTAACCCTGAGGTCCCAATCGTCCCTTTTGCTGTTACAGATCTTAGTAAGAGCATTTTCTAGAATCTTGTTAAAGGCCTCCACCGTACCATTAGCTTGTGGGTGGTAGGGAGTGCTCTTATGGTGTTGTATATGAAATTCCTCCGTCAAGGCCTGAATAGTGCGATTCAGAAAGTGTGTGCCTTGATCACTCATCAAAATTACTGGACATCCAAATCTACTTATGATGTTTTCAAAAATGAACTGTGCGGCTGTAGCAGCATCACAATTCCTTACTACTTTGGCCTCTTCCCACCTGGTGAGGTATTCTGTTCCTATGATGATGTATCTCACACCAGTTCATTTCCCTGGTGGGTTGATAGGACCCACAAAATCTATAGCCCATTTGTCAAATGCCCGGAGCGTAATCTGTGGTCGCAGTGGTATTTCATCTCTCCATGAATGTTTTCCTACCCTCTGGCATATATCACAACATTTACAAAACTCCTTAGTGTCTTTGTGTAAAGTAGGCCACCATAATCCTGTAGCTAGAATTTTCTATGCAGTCGTCTTTCCTGCGAAATGACCTCCTGCGGTACCTGAGTGTGCTTCTCTGATAATGGCCTCTTTATTGTGCTACATAACGCATCTGCGTAGGAATTCATCTAGACCTAACTTGTATAACTGTCCTGCGATCAAAGTGAATTCTGTTGCTTTAAGAACTAACTGTTTCTTTTGCTGCTTAGTAAACTCAGCTGGAGCGCACCCTGTAGTGAGAAAGTGAATAATATCTGCGTAATACTCATCTGCGATCTGGATAGAAAATAATTGTGCATCTGGAAAATTATCCTCTAGATTATTTGGTTCTTCTCCTGAGTCTATCCGCGAGAGATGATCAGGTCCGGCATTTAATCTCCCTGGTTTTACAATAATTTCAAAATCATACTCCTGAAATAGGAGTAACCATCTACAGATCCTTCCTCCTAACACTGGCTTATTGACCAAGTACTTTAAAGTGGAATGGTTAGTGAACATCGTGAATGGGGCACCCAACAGGTAGTTCCTGAACTTCTGTAGAGCATACACCATAGCTAATCCTTTTCTTTCTGTAGTGGTGTAGTTCTTTTCTGTGGTAGATAAATTTATTCTTGAGTATGCGATAGGGTGATTGATACCTCCTTCTCCTGGTTGTGTTAAGACAATCCCCAGTGCGATGCCAGATGCATCCACATGTACATGAAATGTCTTGTTCCAATATGGAAATACTAAGATGGGTGCTGTGACCATATTCTCTTTAAGTCTGTCTAAACTTTGTTGGCATTCCTCATTCCATAGGAATTTCACGTCTTTCTTTAATAGCTTTTCCATAGGTGCTATGATCTTTGCATAACCCTTTATGAATTTTCTATAGTACCCGGTATGACCAAACACTATTATCAATTGCTTGACTGAGTTGGGCACTGGAATATTTACAATGATGGCAATCTTTGCAGGATGTACCATCAAGCCTTGTCTGCAAACAATATGACCCAACAAAATACCAAATGGTGCACAGAATATACATTTTTTCAAGTTAAGAGAAATCTGATATTGGCTACATTTCTCCAACATAAGCCTTAAATCTCCTATATGCTTGTCGATTAATCCAAATACAGTCCAATCATCAAAATATACTTCTAAGAATTTATGGATGTATTCCTTAAAGACGGAAACTACTACTCTCGAAAAAATAGCTGGTGCATTTTTAAGACCAAAGGGCATTACCGTATACTGGAATGAGCCCCATTCTGTCGCAAAGGTGGTCTTATATCGATCCTCTGGATGGATTCTTATCTGGTGATAGCCTGAAAAGCCATCAGTGAAGGAATAGACCTCCTGTCCTCCCACATTGTCTAAGACTTCATCAGTAAAAGGTGTCGGAAATGGATCATGAAGCGATGCGTCATTGAGTTTGCGCAAATCGACACAAATCCTGATTTCTCCTTTAGTTTTATTTTAAAGCACAACCATGGGACTAACCCCTTCGCTCTCTTCTACTGGCTCAATGATTCCTGCTGCTAGCATCTTATCAATCTCATCCTTAAATTTTTCTTATAACGAGGATTTAATCTGTATGGACGCTGCTTAACTGGGCTAGCATCCTCTTTCAAAGGTATCCTCATTACTCCCAAATCTCCTACTATTCCCTTCATCTCTGTAAACTTAGTGGGAAATAAGTCCTGATAGTCATGTAATAGATCTGGGATGTGTCCTACCATTTCATCATCCCAATAGTATCCAATAGAGGCAAACTTTGGTTCTGTTTTTGTGCCAATATTGATCTTTTTAATCTTAATAGGCTCTGTGATAGCTGGAATCTCTAGCTTTGGTCCATCAACATCGTGAATCCCTTATAACTATGGAATGTTGATACTACGAGGATTCTCATCCTCATTGCCTGACTCTTCTGTGAAGTTCTAACATTCTAGTGCATGTTCTAACTGGATAGCCCAATCAGATTGAGCAGACACTGATAGGGTACAGTCATCAAGTATCTTAGTACTTATCACGTCTAGAGCCCGATCAATGCTTCGATACTCAGATTCAAAAGCAAAAGTGAGTTCAAAGCTATCTATCATAAGTGGCCATGTAATTGTTACTCTGCACAACTCTCTCTCAGTGTACCAATTCCTTGGCATTGTGTCTAAAGTGTGAATGAATAGGTGAACCTAGTCATCCTCGGGAATGTCCGACCAATTCTATTCACAACTCTTAATATGTGACATGGGGTCACTTTCTCCTATATATTTATGTTGTAGATGCTCCTTGTCATTAGAGAATCTGATCGCCATCAGTCTCTTAAAATCATCCCATGATGCGATATGTTCTTTATGCGCATGCCACCATCTTGCAGGTGTGGCCCTTATTGCAAGGTCAATAACTAACATCCTCTGCTCATGAGGAATTTCCTGCTCAAACTCCTATAAAAAGTCATCGACATCCACTAAGCCATCAAATGATGGAATATCCTTAATCTCTGTGCCAATCCATCGCAGTGACTTAGTCATAAACGCACATCTGCGAGCTGAGACTTCATAAAGTCTATTCTGCCAATTTTCTAAACCAACCTTCGAATCCGATGCGCATGAGCTGTCACATCGCCAACTAATATTTCCTTCTGTGGTCAAATTGATATAATCACTCTGATTAGCAGTCATCTGATAGAGGCTCTCCATATTATGTACCTCTTCCTCTTCTCGGATACGTTCAATATATCTAGGACCCTGAAAAGGATCCAACGGTGCGATGACCTGAATCTGATTATCCTCAAAGGTCATTTGTCTTTTCTTTAAATCGATAACAGCCATGTTATCGATTGCCCAATCAATACCTATTAGAGCTGGATATGGTCTACTATCGCCAATGATTTCTATAACTTCAAAATCTGCAAAGCTGTGAACTCCGTCAATATCAACTGGCACTTGCGATAATCAACCCAGTGGTGATACCCTCTATTGATTGTCTAGTCGCATATGGATAGGTGATATGGCTAACTTAGGGCTACCCATATGTTCCCATGTCTTCTTAGTCAATACATTTACCTCTGATCCTAAATCTAGGATTACCTCATCCATTTCAAATTCTTCAATTTGTGCTGTGAGTCTCATCTCTCTTCCTGTTCTTGTATGGCCCATAATATTATGAACAGCACACTTCGCACTATTCACAGAAGAAGACTGCTGACACTGGTATATAATGCGCTGAAGCTCTCCGATAGCTTTCTCATTTCTTACGAGTTTCAAGCAAATCCGCAGGAAGGATTGTACACTTCCTATCGACTCATCCTCGTCGCACCTTCCCGATGTGATAGCCTACGATATCTGCACAGGGCTAACGCCACAATGTGTTTGCTGTGGTACGTCCCTACAAGGCAATACCTACGATCCTGATGGTGTAGGGTCAGTAAAGAAAGTTTTATCTTTCTGAAATGCTTCTTTGTTCTTCTGCAGGTCAAGTGGTGTTGATTTATTAGTGGATTTATGCACCCACTCTAGACCTGTATTCTTTTCGGCATCCTGCGATGTCATACTAGTAGAAGCACCGCTGCGAGTCACAACATTGATTCTTGGTTCTAGTTCTTTCTGCTCAGCAGCAATAAGCTGAATATTCTGGTGTACTACTGGCTTAGGATCCCTAATCTTGGCTATCAAAATAGGACATTCTTCTATAATGTGATCATAGGACTTACAATATTTACATGTTGTAGTAGGGTTCTGACAGTCCCTATTGAAATGTCCTACAACTCCACAATTGTAACAAGTAATCGGTCCATGGCCATGACCAAAACCTCCACCACAGCCTCATCCTCTGAATCCTCCTCCATGAACAACATGAGCCTATTCATGCTATGGTCCTGCTGCTGGACCTGGTGTTTCTGACTGGACTTTGTATAAGTCAAGTTTTCTCTCGACCATGAGATCATAAGCTTTGCAGTTATTCTCATCATGTCCTACTCACTTACAGAAGTTACAGTATAAGTTCTTGGGAGTTTGTACATACTTCTGAAGTAAAGGGCATTCCTGGGGTCTATGTCCTCTTGTTCTGCAGAGTTCACACCATGGCCCTTGATTCTGTACTAAGGGGTTAGGAGCCCCACTTGCTAAATACTCTACAAATACTGGACAGTTATCTTTAGTATGGCCCTGTCCTTTACACTTTTTGCACCATAATTCTTGTGCAACCTCTTTACCTTTCTTAATCTCATGTAGCTGTAACGTGAGATTAGCTAACTGGTTTTGCAAGCTTGTCATACCTGCACTAGTCTCAGCTAGAGTTGAAGCCTCTAGTTTCATTGCCATCTCCAACGCTTCATCCTGCGTACGGTGTCTCTATTGCATCAGTGGAAGTCTGATGTGAGGGAGCAGTGTTGCTATGAACCATTCCTTATGCTTCTCCGATGCAAACTCAAAGCTAACTTGGTCTATAAGAGCTTTAAATTTCTGATCAAAGTACCATACTGACTCAGTAGGTAACTGTTTGATGTCTTTGAGCTCTGTGATGCATTGTGACTCAGACTTAGGTTTCTTAAATTCTTTGATCATGGCGGTCCTGACCTGTACGGGCATTCTGGGCTGCGCTGTTGTATACTTCATATACCATGTTAAGGCTCTTTCTGTAAGTGTAGTGGCCAACTGGACAAGTTTAGTATTATCATCTTGGATCCCTTTAATGGTCCATACAGCTTCACATAGGAACCAGTGTTGTTCTGGGTCTTCTACCCCTGTACCCCTAAAGGTAGGTAACTTCATGTCATCCCCCATTCTATTTCTACATGGTGGATGCTGATTCGCTATATTACTACCACTTGGCGGTGTAAATGTAGGTGATGCAGATGTAGTATGTATGGTGTTTGAACTACTAGATGGAGTTCCTGCAGGATTATTCTGATTCCCGGTCAGTTTCTGTGGGGTATAAGGGTGGTAAGGGATACTCCCTCCTGTTCTTTCTTTATTACCTTGACTCTTTTCTCTAGTGCTGTCTGAACTATCTTCAAAGAAGGAAGATCTGAAATCTACTTTATATTTCTTACCAGTACGTGTACATCCAATTTCTTCAAAATCACTCTCAAACTCTTGTGACATTACACTTACTTTAACTTATTCATTTGAGATTATGTCCAGTACTCCTTTTTCATGCAATAACATCTTAAGAGACAAATGTAAAGCATTTAGGTACTTACCGCGATATCCTTTGAAGAAGTACCTCTCTGCTTCACTGAAACTCTTTCTTTGATCAACTGCAAACTCGGTAATGAAACCTTCTAGCACACTCGCAAGACAGAAGTATACTGCCCATGAAATGGGATTATCTATGCCCTTCATGGTGTGAATCAGCTCTGGTGTCCAGACAATGTTCCTTTTCTTCTTGAATATATGCTTATTAGTCAATTTTGACAACTAGTCATACAACTCGTTTTCATAGGTCACAAAAAATATCTCATGTAGGTCTGTGAAGATATGTTTTTGTAACCAGTCCTCTATACTCAGCCTAGGACTCCTGTTTTCGTTTTCAACAAATTATCTCTCCTTACACCCAACCCAGTGGTTGAGTTCTTCTTTAGCAGGATGCCAACATAACATTATCTCTTCCGTTTGTTCAAAACCGGCAACGAAACCATTTGTTGGACACGTATGGGCAGACCCAGGTTTACTGTGTTATACCAACAAAACCCCTAGCTCACTGGCCCTTTTGGAAATAGACCACAAAATGGCCTGAAGTCTCACCTGAAGTGATCTTGGATGGGTTGGCTGAAGAATTAGGTTTCCTCAACCAGGTTTTGTAGCATCCTAGTGCCGCTTGTCTCTTCTTATCCAGTGGGATTTCTCTGTGAAGCTATTTCTCTCTTCTTAGCTGACTCTGTTATGGACTGACTCTTATCGCATCACAGCTTTTATGACGATGTGCAACCCTTCTCTTCTGCTCAACCCTTAGCTTGCGATATATCACACCGCAGCTCCTCCGACAGTGCGATGTCGCCTTTCTACGCCACGATATCTCCTATGGCAATACTTAATATGCTCAACAACTAGCAAGGTCTAAGGGTTTTCTCTTCGGGTATAATAGCTCAGTTGTCCCTCATTAAGGTGTTAAACAACTTCTCGTTAGCTTCTACAGTCTAACACACTTAACATCACTTATGCTCAACTTGTTGAACTAAATATACAAAGGTCATCTAACACAGTGATTGTTAACTGTCATGAATCAAGCACTGATAACTCATATACATGACACTTGACACATTCACTCGCACTTAACCTTCTATGTTACTCTAAATTGGAAGATAGCATACATACATTCACTAACTGATATACAACATTCATGTAACAGATAAGGGATAGCACATAAGTAAAGCACAATCACATGAAACAGTCGCACAACACACGGATTTTACATGGTTCACTTCCAGGGGGGGAAGTTACGTCCACAGGAACTATGTTTTATTATATCTTGAGCGAGTACACACAGTTTTGCTACAACCTACTATGTATCTTGAGATCTCCTGGGAAACTCCACGCACTAGCCGGGAGCCCTTCTCTCTTAGATCTCCTCTCCTACTATATTGCTTCCTCTTACAATAGACTCTTCCTCTCTCTCTCTCTCTCAATCCCTGCGGATTGTTACATTCATGCTCAAGGAGCCGGCTGCTAGTTACAGTAAGATAACTACATTCTTAATACAGAACCAGAGCTTGACTCTTACGATAATGAGACACTAGAGACACTTATATAGCTTGCTATCTAACTATCTGAATGTCTATAGGTCTAACCTTTCATAATACAAAATACATGCTTATATAGGTGGCCCGAAGATCTCACCATGTTACAACACTGTGGGCCTTTTCCAACAGTAACCCAAAAACCCTAATTATGACAGTCGGCCTATCTGTACTTTAAACTGCCACTTTGCGTCACACCATAGCTTTATGCAGTCTTCCACACTTCCCGGCGCTGATCGTGGGTATGGGCGCCGCTTCCTCGGTCGCTCCCCTTCTGTCCTTTGTCTTCAATGTCTCAGCACGTTGCTCCTTTTCCATTTATGAGGGTACCTGAGCCCTCTTGTCTTCACTGTTTCCTTAAGTGCAGTGGTTGAGCTCTCTCTTCTCGGCTGCTTCCTTAAGTGCAGTGGTTGAGCTCTCTCTTCTCAACCGCTTCAGGTACTATTTCCTTTGACTTTCTCGTCTCGATATAGCAGCTTTTCCTGTAGTTGCGGGGCCCTACTCCAACAACTTTCCATATGGTCTCCCATGGTGTGTGAATCAATGTGTGAAATAGTCCTCCTAGACTTTCTTGGTCTCTCTCCCAAAGGAGGAGGAGAAGTAGAAGGAAAAATTCCTACTAAACGATGAAAACGATGAGGAGCCACACCCGAATCCATAATGACTCAAAAAATAGAAAATACTCTCTATTTACACAAACCCTAGGAAAGCTATCATGCACAGATAAATCACTAATAAAATCTAAAGCCAAATGCAAGAAAACAAGGGATGGATAAGTGAGCTCCCGAATGAAGCAGGTATGTCTTTCCTAGGAGAGGCTTGAGACTCCCATACACAACAAGCAGAGGTATGTAACCAATTATTGTGGCCCTCAGCTTCAACGTGTAAAGTGACTGTACTATCTGACCCCAACCTGGTTGGGATACCCACAGAATAACCCCTACAAAGTACCCCCTTGATATCCTAGGTAAGGCCACTAAGGTCACCTCATTATAATCAATGCTCAGGCGGATAGTCGCAGGCAGGATTGACCGTATAGGTAGGGTAGCAAAGCCCGAAACTCTTGAAAGAGCCCCTAGATATGAATACAATCCTAGAAATATCTCCGGTGCTACTCAATTATGACTGGGGGTCATCCCAATCAATAACCGCTCACACTTCCTCATGCTTAACTCCCTTTTGAGAGGAGGATCCTGAGAAACACTGGTTATACCAAGGATTTCACACACTCACCTGGACAGACACATACATGTTGTTGTTTAGTGGTCTTGAACAATTTACTCATAATGAACTATTCCAAGACCCTAAAACCTAAGCTTGTTGGTGCACCCTAGAAAAGAAAAGAGTGTAGTTCATTTTAATTTAGCATTGATTTTAGTTGGCTTTATTACTCAAAATAAGGATATGACCATGCAACTAATGGTGTTATGACACAACATGAAGTAAAATGCACACCTAACAATCAATGCAAATGCATTGTGTCCATGAAAACAGGGTAT
>LPNX010989540.1:48146-78552 GCA_001517045.1 Pseudotsuga menziesii
TTTTCAAATGATGAATGCAAGATTTCCTATATGAAGTCCTAACTAGTACTCCACAGCAAATCTAGTGCAAGTACAATGCAAAATGCAAAATGCAATGCATGATGATAAGCAAATGTTTTTGGAATTTTTGAAATAAAATGAGATACAAAAACCAAAAGAATGATTCTACGACCCCTAGACTCTGCAAGCACACTCAAAAAGCACTCAAGAAAAGCACTAAGGTAAAAGAAATCTAATGCACTAATCCCAAACAAAAAATCGAAAATGCCATGACAAGAACCTTTTTTTTTTAAACATAGCCTAAAAAAAATGTTTCTGGTCAGAAACAGAGGTATAAACAGACTCGGGAAGTGCCAAAGGAGACTCATCAATCATCAAACTTCACCTAGAAAGCATTTAAATTCCACAAAAAGGAAAAACTAAGGGCATACATGACTGTTCATAGTAAACCCGCGTGTATACGTAGAAATAGCAGAGAAACCCATGTGTATACACGACTGTGAGTTAAAAACTCGCATACAAGAAGAAAGGTGCATAAAATCAAGGCAAACAGACAAGCTGAGACAAACTTCACACCAATCAAACACTACCAGGCATACATGCCCCCAGACCCGACATAGAAACAAGAGAGAAAGAGCAATTCAAATTCATTGAATTCCGATAGAACAACCCCCAAAGGACAACTACTAGGGACTCCCCAGCGGAGTCTCCAATTCTGTTACAGAGAGAAATTCCTATGGCTTGGGGTACCACAACAGACAGCTTGACTCTAGAAATCAATCTTTTCCAATATGCAATAGAAAGTAAATGTCTAACACTAAAGGATCAGACCTTGTACCTTATTCTGGATGGTTGAAGTAGATCCCCATTGAGCTTTCGAACTTCAGCTTGAATTGATAAATTACTTCCTTAACAACAAGTAAACAATACAAGCATACTATATATCATGGTGTTAGATCTATTATAGCATATATAATAAAAAATGTATAAGCATTTGAAATAATCCCATGGATAAAATATTAATTCAAACACACATTATTGGACAGGAAAAGATATTTCTATTAATATAAATCAGAGATTACAATAGATAAAACCTCAGACGGCACGTCTGCAAATCGGAGAAACTGAATCCCCCACTTGGGCCTTCACCACCTCAATCCTCCATCTCTCGATAGCAAGCTCACAAGAAAAAGGAAAGCTTGGGAAGAACACACTAGTGCTCCAAGGGACAAAGGGATGCAGACTCAAGCATAAGTTCCGGCAACAATGGACTATAGTTTCTTTTCTCTCAATTCTCTCATATGCCTTCAATGTACCATAGAGTTCCTTATATAGCTTTTCAAAGGGGTAATGAAAGGTTGAATCCGAGTAATATCAAGGCATAGGGAAGGCTAGGAGTCAAGTGAGTCAGATCCATGTCAAGGAAAACTCCAAAAATATTTGGATTTTGTACACATCCCGATGTACGCGGTTTTAGTGGTCAAACCCGCATATATATGCGATTAAGGGATTAAAAGTCGCTTATAGAATTTTTCACATGTTTATAGGGATGATCAATGAAACATCAAAGGAAAAAAAATGGTCCATGGGGTCTAAGGAGTCTACAGTAGGACAGGGGAAGGCCATACAAAGTGTGATTCACCTGGAGTGGTAAAATCAGCTATAACACTCACATCTCCTGAGATATTATCTTTCACCTTGAGGCATTGAATACTCCAAAAGAATCTTGAGAGAAGCTTAAATTCCTATTTGGTAAACAAGATGAGCTTCGAGGGCATATACTGGAGAATGATCTCATTGCATTGCATCCCAACAGTTTCAAAACTATCTAGCATTATTTCACAAAATTCAAGCCTCTAGCACTGTAGTGTAAGAAATGCAGAATAAAGAGGAAATATGAGCAAATTGTGTTGTATGTGATCAAAAAACTTGGTTCTGAGCACTATGTCTTTGTATCTACCTTCCATTCAAGAATAGATTCCATCCCCAATTGGAATATTCCTTCTCTAGAAATGTTTGTTGAGACCTTAATATAGGAGCACGATGAGTTGGTTCAAATTGGATGTCATGTCCCCAATTAAATAATTTCAAAATAAGACTATTTGCAAATAATGTTTCACCAACCTACTAGTTCCATAGGTTGAGATGGAGACATAAATTTTGTAATAAGGGGACATGGGAACCAAAAGGAAATTATTTTACCATATTCACATTTAAATGGGTCACATAAATGATAAACACTAAGAAAATAATGTGGCGTGGGTTCATGAAGACACTTGGAATCTTGTGAAGACATTGGGTGACTAGATTCCCCACACACTTGGCATGATATTCATCCAAATTCGAACACATGGGTAATTTAAAATCATTGGATGGTAATGTGGTGTCAAATATCATATAATGATCCAAGGAAATTGAATTGGTAAAGGAGGGTAACTCCCATGGAAGAGGAAGAGACTAGAAGGAAAGGTGTGCCACTTGGAAGGAGATTCTATGCACTCTATGACAACAAATGATGGATGATTCTATGAAAAGTATGGAAAATTCAGACATGATTGCTGAAATATGAAAAATATGACATGTCAGGGATAAAAATATCCACCAAGAGGTCGAATTTGGGAGTTAGAAGCATCCATTTGAATTGGGGAAAGAATTGGAGCCATGATAGTTACTAAACCACTAAGATGAGTTGGAGGAATATAATGGATGGAAATTAGACCCTATAAGGCCTCATGAAGTTAATAAAATGATTTCATGAAAAAGGATAATATATTTTAATCATTTTTTAATTGGTCTTTTGCATTTTGGAGAGATTTTGCTTGTCCATTGCATAGTGAGTGTTCACTCTCCTTCATTATGAACCAATTTCAAGGGAGTTGGATTCCTTTCCAAGTTGGTTGATGGAGAGGCCATTCAGACCTCTCATGGGAGATCAATTAATTATTTTTATTTTCAGGTTCAAGGTCCATACAGTTGAATTCTTGTCTATCTCCCCATTCTCTCATTCCTTCTTCTCCATTTCCCCACACTCACAATTGATGGCGCACTTGTTGGAGTGATTCTTGTGCCTTGATGAGTATGGTTGATGCCCAAGATTTTATTTATGATGTATGTATCTATAATATCATCTCCATATTCTCTATAAGTTTAAATCTCATAAATACATGTATGAAAGGTCTACATTCCCCATGCTCTTGAACAACTAGTTTTCATGGATTTGGATTCAATATTGAAATAGCTTTATATCATATTTGTATGAGGGAATTTATATGAGTTTTATGATGAAGGGGAATCAATATATGATGTATGGCTCTGTAATATTACTTTCACATGCTCTTTAATCCAAAATATCATAGATGCATATATGAAAATCTTGCATACTCATGCCCTTGTATCACTAGTCTTCATGGATTTGGATTCAATCTTGAAGTAGTTTTATACCAGATTTGTATGAGGGATATTATATGAGTTGGATGATGTTAGGAAATGAATATATGATTTATTACTCTGTAATTTAATGTCCATATCCTCTTTGGGTCGAAATTCAATAAACTCATGTGTGAAAATCTTGCATTCCCATGCCATTGAATCGGTAGTTTCCTTGACTTTAGCTTCAATATTGAAGGAGTCTTGTATCATATTTGTATGAGGGATGTTATTGCAAAATCAATTACCTCAAGGTTATTGCAAAGAATAAGATAAATATGAAAGTGAATACACCCACACAATCCTTACCGACGTGGGTTTTGCAAATCAAAGAGAATCTATTGATGGATCATTGAAGTGTGAAGGAGTACCTATTGATGGGTGGTCACAACTCTATGCTGGTGACATAGAGATCATATTTGAAAATGTTACTTCAATAAAAATTCCTCATAAGAAATAAGATGCATACCTTGTGATAGATAATCAAGAACCAATATCAACTTTCCCATCACCACTTGAACTTCAAGAAGTTGATCAAATCAAGAAGAAAGAAGAAGAGGAGGTTCACTCCCATGAACCATCCTTCATTGAAGGGTATTTGAATATGATTAAAATGGATATCCATGAGGCCCTTAGCATACTCCATAACAATAAAGCATTGGTGTCATATTATTGTTGGAAAATTTCTTCATTGGAGGAGCCATCCTTCCTTGAAGACATGGAGAAGATTCAAAGAGTGTTATCAGATAAATCTACTCAAGTAGACTCAAGCCAGATATCCCTAGTCCAAGTGGATCTAGTACAAATCAAGTACATAATACATCCTACTTTCCTAGATGAAATAGAAATGAAATTCAATCAAATAGATCACATACTTGAGATATGCAAATCCTCTTCTCTCTTTGTCGATCCAAACTCTAGAGCCTTTAGATATTCAACTGCAAAACCCTGTAGAGCAAGTGGAAACAAGCAAACAGTACATGCGTATCTAAACATGAATTGATCTAAGCTAATAGTTAAGGAAGAAAGCTCTAAAAATTATCAACACAATAACATTTATGGAAATATATTTGTATTAATGTAATCAAGGAGATATTGTTGGCTCACCAAATTGACACTCTTTTATACCTCTTTACACCCACCATATACACCTTTGATCTCTTCATTTGATCCTTTTACCCCACAAATCCTTCTACATTTTCACATACTCACCAAAATATTCAGCAAGTTATTAAGGTATGATAATTCATTAATTTACTTTGATTTAATGTTTAAATGTTATTTCTAGAAGGATTTGTGACTAATTACATTTCTACAGCATGCTTTGATTTCTGCAGCACACGTTAGAATTCAACATCAGTTAGTTATTTTGAAGCTTCTCTACACGTTTCCATCTTTCTCATACAACTCCGAGCTTATCCATCTCCAATCTCGCATCTTCAATTCACTGATCACTCATGTATAAATTAATGCAATCTTCATCTCTAGGCACTATGTGCCATAAAGATGAAGATTTGTTATTCGACAACAACACAAAGCACATGTTGTTAGCCGTCAATTAATGATTGAACAATTGCATTCTTAATTAGTAGATTGAGTTTGTTACTGTCAAATCGGTAATGGTTATCTCAGCCTGCGAGCTATATAAAGAGAGCCATAGATAGAAAATGGAATGGCAAGAATATATAGAGAAGAGAATCGGTAGTAGTATTTATGTAGACAAAATGAAGACTAAGGATATGTATGTATGTAGAATACAATGAATGGTCAATAAAATGATTGCGTTGCTTAATTGCTAGTTTCTCTAAATTATTCAGAGTTCAATTTATATAATGTTATTCCTGATGATGTACATGTTTATTTAGACTGTAATCAATTTGTTTTCAGCTGTCATTATTTTCTTTATTTCAAGAATATGGTTGTAGCTTAGAAGTTATTATGTAAGTCATTTAAGGACTTGTGGCTTTCTTGGAAAGGATCCACCAAGAAGACCATAAGGCCTTCTTTTGTAAATCTAGTTCTTGTATAGAATATATATGTTAATTGTTATTTCTGTTTTTATTAAAAAGAAAATTTGTAGTTAGAAGGCTTGTTAAGTGACTGTAAAAATAGATTCACGTATGTTTGAAGTTAGTCATCTTATTATGTGATAGTTATGGAATAATATTCACAGCATTTGTTGGTTTAAAACCGATCTCGGGTAGTAGGAGAAGTTTAAAAATACTGTTCTAAATATTTAATATTGTAGGTCTGACTTGTTTGTTGTAGATTCAAATTCTGAGTTTGAAAAAGTATACATTAAGTCTGTAAGACTTGGTTCCCAATAAAATAACCTTCATTATATTTTCTTTTTAAATTATAGGATATACAAATGGCATTTATTTTCGTTATGGTTCAAAGATTTAAGTTTATCCACTTATGTTTCTAAAGATTAATTGTATTTATTCTGTTTTAGTTTTAAAATATAAATTAGTTTGCAATAATTTTGATCACATAAATAGTTCATTTTTAAGATGAATCAATAAGCTCTGAAATAGTATTAAAAATTCTTTAAAAATCCATGAATGTAAGAAGAGTTTTTAAAGGGTTAAATGATACATCAACTTTATAAATTTGCTTTCTGCAACTTACTCTATTTTCTGTGTCTTAGTTCACTTTCCGTAACCTATTCTATTTTCTGTGTTGATAAATAGTTTTTTTTTATTTGAGTTTTTGAGTGATTTTAGATTATGCTTCAGTCTTAGAATTGTCTTGAAGTTCATTTAAAAAGTATTTTCACCTTTATAATTAGGATAGGACATGAATTTGAATGTTTTGTAGATGTGAGAGTATTCTAATTAATATTAGGACTTTACAATCGATACATTTTATAATTAATAGATTAGAAATCTTTTTATTATTCATTTTGAATAAAATCTAGATTAGAATAATTCAGATTAGGGTAAATTAGATTAGGATAGGCATTAATCCTGCATATATAGTGTTTGTATCTCACAAGTTACCTTCCTAGGTTGACAATAAAGAGTTGTGTTATATAGTGCCTATTAGAGCCTAACATTTTTGGTACCATTTCCAAAGAGGTACTAAAGGGATTAGACTCTAGATAGGTTGTTTTTCTATATCACACAAAAAGGGGGAGGGAAGAACGGTAAGACGAGAGGTAAGAACTTGTGCATCCACTACAATGGGTTACCGCAAAACCTTGTTTTTCCTTTTCTACACAAAGTTTGTTTGATTTATTTAGAATGTTTCTCTTTTTGCAAATGTAGATAGTTTACACTCACATAGTTAGTTTTAAGCATATTTGTTTTTGGAATTTCTCCTTTTCTTGCAGTTTCTTTTGATGTAATTGTATTTTTCCTTTTAACAGTATGCAAGATTGCTCTTTCTTTAGCAAATGGTAGGATTTTCTTCAAATAGAGACGTTTTTGGTTTCATAGTATAAAGTTAGATTGCTTTTATTTTTATTTTTGATTGCATATTATATTATCTAAATATTGGGCGATTTTTACACTCACAACATTTAATTTCAATTTCTTTGCTTCTAAGTTAATTTTACATTTTTGCACTAAATACATTTGATTTCCTGCATGCATGAGTTTTTTACAAATAGTTTTAAAATTTGAACTTTACAATTGGGTGTTGTAAGAACCATGTCACTAACCCACCTGTGAAGCAGGACCTTTGAACCAATACAAGTTTAAATATGTTCAAAAATTCATTGAGTAGAGAAGGGCTCATTACTACAAAGGATTTCTTCAATCCTTGTTGCAGCACTAGGTCCATATTTGGAGAGAAATCCATTTTCAAAAGTGGGCAGCAGCTCTATAAGTATCCTCAACATGAAGATCCTGATCTACACATTTCTCATTTCTTATTTGCTGATGGAGCTCAAGAATCATGGGAAGCAGTCGAAGGAGAAGAACAAATAGAACTTGAAATTACAGAATTTCTTGTTTTCCTAGTACTAGAGGAAGAATATCAACTAGGCTTGGAAATTAAGGATATTAAAGAAGAAGGCCAAGATAGTCAATAACCTATTAATTCATGGACTGAGTAAATTTTTTAGTTCCATCCTTTTACTCTTCAGGAATTTTTGAAAATCAGATCATATGAAAAGATGGTTCCTCATGTCATGGTATTTGTTCATATACATTATGTGAGCAAGAATGTTTTAAAGATCCTGATTCATAGGTGGTTACAATGGAAGTACTTGTATACTTGAAAAAATATTTCTACTTCTAGTAGTATAGGGTAGTGTAGGGAATAAAAAATAAAAGGAAAAATAAAAAGTAAAGAAAAAAATAAAGCTTTATCGTGAAAACCAGTTTTTCTGGCACAGTCTAGCAAGGGTCTAGTTAGAAAACTAGGAGACTGGTTGGTTAGGCTCCATAATAATTTTTTTGATGATACTTCATTTCTGCAAAAATTATATTTTGTTCTGTGCTCAGTTGGATGATGGGATATTTATTAAGGCTCTCCTTTCAGCAAGTTTCAACCCATCGACTCCAAAACATTTTCTGGGTCTAAAGCTTGAGACATTTTTACGTACCCTGGAGCCTGCATGCCTTAATGGCAGGCATCCTTGTCATTTGCTAAGGAAATTCATTAATGTTTCTTGGAAATAAAATTCTATAGTTCATTTGACTCCAACCAATCTATTCATAATTGTTAGGATGTACCAAGTGCCTTGATTTCCATTAACATTAAGGGTGGAATATCTTGCATTGGTTAACAACTCTCCCTATTGGTTGGTAATCCAATGATTTCTATCTATGTTCGACATCAATAAATTTATTCACATAGATAGAATTGCAAAAGGGAAATACGAGGATGAATACCTTGCAGTTCTTTGCTTGATGATCATGGATAGTTGTCAATGGTTGCAGCCTTCATTGTGGATGTAGAGCAGTCTATTCTTTTTCTACAAAAATCCAGTAATATTCAGCCTAGTAGACATCCTCTTAGAAGAAATATTCTTAGTTTTATAGCAGTGAAATATTTGGAAGCAAAGTAGGAGCACCTTGTCACAGAAACTCCATTCTGCCACAAAAACTCCATTATGTCATAGAAATGGTAACATGCAGCAGAAACTGCTGACATTCAAAGCACTTTTGAAGAACCTGGTCCTTTAAGGTGATATCAATCTAAGGTAACGATCCTTTCTTTGAAATATATTTTTTCATTAAATTTAAGGAAATTGTATCATGGATTATACCTACGTACTTTCTAATCCCATGCCCTCATATGATTTAGCCTATACTCTCGTTTTACCTTTATTTGTCGTCGTGATCTTTTAATTTTACCTTACCTATGTCTATCATAATTTGATAATCATCCCTATACCTTATAAATGAATATTCATCTCTATGGCATGTAGTTCCTAGAGATGAAGATCTTATCCGTTTGAAAATATAATTACATTCTCCTATCCATGCAACCTTTGATTTTCCTACACAATATTTCATCATTTCACTAACAGTTCAAAAACATTTCATAAGGTTTTTATGCGCCATGCACCTGAATGATTATCAAATACGGGGATTATGAATTACCATTATACCCATTGCATTAGAAGCCTTGAGAACTCTGTTAAAAACTTTTTTTATACCTGTTCAATAACCCTTACCATTTTCCCAGTTTCGGGTTCATCTTCTGTTTTTTGTCCAAGTCATAATCTCAGAGAAAATTATGGGGTGAAAGGGAGATTCACACCATGAACCAAATTTTGTTTCTGTATTAGAAGGTTTTCCTGAATTCAATGCCTGCAAGGAAATATCTGAAGGTGTTTGGTATCAAATTTTTAGAATTTTCAAGGCATGATGATGACATTACACTGAAATTCTCCCAGTAATTTGATGGGAAAGTTTTCCACATTGGTGATTTTATCACGGTGGTTTCAAAGAAAACAGTTTCCTATGCCACTAGTCTGTCTCGTCAAGGAGAATGATGGTTTAAGAATAAACCCATAGAGCGCACAGTGTGTACTAGGTTTTTAAAAGAAGAATATCAGTCTGTAAACTAGAAGAAGGGTTTTCCTTGAGACTGGATGCAAGATGAATGGCTAATGTGCTCTATGTGTTGCATAAGTATTTGACATGCAAAGGAAGGTATGTCACCACCCTAAATGACCATATTAGCCTACTATTACATTTTGAAGCAGAACTGGAATTGAATTTTCCTTATTTCCTCTACAAGAGTTTAGCTAAGATGTCGAGAAGGGTTCAAAATCATTCTATTAACCCTTATAATAGCCTTTATCATTACGAGTTGGTCAACATTAGCATTGAAGATGAACTCCATCTCCGGAAGAATAGTTGGGTAAATTTTGTGGAAAGAATTCGGGGTATTCCTTCATCTGCAAACCCTCATTCTCCCCAAATTCCTATTTCTCCTCAATCTGAAGGTCATGAATTAGCAGTCGTCCCTGATATAGAGATAGAACCACCCCTAATTGAACTTTTCTCCTCCGTATTATGAAAATCCAAAAAGAAACGACCTCAGCTGAAAATCCCTATTGTCGCAGAATCCCCAATGTAGTGTCAAACCACTAGAAGCATGACCAACCAGTTCATTAAACCCTCTAATTTATCCCTTAATGTACATTCATCTATTTTTTGTTGATATCAAGGAATCTCTTGATTTAGAGCCAGGTCTTCTTGAGAAAAATACACCAAGTCCACTTCCCTCATCACCACCTCAGGAATTTGATTTTGTACATGTCGAACATTCTGATTTTATTTTTCCTGATTTTGGTCCTAAACCTATGCATGAAGATCTTCCTGTTCCAAAATGTGGCCATGTAGAATATGATCCTGAAATGTTTAACCCTGAATAGTTTGATTATGGTTCTTCTGATGATCATTCACCTACACAAGAACCCTCTGATGAACATATACCTGAAGTCTTGACCACTTCAGCCATTCCTTCTGTAATTGCTCAGTTGAGGAAGAAAAATAGAAGATTATAAATATTAAGGTAGTGCTCAGGTCATATGAACAAACCCAATAAGAACAAGATCTATTGCTTGCATAGATTGAGACATATAATGAACAATGGAGAGCTTATAGTCTTAAGCTCTTGTAGAAGAATTATAAATTGAAAGGAAAGTGTAACAGAGCAGTTGTAGGTATAAAAAGCCTTCAAAAATTAGTAAGGAACTGGATATTTGAGGCCTGTAAGCACTTGTCTCATATTAGTATATTGAAAAAGAAGTTGAAAGCTCGATCAAATTTAGCTGGTAGGAACTAGAACATTGTGGTAAATGCCACATAATCCTTATCAGTAATGTTAAAACTCAGTTTTGAAATTTTGAAGACTCTATCTGGTTTGATTGCATGGGACATGCAAATAGTTAGGCATGGGAGAGAGGTTTGCTAGGAAATAGGACAGTGAAGCATTGGATATCTTTGATTTTGTCAGTAAGGTTAAAAATCATTGTTTAAAATTTTTGAAATTTTGGAAAGACATGTTTGCATGAGCACATGCAAATATTCAGGAATGGGAGTATGTTTGCTTGCCAAATTGACACTGTTTTATACCTCTTTACACCCTCCATATACACCTTTTATCTCTTCATTTGATCCTTTTATCCCACAAATCCTTCTACATTTTCACATATTCAACAAGTTATTAAGGTATGATGAGGATGATGAGGATCCCAGATGACATCGGTTTGTCTGTGAATCGACATGGGACGCTAACGCTGTAACTAGTGAAGATAGACAAATGGCACAGTTCGTTGGTTCCTTGTGGAAGTAGGAACTAACTTGGTATATGAAATATACCAAGAAGACACCTAAGACGACCAAGGAAGAAACTAAGAAATAGTTCCTATCCTTCTTCAAAACACTAGATGAAAAACATCTGGTAGAAAAAAAGTTGAAGACGACCATTTACAAACCCACAAAAATTGTCCAGGACTATGAAAAATGATGGAAGGACCTATTGATCCAATTAGATTATAATATTGATGAACAACTATTAATTTAATTGTTTCTTGTAGGACTTGTACAGAAAATCCAGAGACGTATAAGTCTAGACACATTCAAAACATATGAGGAAGCATTGATGAAAGCACTGTAGGTCGATATGGACGATGACTATCCAGCACACCCTCTCAACAATCGCATTGAGGAGCATTTGGAAATTATTAAAAAATCATTAAGGGAAGTGAACCTCAAAGATCAAGATATCTGGTGCAAGAATTGCTCAATGACCGGCCATACCAAAGACAATTGTCGACAAGGCATCGGCCGACAAGATTCTTGATTTGTCCAAACAAAATGTTTCTGTGATATTTTCCAAGAACATGGTCTACACATGATGAAGTACTATCCATTCAACATGAAATATAACAAAGTTTCCTGGTGTGCAATTTGTGAAGTAAAAAGTTATACAACAACCGACTTCCATTTGAACCTAACAAATCGACAAAACTATCATGATGTATATCAAACCAATACTGTCACATAGAATAAGAATGAGAACATTCCAAGAAGCAATGAACATAATGGGAAAAATGATAAAAAATATGAAGGCCAGAGATATGAGCGTCAGTATGACAATCGTCGTGGAGGATTTACTGGTCGAGGTCGATTCAATGGAAATCGTGACAACTGACCACGACGACCAATTCAATGTTTTACGTGCTATAAAGAAGGCCACTAATACGTAGACTATCCGTATAAAGATCAGGCCAACCTGAAATTTTATACTAGTTGTGGTGTGGGTGATCACTCGCTAGAGGATTGTCCCACCATACTTGACAAAATAAATAAGAAGAAAAATGTTAATTTCTTGTCATGTGTTCATAAATGTGATATAATTCATACAAATAATTTACATGTAGTCACTAGATAAGGAACGAAAATTGGTAATGATAATCCACGAATAAGTAAAATAAAAAACAAATATGATTATCCTAATCCCATAAAGAAAAAATAATTATACAATGATGCATCAAATATGTTCCAAGAATTTTCCAGACAAGAAATAACTGATGATAATTGACATAATGTATCATAGGAAATACTTCACTTAATATACAATGATAAATCAGTTGCACAGTTTATTGATCTGTTATATAATATTAAGAACAAGCCTAGTATGGAGAAACAAAATAAAAACATCTGCAGCTTAAATAAGAAAGACAAGAGTGATGCTAATCCACTTGTCGACCCAGAGATAGAAGGATATCATGTTCGACAAGTCGTTCTTTATTTTGGATCCCAAGTAGATATTATGACGAGGGAGACATGGGAACAATTGGTTAGACCTCAACTAAACGAATCAGGAATATATCTAAATTTAGCAGATCAAGGACTAATCAAACCTATCGGCGTGTGGCGCAATGTCGAAACAACCATCAAAGTAATTACCATGAAAGTTTATTTCTAAATCATCGACCCTAAGGAAGGATATAGCTCTTTCCTAGATTTGGTAGGCCAACCATGGGGTATGAATATTAAGGCGTCGATCTCGTTAGACAAAGAGCAGATAAAAATTAAAGGAAATGGAAAAAAATTAATTGTCCCCATTTATCCTTCTCAAGGAGAACCTTGGACCGAACCAATAGATGAAGAAGTCGACATTCGACAAATTTACAAGGTCCATAGTAACGAAGACTATATTGAGCCAAATATTTATGGAGAACTTCACCTAGGAAATCAATATTTAGTCGGATATAATTCATATGCATATTTATACGATTGGGAGATAGAAAACTATGAAACCCAAGCAATAGGTTGTTGGACTATTCATGCCATATCAAAAAAACTGACTTGACAATGCTATTCTGTGTCCATCATTCCAAATATATTTGAAAGCAAAATTAGGGAATACCCTTCGTTAGCACCAATTAAAACATAAAATAAATAAACCATCTAGTATAAAGAAAGGGAATCACCAATCCTCCATATTGAACAAGTTTCTAAAAACGTGGGTGAGCAAAGCTGACTACAAAGCCTAGTTGAAATGTTTATAGGTCAAGCTTCTCATTGGTGGGATACCAATCAGTCGAGGCTAAAAATGTGGAAAAAAAATTCGACATACTTCATCAAAATATTCGGAGGGAGGTAGCTAACTAAACAGGAATAAATACCGATCTTCTCACAAGGACAAGACCTTGAAAACCACATAAATATATGCGAAAGGGAATGGGGAATAGTTGGGTACAAATATGAATGAACATGGCCACACCTATTCCCATCCACACTTGATGATTTACCAAATAAATGGTATAAGTTGGAAGAATCTCGAGGTGAAACATTCATATGGAATGAACTTAAAGAATTTTTTATTAAAGAGTTTAGATTCATACCAAAAGACAATAAACTAGTCGAAGCAACAAATAAAATAAAATCATTTATACAACCGACTGTCCAACCTAAGTCGAAACAAAAATATAACCGACCAAGAGCACCATGCAATAACATTGGGATGAGTAAAATACCTCAGTCGACAAGGCTTTGACTATAAAACGAACATACATATGGAAAAATATTTCAGTGGAAAACTGATCATCTAGAGACAATAAAACCAATTAGAATAATACTTAAGATCAAATCAAATGACAAAGAAGATACTGATGGGATGACAGCAATGGACTTCCTGACATCATTTTCACTATTTAAATAAGGAAGTTGACAAATCAATGAAAACAAGGCCCCAGAATGGATGGACACGAAAGTCAAAACCAAATAAGTCGGCATCTCCAATGATGACCAACCAAAAATTACACGAATAGGAAACTATTGGGATGATGAGTAAACAACAGAAATAGCTAACCTATTGAAATAATTCCAGGATGTATTTACCCAAGACTATAAAGACCTAAAAGGGTTAGTACAAGAGATGGGTGAAATGAAAATAGATATCAAAATTGATGCAAGACCTATAAAGAAAAGGCCTTATAAGTTGTCTCACAAATACAAAGAAATAGTGAAAAAATAGATTGACAACATGCTAGCAGTAGGGATCATTTACTCGATAGACCAGTCGGAGTGGGCAAGCCCAATGGTCATTCAACTAAAAAATAACAATCCGACAAAGCTGAGAATTTGTGTCGATTTCTGGGAACTAAATAAAGTCACATTAACATATTTATTTTTGACAGCATTTGCGGATGGAATACTAAATGAAGTCACAGGACATGAGTGATATTCATTTACGGATGGATTTTTAGGATAAAATCAAGTCCCAATTGCTAAAGAAGATCAGAATAAGGTGACATTTTTCTATGAATTCAATTCATTTGCTTATAGAGTTATGCCATTTGGGTTAAAGAATGCACTAGCTATATTTTCCAAGATAGTAGTCAAAGCATTTCAAGAATACGTATACAAAACAATGTATGTATTCTTTGATTACTAGATGATATACTCCATGTTGAAGGATCATTGCAAGTGGCTAAGACTAATGTTGGAAAGATGTCAACAAATCCAACTTTCACTCAATATAAGGAAATACATCTTTTTGACCCCCATAGGAATTCTACTGGGACATATTGTATGCAAGGAAGGTATCAAAGTCGAATTTGCAAAAATAAAAATCGTTCTAGACCTAAAACCCCCAGTGAATCCAAATCAAGTCAGAGTGTTATTAGGCCACATAGGCTATTATAGAAAATCCATTCATCATTACTCAGATATGACGTACCCATTGGAAGAGCTATTGAAAGAAGATCAAGAGTATGACTAGACTGAGGAATGTGATGCTTCCTTCGACATATTGAAGAAAAAATTAGTCGAAGCACCCATTCTCATGTTTCCAAATTGTTCAGTCAAATTCCATGTACACATTGATGCATCAGGAATAGCCATAGGTGCAATATTGACACAACCTGGCAAGGACGGGATGGACTATCCAATTGTGTATAGCAGTCAAAAAATAAATAAAGTAGAACACAACTATTCAACGACAAAAAGAGAGGAATTATGAATGGTATTTGCACTACAAAAATATCGACATTACTAATTAGCTAATCCTTTCATATTCTACACAGATCACCAAGCTTTAAAATACTTGATAAAAAAACCATTAAATCATGGAAGAATATGTCGTTGGCTGTTATTATTCCAAGAATTCAAGTTTGAAGTAGTAATTTGATTGGGAAGGCTAATGTTCGACCCAACCACTTGTCAAGAATCTACATGGGGGAGGAACCGACAGGAGTCAAACATGATCTCCCAGATGCACATCTATTTCGAATAGAAGCTGTACCAGCAGAATTAGAAGAAATAAATCAATTTTTAGAGAATGGTCAAGAACCTAAAGGTATGAGCACTAAAAAGAAACCAATTATAGCAATGAAGGCTACACCATTCACTCTAATTAACATATTCCTATACAAAATGGGCTTGGATGAAGTACTTTGTTGGTGTCTTTTAAACCATGAAAGAGAAAACATAATGCATGAAGTATACTATGGACCAACTGGAGGACACTTCTAGTTGGATATGATTGCCAAAATGATCCAACATTCGGGGCTATGATGGCCGACACTATACAAGGATTGTTGAAAGTTTGTTATTAAATGTGATCACTGTCAATGGTTAGGCCGAACCTTACCTAGTACTGAGATGCCATTAATATTGGTGAATCCAAGTTTAAAATTGAAAATTTGGGCTATGGACTTCATAGGACCATTTCCAGTTCCATCTAGATGAATAGGTGCACGATACATCATAACAATAGTGGAGTATGTTACTAAATGGGCAGAGGCAGAACTTGTCGAAACCTATTCTAGCGAAGTAGCTGCCAGATTCATATATGAAAACACAATTACTAGATTTGGTTGTCCACTAACTCTAATCATTGACCAAGGATCACATTTTATTAATAGAACTATTGTAGCACTAATAGAGCAGTTTGAAATTGACCATAGATGAAGTACCACTTATCATCCTCGGTCTAATGGAGCAATAGAAGCATTTAATAAAACCCTAACAAGAGGCTTAACAAAAATTTGCAACACTGAAAAAAATGACTGGGATAAAAAAATTCCTATTTTTTATGGGCTTATCACACAACATACAAATGATCCACCGACCAAACACCATTTCGACTAGTCTATGGCTAAGAAGTAGTCATTACCCTACACTTCCAACAACAAACAACAGTTATAGCGGACATATTACATATTAATGTCGAGGAAGAAAAGAAGGATCAACTAATGCAACTAGATAAACTATAAGAAGACTGAATTATGTCTATACAACATCAAGAAATTCAAAAACAACAAGAAAAAGCATGGCACAACTAGAACATTAAAAGCAAGAACTTGTCGGTTGGATATCTTGTGCTACTATATAATAGTCGGGTGAAAGGAAAACCAAAGAAAATGCATATGAAGTGGATGGGACCCTATATCATTGAAGAAATAAATTCCAATGGTTTAGTCTGACTGAGAACGTTACAAGGAAGAGTATTTTGGAAACTGGTAAATAGTGCCTGACTAAAGTGGTATCAAAACTGAGAAAAATAAAAAATAAAAAATGAAAATAAAAATAAAAAGAGAAACAGTTTCATAACTGTTACAAAATCTATAAAAACCAGAAAAACCTAAAACACAACAAAAAGAATCAAACACCAGTAAATATCAAAATGACAGGAAATATTGAAAGACGTAGCAGGATACAATTCAAGAAAAATAGTAACCAGCATTTTCACCATCGACATACCGCCTATCGACCATACAATTGACATCGACAAGAGGATCAAAATGTCTAATCAAGCTATCATGACTACGGTCAGAAGGGTTACCAAAAATAGAGCGCATTAAAAGAGCCTTCAATAGAGCATCCTTTACCATCAAATACACCATTAATACCTCCATCGACAATATCTCCATCCACTCCAGCTATAAATATTACGACAGACGAATATTTCATATCATTCTACGAAGAACTTGAGTGACAAAATTACCCGAACCCTGAGAGAAAAATCCTTGTTCAAGAAGATGACCTTGTAACTGACAAAATGACAACAAAGAAGACTAGAGCCATGACTGCCAAAGCAAAGGAGTTGGAATATGCTGTAACTCCATTGTTAAAGAGATTGGAAAACATTAAGAAAGAAAAAGTAATGGAAAACTCACAGGTGCTAATCTAGGCATAGATTAAAAAATGGGCCTACAAAAACATGAAAATGACAGAGGAAGGGATGAAAGTAAATGTTAGTACCATCATGAATCATAGGAACGCACCTCTCATGGTGATTTTTGGGGGAACAAAAGAAACCATTTTCAAATTCATCATCAGGAAATATCACAATGGGAAGTTTTACTTTGACAAACCTATTGAGATATCTGGTGAAACCATTTACAATATGTCTGGGATCTCTAACAAAGGCGAGCCTATTCCTCTTGGTATAAAGGATGGGTTATTTGAGAAATTGACAGGAACTCCAATAGGAAAGAAATAAAAAGGCCTGATAATCAAACAAATGAAATCTTCCACAACAAAAATGGTTGCAAAAATTGTGTCCATAGGTTTAACTGTTGTAGGTTGACGGTATGACATGAAGCTTGACATGTTGGAAGCCATAGACAAGATAGCTGAGAAAGGGAAACTCTATTATTGAGCACAATATGTAGCAAAAATGATCAAATCCATCTATGAAAAATGTCAGGAAACAGGCGCAATAATCAGGTTTTCATCACTAATCATATGGATCATCATGTATTATTTGTGTCCAATTGAATGTCCCCAATTCCTGGAACCATGCAGATTTCATATGTGGCATTTTAAGACATTTTCAATGGCTAGAAATACATAGGAAATTGACGAATCCAAAATATTCTTAGACAATTGGTTTCAAAATTTGAAAATCCAAACATCTAGATGGAGGGTGCCTCAAAGCATCCGAAGATGGCTGCCCCCAACAACACACATTCAGCTGGAGCTCGACCACACTATAGTCTGGTACATGCAGGGAGAAATGGCAAAGTCCAAACCCCTCGATTATCACCCAACAGTCGAGGATTTTTTTTAAGAATTAGGTCGGCAATCCAACACCAATATGTCAATACCAGCAATGGAGAAGAAAACCAACCAACCAATTGTCAACCCCTAACCGACCAAGAGAAAGAAGAATATTATGAAGTGAACCTTCATATCAGTACATTCACTTTGGGGGACAACCTGACAGAAGAGAAAAATCCTCTTCATTTTGTCACAGTAGCACAACCACAACAAACCCTTACACTAACTGAACAACAAGAGAAGGAGGGAGAACAGTCGAACGAAGAAACACAATCCGACAAACCTAAGTATGTTATGACAAAGGAGAATCTGAAAAAAATAGCTCAAAAGATATCAGCATCAAGGAAAAGGAAAGAGAGTTAGGCACAAGGAAAGGGGAAGTGCAAACTCATCCTTCCAGAATAATCAGAAAATGAAGAAGAGTGACTTTTTGTTGCTACCGACATTCTGGAAGATGCTTCAATAAATAAAGTATATATTGAGACACAGTTCAAACACTTCATAGAATCAGAAGCAAAACAAGGTAGAACTAAAAAGGTAAGAGTTTCTACCCCTCTTGAAATTGAACCTATTGACTTAGTTTCCACTCTTCCACCTCGATCTCCAACTCAAATAATATAAGAAGATACACCAGCACCAACTGACATCATCTCATATGACCAATACCAAAGCGTAATGTCGGAGACACTCAAGGAAAAAAATGATAAAGATGTTGACTTACAAAAATTCATCAACAACCTTCCCCACCTTTTCCTAAAATATCAGAAAATAAACACTACATATACACCTACTGAGTCAAGCTCAACACCAAGAACCCTCACCCAGCAACCTGGTCAACCACAAAAAGTTTCGCCAAAACCAAGAGTTGTGGGAATCCTTAAATCCTCATTTCTTAGAAATCCCAACAAGTCATCCCAAGTGGTCATATCATGAACTTCATCCTTCACACCATCCATTCTAAATCATCCCCTTCCAGTTAATGAAGTAGGTGAAGGAGATTTGGATACAAATCACCAAGTTACCAAATTAGGAAACTAGGAATTGGATAACCTCTTTGATTCTATGGAAATCGATAGTCCTGTCAATTTACAACTGGAAGTCAAAGATCCCATGCCGAAAAGTACCATCCCTACCACTCCATTAACCCTAGACCACTCACCATCACCTTTGTCGCCACCATCCTCAAAGCCTTCTCCAAATCCAAATCCACCATATTTACCACCACTGGATGTACAAATAGCTACAAATCCCATCCATTAATTACAGTTGATAAACCCTGCTGTGAAAAAAGTACAACTGACTGAGAATCTGCTATCAAAGCAACAAATAGAGTAGCAATAGCCAAAATCAATACCAACAGTAGCAGTGGTGTCCTATCACTCGAAACACAAAAGTAAAAGAAAAGAGAAAAATGAAAGAGAGCAACAGTAGACACAACAAGTACCGATAGTTATCCACCTTCATCAGCTAGGATCGACTACTGCAATGGACATGCCAAAACTTAGGGATGGAGAACTAGACCAAATATTCGAATCCCTGACTAAAGAGGTTGCGACAAGAAATCATAGAAGATAGGAACAAATAGAGAAAATCAAAGCAAAACAAGTTGAATAATTGACCAAATGCAGGAATTTGACACAAACGGTTGTACCAGGAACAACAGTTACCGACACCGACAAACCACTGGAAAGAGCATAATAGTTATTTGAATCATGTCGAACCTTCGGGCACAACCATAGGTCAAGAAAGAAGAACAAAAATTAGAACCTTTTGTGCTACTAAGACAACAGTACACACCATTTTCAGAAGCACACAAGGTACTGCAAGTACATTTGAAGGAGTCTATGCAAATAGTATAGTTACTATGGCCAGGTATTCCAGCAAGCTCGAGAGTCTCGTGAACATATCAAGTCATTAGAAAATAAAAAAGGTTTAGAAGAAGAAATGAGGAGAACATTACAAGATCAAATTGTACTGAAGACAATGAAGCTCAAAAAACTAGAAAAACAAGCACATCAATAGATCAATCAAGCAATCCCCAGTATCGACACACTAGACAAATTTTTTCCACAAATGAAAAGATTGCTCGACACAATAGAAGAAAAAGATCAATTTTTGGGCCTTGACATGATTAATATTACAGACCTCTCAATACAAGAAAAAACATCAACTCTATCAAGAATTACAACATTGACCATTGACATCCAGAATTCCCTCCATAATTGGACAGAATTTCAGCACCAAATATCCATTACAACAAAAGCCATTGTGGAGATATGTGTACAGAAATGACCATCCATTCGACTACACAACCCATGATGACAAAGAAATTAGAAGAAACTACTCCAGACAGGATATTTTTGAGTACCTCTCCTACTTCTTTGGGACAAAGAAATATTTTGTTCCTGGGGGAGATATTGGAGGAGCTAGTCAGTTAGTTGACTAGACTAGTTAGCCGACTAATTAGAGATTAGTTCGGCCTCCATAAGTCATGTCGGTTGACTGAACCAACAGGTAGTTATTAATAACTGTTTTGTAATCATATATAATAGGCTATTGAGCTAGATATGAACTTGGTTTGGTTTGATGTTTGTATGAACCCATATGCGTTTTCTGTAATATAAGCCGTTATTCAACCTACTAATCTTGTCTCTTGTCTCTACTATGATTATATGATTCTTATGTGTATTATTGGTAACTTAGCAACATTGAAGGTAATTTCATGTCTTTTCTTTTTGATAGAAACAATTTGGTTAAGCTTAATGAATGGTTACATGAAGCATACTTGAATAATAATGAGGATATTCATGAGCTCAAAATTCAAAATGAGCAACTTCTTGAGAGGTTGCAAGATACTTGTCCTTCCTCCTATTTTTCATATTTTCATATGGTAGATTGATTGGAGTATTTTGATGACATGAGGGATAATGAGATAAATGGAAAATTGAAGGTTCTTGATGTGTTTGAAGATGACCTTGATGAGAGCCAATCACTTGTTGTGGTGGAAGAGGAACTTGAGTTTCCTCTTGAAAATGGTTGAACACTTTTTGGATAAGTACATGATTCCACCACCTTGGAACCAACCCATGAGGAAAGCTTTGAATTTTTAAGGGAGATGCATAATCCTACCCCTATGGATCCTTCACATGATGAATATTTTTCACTTTCTGATCATTTGGGTGAGTTGGTTCTTTCTCCTACATCCTACACTTCAAATTTTTGCTGCATTCATCCTAATGAAGTATGGGTGAAAGTTTTATTTTTTATAGTGCCACATTAAGATTATGGAATTTATATCTCTCCTTTTGATGATGACATTATTAGAGAACCATATTCTTTACATTTTCAGAAGCATCCTTTGTTACATTATGATGATACACATCTACATGGATGCACCTATTGTATTCACTTGAGTCACTTGGAGACTCATGATTTTCCTTGCTCCATGCCTAATCCATTTGATGTTGGAGGAACTTCATCCCACACTTGGGTGAATATATATATATATATGATTGTAGAACACTATTTTTGGCAGCAACATACTATGTTATTTCATGATGATATACATATTCATGGGTGTATTGATGATACTTATTTGAGCCACTTGAAGTCTTCATGTTTTCTTTGCTCCTTATGTGGTGGAGGTTCTTCATTCACTTCTTGGATGAAAGAACACATGGCTGATTATATTGATGCACATTATATATTTTTGGAGCAGCATTATGGGACATGTGATCCTCATCTATGTCATTGGGGAAGATCTGATATAATACTTGATGCTTATGTGTATGGGCCACATAGTGATCTACTTACTTGGATGTACAAGCACTTTCATGATTCTTTGATGATGTACCTTCTTGATGTACATTTGTATGATGTTGTTATGTACTTTCATGATATATATTTTGTACTCATGATGTTTGTAAGGGTGCAATACCAGCAATGGGATCCTGGCATTGCTTGGTTTCCTCTCACTTGGAGTAGTAGTTCGATTGTTGGTTTGAGAAAGAAAGCCAACCATCAGTTGTTGGAGTTCATCTTTGCAAAGCAATGTTCTAGTTTCCTAGGTGGGAGACCTTTGGAGAGATGGATTCAATTTTCACATGCTTGGTGTTCATGGCATTTCATCATAGGAATTTCACACCATGCATGTATCAGGATCATATGGGACACTGGGATCATTTTTGGTCCCATCGGTTTCAATTTTTGGGACAACAAGCAACATTGGAGATTTATTCACCACTTAAGAACATGCTTGTAATCAAAGTAGTGCAGAAACAAGCATGGTGGTTCTTCTTTGAAATTTTTGTGGAATATTAAGAAACTCAAATTTTGGTAACTCAACACCAGCTTCAAAGAATTATACAAAACCAAAAAGGGGTGAAACTTCAGAAAAGGTTTCCAAAATATGGAGGTAAAGATTATTTGCACAATTTTGGTTTTTATGGATTTGATTAATCCTTTTGGTTTTAGTGGTGATATTACAAGATATATTAATATGCACAATAAAAATCTCTTTACTTTTGGGAACACAAAATTGCAGTACATGAGTGCCACTACTCAAGTTGTAGCTAAAGAAAAACAATGAGCAGAACCATAAGAGAGCACTTGGTGCAAGGGGAGGAGTACCAAATGAGGATTCCACTTCGCAATATAAAACAAATCAGCATACAAACTTGGAATTGCTTGAGGACAAGCAATATTGAGTGGGGAGGATTTGTCACGGCCCCAATTAAATAATTTCAAAATAATACTATTTGCAAATAATGTTTCAACAACCTACTAGTTCCATAGGTTGAGATAGAGACATAAATTTTGTAATAAGGGGATATGGGAACCAAATGGACATTATTTTACCATATTCACATTTAAATGGGTCACATAAATGATAAATGCTAAGAAAATAATATGGCATGGGTTCATTAAGACACTTGGAAGCTTGTGAATAGTTTGCGTGACTAGCTTCCCTGCACACGTGGCATGATATTCATCCAAATTTGAAAAAATGGGTAATGTACCATTATTTGATGGTAATGTGGTGTCAAATATCATATAATGATCATAGGAAGTCGAGTTGGTAAAGAGGGTAACTCCCATGGAAGAGGAAGAGACTATAAGACAAGGTGTGCCACTTGGAAGGAGATTCAACGAACTCTATGACAAGTATGACAAATTCAGACCTGATTGCTGAAATATGACAAATTTGACATGCTAGGGATAAAAATATCCACCAATAGGTCGAATTTTGGAGTTAGAGGAATCCATTCGAATTGGGGAAAGAATTGGAGCATGAAGAGGAATACAAGTGTCATGATAGTTACTAAACCACTAACATGAGTTGGAGGAATCTAATGGAGGGAAATTAGACCTTGGGAGGTTTTATAAGAGTAATTCAACTCCTTAGTACCTTAATTACACTACTTAGTCAATTTTATTGCATTTTTTCATTAATACACTATGTGGTGGACTAGGTGTGCTTAGTTGGCCAAATGCCAAGTAAAATTGGGGCATTCACACCCACATGAGCACTACATATCATTAAACCAGACACATTTGTGTCCTCATCATTTTTGGTGTGCTCCCATTCATTGAATGTGGAAAACTTGGTTGACGATGAGAGCTAGAGGTGGATTTTGTCCATTTTTGGCTTGATTTGGTGCATTTAATGCTACCTTGAGACTCTAAACCACCCATATTTCCACACCCATGCATGAAAATGTGTAATAATTGACCTAGATCATCTCAGCCACATCCAGTCAGCAACTCATGGCTGTTTGGGCTGATTTGGGGCATGATTGGCCCACCTAGGGGGGATTGATGACAATTTGGCAATTTTGACTTGTACACTCACATTGAGCTTCCAAAGAATAAAAAAACATTCCAAATGTATTATAATCCTGATAATAACATGTTTTTATGTTATACAATTAAAAATAACCTAGTTCTGTTCACATTTGTCTGTGTAAATTGCTTCTCAATTAATGGTTTTTGTTGTGTTTTTGCACCAAACTTGATTTGTGAGTTTCATTAAATCTCCTAGATTATCATGTGGTTCAAATTTATCACATAGTATCATATCCTGTTGGATATTATTGAGTTGCATATCAATTCAGAGTGGCTTGAGCTGCATTTTTAGAGGAATTCCAGATAAAATCAAATTGTGTTTTGCAAAACATTCGACAATTTCATCGCCATTAGCATAGGAAGAAATGGAATATACCCATATATTTATAACACCTTTCAAATTATTCGATTGGAAGGTAGATATGGTGATTCAGTTGAGGCCCAAAGGTCTTTACAGAGTTACCATGGGCACAGAGGTGGAGCCAAACTCTGTTGTTGAGAAAGCCAAGTCCCTCAACAGATTGGATGAGGCATATGGATTTTTGTGTCTGAGCATATCAAGAGAGGTCTTGTTACAAATTGACATTTTAACAACACCCAATGAATTCTGGGTAAAACTAGAGACATTGTTTGGGAAAACTGATGAACTACGTGGACACCAGATTGAGAATGAGCTTATCATCTTGAGTCCAATGCACTTTGAATCTATCTAGGACTTCTTCACCAAGTTTAAGTCACTTTTGTTGCAGATAAAACAATGTGGCATTGAGAAGAAAGAGGAACAACTGATTTTGTCCCTAATTTCAAAGTTGGGACCATAGTTCTCAGTTTTTATGAGCACATTTCACTCCGGCAAGTTAACACTTCTAAACTCAAAAATTCCCAGTATAGCTAGCTTCATGGAGTATCTAACTCAAGAGAAAGATAAGCTAGTCCAAATGGATACAATAAATACCAAAGATCAAGCCTTATCCATGAGAGTTTCGAATTCCTCAAAGGGAAATCCCAAGCCCAAGAATTCAAAGCTGTCAGAGAAGAAGAAACCAGAAAACCCCAAATTCAGTGATGGGGGTTTGAATCCTCCCAAGGAGAAGGACAAGAGGGGGGAAGAGAATACCAAATTCACCTATTTCCATAAGGGATGGAATACAAAGATCTCATGCATGAAAAATACCACTGACCAGATGGCACAGCTATTGGAGAAGAAAAACATTCCATTCCCTGACATCGCATGGAAGAAGGATGACACCTCCAGTTCGAAAGACAACAAGGAGAAATGTCATGCTTTGGTAGAAGTTAACTATAAATAATCATATTTTATCATTGATTTGGGGGCTTCCAGGAACATGGTAGCCAAAATATATCTCTTCTCCTCCATGAGTTCGAATGATGGCCCGGGAGTTCGAATGGGGGATTATTCAGAAATCCAGACCAAGGGGATTGGGAGTATTGACTTATAGCAGAGATACTTTAGTGATGTATTGTATGTACTAGAACTTGAAATAAATTTTATGTCAGTCTATCATATGACCCATACAGGAGAGGCAAAGAGACCGACCTTCACTCCATACATGGTAGAGATTGCAGAAATCTCACCACTCCAAGTCATGGGTATGCAGACCACCATGAGAGGATGTACAGGTTTTCTAACTTACTCCCCACTTCCAATGACCGAGCACTTCTCTTACATGCCAATGAGGTTTCAAAGCTATGGAATGAGAGGTTTTTTCACATGAACTACAATTACCTCCAAGCACTACACATAGATGATATGGTGGAAGGAATTCCATAAATCAAATCATCAACTGGAGCATGCATTAGGTGTGTAGTTGGGAAGCATCCATGGAAACGCTATGAGAAGGGGAAGGAAAGGAGAGCCACACAACCACTTGGGTTGGTATACTTAGATCTGATTGGTCCATTGCTTATTCCATCATATGGTGGATCAAGGTATGTACTTACATTTATAGATGATTACTCTCAATTTTGTTGGGTGTACTTCCTCAAATTGAAGTGTGAGGTGTTTGAACACTTGAAGATTTGGAAGGGAATTGGTAGATAATCAGAGTGGGCATGAGATTAAATTCCTTAGGACTGATAATGGGAATTTGTGTGTAAACAAGAACCTACAAAACCTTTGTGAGGAAAGTTGCATCCAAATGAAACACTCAATTCCCTGCACACCACAACAAAATGGGGTGGACAAGAGGAAGAATCAATCTCTCAAAGAGATGGCCACTTACATGATATAAGCAAGGGATCTAAGTCCCAAGATATGGGATGAGTCCATTATTTGTGCTGCACACATACAAAATAGATCCTTCCACAAATTAGTAAAAGGAAAGACACCTTACGAGGCATGGTTTGGCCAAAAATCAAATGTCTCCAATTTTAGGATTTTTGGAACTAGAGCATGGGCTAGAATCCCTTCCGAAAAGAGGAAGGCCTTGTAGCCACAAATAAAGGAGTGAATTATGGTTGGGTATGGTGAGAATACTAAATTATAAAAACTCTTTAACACTTCCACTTGCAATACATTTGTTGAAAGAAGTGTGAAATTCAAAAAAGAGCCAATTCCTAATTTCGAGCTTGCACCGAGGGTATTCTCCTCTCCTTACACCGAGGGGATTCTCCTCTCCTTAGCCATTCAAATATGTAAGTGATGATAAATGGTATTTTTTTTATGATATGTATGATATAAATATTTCTGAACATGATATTACTGTATATTACTCACCATCAAGGCCCAAGTGGGATGAAAAAATCATTCACGCTACAGGGGAATTGGCAGGCAATCCCCATGAGCCTAGGAATACTAGATCACAAAATAGTAATGCTTCATTTGAAAGTGATAGTGATCTTGTTGAGAAATTTTATATGCTGATTGGTTCTGATCCTCAGAAAAATCATAAATCTTGTAATGACCCAATATGGAAATCAGCAATGGAAGAATAATTTCAGTCCCTCGAAGAGAACAAGACATGGGAATTGGTTCCCCTTCCTCCTAAGAGGAAGCTTGTCCAATGCAAGTGGGCCTTCTCAACCAAACTTGCTTCTGATGGTTCATATATGAAACATAAGGAAATATTAGTTTCTAAGGGCTATTCTCAGGTCCATGGTGTTGATTACACATAGACCTTTGCACCAGTTGCAAAGATGGACGTTATAAGACCAGTTCTTGCAATGGCAACTAGTAAGGGTTGGCAAGTTCACCACATGGATTTTAAAAGTGCATTCTTGCATGGTGACCTATTGTTGATGTAATTGTAACTTCAGAATGTATTATTTCATATATATTATGTATTGTACCTTGATGTTTATTCTAGGATGTGGCTATAATGTATTTGAGTCATGTCACACCCCGATGTTTATTCCGGGAAGTTTCTATAGTATAAAAGTCATGTCAAGTCATTTTGGGTAACCCTCCTATTCGTCAAGGGTTAAAGTACCTGTAGTTGTGGTACCCTAGGATTATTATACTATCCTATAGAAGTCGAACCTAGGTGATTCATTGTAAGTCAGGGCAATAGTCCCCGCCATTGTGTTAAGGATAAACCTCCTTGTTGTTAAAAGGAGGCAAAGTCCCCACAAGTTGTGGTACACTAGGGTTATTAGACACTCCTAGAGATTTTGGCTCTAGTAAGTAATTTTTAAGTGAGGCCAACATGTTGGAGTGGGTTTCAAGTGAATGGAAGAATATAAATAGAGAGTGAGCCTCTCTATTTATCACACACACACTCACTCATTAGGGCACAAGAGTGAGAGGAGAAGTTGTTGGGACAAGACAGAGACTACTGCTATCGAGAGATCATCTTTATGTTTTTGGGTTTTAATTTTGGTGCTGATTCTATCTCTGAGGAAGTTGTGGGGTTTTCTCCTTTATGGTTTCCCCGAGGAAAATCTTTGTGTCTCTTGTCTCTTATGTTTTATTGTTGTGCATGTTATTCTCTTAGTTAAAGATCCTAAGATCATAATGCTAGCTTGAATGATAAAAACCTAACATGGTATCAGAGCTAACCTGAGAAGAAGACATTGTGCAGCTATAGAAGCTAGGGATTCTTACTTTTTGGGTCTCTCTCCACAATCCATCAGCAAAAGTATGCTAGGCTGACTCTCCATTGAAGGGCACATCTTTCTGTCGAAATGGAATTCGATTCCGAGCATTTTCAGTTTTCGGTGCGAGAAATTAGGGATTTCTAGAGAAGAGGATTTTTTGAGTGAGCCTAGCATAGGATTTATATCCTCATAAAAATCGAATTTTAGAGACCTGGATCAATATTTTTGGCTAGATGAAACTACGAGAAAGTCAAACCCTAGTTTGACCCCGAGCTAGAAAAACCCTAAATACTAAAACTGCTAAGTTTTGATACGTTTTCTATATCCTGAGATTGGAAAAGGATCAAGAGCTGAAAATTGCAGAGGTGGAATAAAAAATCATTATTTACACTTTTAAAAAAATTCAGCCTCAGATTCGCTATATTCTGGGAGATATGATTCCTCCACGTTAGGGTTCCAACCTCTTCTAGAATTCATCCATAAACAGGACACCTGGGGAGAATTTATCTATATTGGGCTACAAAGGTCCAAATGAAATTACTGAAGATGTTCCAAAAAGGTTATGGAATTTAATTTATGTGTTATGAGTTTCAGACCTAGAAGATGAACCAGTGACATGTGGAAATCTATACAACTTCGATGTTCTGAACAGTCTTGTAACTGGTCAACTTGGGAAAATGATAATAAGTATCGATTGGCGAAACCAATTCTGATGAAACCTATGGATTTGGATCAGATACATGTGAGGATACCTCAATGCAAAGATTTATACATAGGGGAGTAGTAATTTTATATATACCGCAGAAGTAGTAACAAGCATTTATGTAGAAGAAATTGGAAAACTAGGGATTCCTGTTTCGAGAGCTTCCCTCCACTGTTTTCAGAAAAGGACTACATTGGACAGCTCAACTTGAATATATCTATCTTTATATCCAATAATATCTAATATATTTGAAGTTTTGAAAATTAGGGTTTCTTTGACAAACCCTATATCAGCCAGCTCCGGAACTAGGACAGACACCTCAAATCAGTGAGATCTAATCTTTTGCTATTTGCATTTGAGGTTCTCATTTCAAAGTGATCTATCACATCATCTTGATGATAATCTTGGTGAAGTTGACAACTTCCAAGCATGGAAGTATATGATCTCTCTGAAGAAAATGAATTGGACACCCACGTGAGAAGAGAGGTTCTAGTTCTAGAGGGAGATGAGGCTAAAAGCCTTACACCAGAAGAACTTGGTCAAGGCCAAGAAGATCATCGTTGATTCAATCATGGATCACCTTATAAAACAAGTGTCTTCCCTAAAGACACCGAAGATGTTTGATTCCTTGACCAAGCTATTTGAAACGAAGAACATAAATCGGAATATGACTTTGAGAAAATAGTTGAAGAATGTGAAGATCCAGAATGCAGAGACCATACAATCATACTTTACGAGGGTCTCTCAAATCATAGAACAACTTGAAGCGGTAGAAGAATAAGTGGAAAATGTAGAAGTGGTGATAACCACCTTGAATGGTCTCCTAGGATCATGGGATTCATTCTTTCAAGGAATGTGCCAAAAGGAAGTGATTACTTTTAGTAGACTCTAGGAAGAAGAAGAAGCTCAAAGAATAATAAGAGAAAAGAAGATGGGAGAAACTGAATATCAAGCTCTCACCATCAAAAGAATATCCCTCAAGCGATGAGGAATATGAAGAACTCAACTCTTGAAGAATATCTTATCCACCTTAGCATTTGGATAAGAAACGATGCTATTATGAATGAAGAAGACGATGAAGTTGAAGGCTCAAGAAGGAGTCTACCCATGAAACAAATAAAGATAAGTATTCAATTGCCATTTCATTGTTTTGTCATGCATTTGTTCATATTTAGTTAATGTATTATGCATGATAGAATGGTTGCATTAATGATATTATACAACTAATATGCATGTGATGGGTAAGTAGCTCATGGTGCTATACAACTCTCCATTGCCACTTATCTTGAATGAAACCTCTTTGCTGACATATTGGATTAGTGCACAATCTCAATGTTGTCCTGGTAGAGATGGAAGGCATCTAGAAAATTTTCCGTGAGATATGGATGAATGT
>LPNX010989540.1:78604-101250 GCA_001517045.1 Pseudotsuga menziesii
ATATTTTTTCATTATGAATATTCCTTATGAAATGTTTCTAACCATACAAATGTATTTGACTTGTAGGAAAGATCACATACATAATCACCTATAAGAAAAGAAGAATGAGACTTGTTCTGAAGAACAAGTAACGACAGTTCAAGATGAAAAATAATATGACGAATGCAGTGAAATCATTGATGCAGAACCTTCCAAGAAGAAAGGGAAGACCAGTTCAAGAAGAATGATGTCTAGGATACAATATCGATACATGAAGAGAAGTTCGTAGTTCCATCATGCAGTAGATGGAAACATCGTGCAATACAAGGAAAGATTCGAAGAGACATTTGCAGCCAGTGGGAGTTGAGGCACATGACAGGAAGAATCATGTGTGCAAATGAAAGAGGACCTTGTACGATCTTAGAAGACACCCATGGGATAACACATACATGAGGAGCTTGATGAAGATATGAACCTTTGATACAAGGTTGATATAGGATGACAAGCTCATAGATGGGTGTGAGATGAACATTTGAAAAAGTTCAAGATAGAGGATCTTGGTATCCAGTGATCCTATATGGATACATAGAATATTAGTAGCATAGGAAGATACTTGTCACTTTAGTACAGAATGTTTCAGTGCATAGAGTACAGAAGACAGAGGGAGTATGATGCTTCAAGGGGACTGAATATAGAAGAGACTGAGGTTTGACATGGTACGACATGATGGATAGATTACTAATGACTCTAGGCTTTACTAAGAGTAAAGTGGATTCCAAACTTTGCTTCAAGGTTGAAGGCAGAAGACCAGTGATGCTCCTATTATGTGTCGATTCACTATTTTCTAGGCATGGAGGTGTGGACAAGGGAACTATGCAGTAGAGATCCTGAAGAGGTTTAGGATGATGGACTGCAAGGCCATGACCACACCTATGGAATCAAACATGAAGCTATTGAGTGATGCTTCATTAGAGACAGTTGATGCCACGATGTATCGTTAGGTGATTTGTTGATTGATGTACCTGATGGATACAAGACTTGATATTTTCTTTGCTGTGAACACATTGAGACATGTTCACTTGATGATTGCAAAGGGTACAATTGAGTATGGGCTCAAGTATGATGCAAATCAAAAGATTAACCTGGAAGGTTATGTTGATTCAGATTGGGTAGGTAGTGCATTTCAGGGTGTTGCTTTAGTATGGGATCATGTGTGATCTCTTGGTTTAGCAGGAAGCAATCCTGTGTGTCACTAAGTATAGCTAAAGTAGAGTATGTCACAGCTTGTTTAGATAGTGGTGAGACAGTATGGCTGAGGAAGCTAATGTCTAATTTATTTGATCTCTAGTTGATGCTACTTGTATACATTACGAAAACCAAAGTTGTGTGAAGTTGTTGGAGAACTCGGTGTTCCATGACAAGTCAAAGCATATTGAGATCAAGTATCACTATATTAGGGATATGGTGTAGAGGGGAGCAGTGAAGCTCCAGTATGTTGTGATAGATAAATAGATAACTGATGTGTTGACAAAGCCATTGGCTGGGGTGAAGTTCGACTACTTCAGGGAGAAGCTTGGTGTTCTCTAGATAGAGGTTCATTCCAAGGGGAAATGATGAGACCTAGAGCCATTCTGACATGGTGAGAGGATTGGTTCCTTCCATGGTTAGATGTAAGGGCTGAGCCATTCTGTCATGGTGAGAGGATTGGTTCCTTCCATGGTTAGATGTAAGGGCTGAGCCATTCTGTCATGGTGAGAGGATTGGTTCCTTCCATGTTAGATATGTGTGCTGATCCATTATGATGTGACTATAGGATTGGTTCCTACATTATCAGATATAAGTGCTGAATGTCATTCTTAGAATGGAGGCACCTGGTCAGTTACCAGGAATACTCAGTCTAGGAGTGAGAGCCATTTTGATGAGTAGGTTAGATGTAAGGGATGAGCCATTCTATCATGGTGAAAGGATTTGGTTCCTTCCATGTAAGATATGAGTATTGAGCCATTCTGATGTGACTATAGGATTGGTTCCTACATCATCAGAAGTAAGCGCTGAATTCCATTCTAGGAATGGAGGTGTCTGGTCAGTTACCAGGTAGCTTAGTCTAGGACTAGGGGCCATTTTGATAGGACTGTAGGATTGGTTCCTATAAGATCAGATGTGAGTGCATGCCCTTGTGACATTGGTTATCAGATGTAAGTGCAGATACCTTTCGACATGAAGGATTGGTTCCTTGCATGGTCGAATATAAGTGTTGAGACTTTCCTAATCATTGGTTGAACGGATGTAAGTGTTGGGCCTTTCCTGATCATTGGTTGAACGGATGTAAGTGTTGAGCCTTTCTGACATTGGTTGTTAGATATAAGTGTAGAGCCTTTCGGCATGGAATATTGGTTCCTTGCATGGCCAAGTGTAAGTGCTGGGCCTTTCCGATCATTGGTTGAACGGATGTGAGTGCTGGGCCTTTCTGACAGGGTTGTGGGCTATGTTACCACATGGTCAGATGTGAGTGTTGGGCATTTCCTTTCTGATATGATTATAGGATTGGTTCCTACATGATCAGATGTAAGTTCTGGGTGAGCCATTCTGACTTAAGTGTCAGATATAAGTACTGAAGAAGACCTACATGGTGGCTAGGACTACAACCAGCATGAAAAAGGGTTGGCTCTGTATGAATTCATGTGACAAGAAGAATCAAGAGATAGCACCCGTGATGATGATCCAGCAGAGATGTTCCAGAACCATATATGATCCAGATCAAGTGATGATCCAGATCTAGTGATGATGATCCAGATCGAGTGATGATCGAGATCCGATAATGGAGATGACTCGAAGGTGAATATGAGGACTCGATGATGATCCAAATGATATAGAGAAGAAGACTTGTACTGATAAATTGTGTCAAGAGAATACCTTCCTAGTTAAGAGGGAGTGTTGATGTAATTGTAACTTCAGAATGTATTCATCCGTATTTCTTATGTATTATACCTCGATGTTTATTATGGGATGTGTCTATAATGTATTTGATTCATGTCATACCCCAATTTTTATTTCAGGAAGTTTCTATAATATAAAATTCATGTCAAGTCATTGTGGGTAACCCTCCTATTCGTCAAGGGTTAAAGTCCCCACAGTTGTGGGGCCCTAGGGTTATTATACTATCCTAGAGAATTCGACCCTAGGTGAGTCATTTTAATTCAGGGCAATAGTCCCCACCATTGTGTTAAGGATAAACCTCCTTGTTGGTCGGAGGAGGCAAAGTCCCCACAAGTTGTGGGGAACTAGGGTTATTAGACACTCTTAGAGATGTTGGCTCTAGTAAGTAATTGTCAAGTGAGGCCAACATGTTGGAGTGGGTTTCAAGTGAATGAAAGAATATAAATAGAGAGTGAGCCTCTCTATTTATCACACACACACTCACTCATTGGGGCGCAAGAGTGAGAGGAGAAGTTGTTGGGACAAGAGAGAGGCTACTATTGTTGAGAGATCATCTTTATGTTTTTGGGTTTTAATTTTGGTGCTGATTATATCTCTGAGGAAGTTGCGGGGTTTTCTCCTTTATGGTTTCCTCGAGGAAAAATCTTTGTGTCTCTTGTCTCTTTTGTTTTATTACTATGCATGTTATGCTCTCAGTTAAAGATCCTAAGGTCATAATGCTAGCTTGAATGATAAAAACCTAACATCTATAGGAGGATATCTATATGCATCAAATTGAAGGTTTCCAAGAGGATCCTTCATTGTTATGTAGGTTGAAGAAATCATTGTATGGACTCAAGCAAGACCCCAGGGCTTGGTATGCAAAAATGGATGCCTTTTTGCTCTCTATTGGTTTCACTAGATGCAAATCAGACCCTAATGTGTATTTGTAGAAACATGGTGGTATTTTTCAAGTTATTGTTCTTTATGTTGATGACCTTCTCATTATAGGTAGCTGCACCAATTCAATTGGTTCAATTAAATCATCTTTGCATAGTGAATTTGCCATGACTGGCCTAGGATTGCTAAGGCAATTTTTGGAATTGGAAATTGAGTAACATGAAAGGGGAATCAAGATGAATAAACCATAGTATGATTTAGAATTACTAAGTAAGTTTAACATGGATTAGTGTAAGGTATCCAAGTCTCCCTTTCATTCTGGAATCAAAATGCATGAATTTGGCAATTTTCCATTGGTAGATATTACACTCTACAGGAAACTAGTGGGAATATTTCTCTATCTCACACACACATGACATGATTTATCTTATGCTGTAAGTTCTAGAGAAATACATATGCACCAGACACATGAGATCCATTGGAAGGCTGCAAAAAAAATTCTTCAGTATGTCCAGGAAACAAATAATTTCGGGGTGCACTATTAGCTAGAACTTCACACCAACTAGTCGGGTTTTTTTATTCAAATTGGGCTGGAGATCCCACTGACAGAAAATCAACTTCAGGTTTTTTATTTATGCTTGATGAAGCTCCCATTTTATGTTCAAGTAATAAACATCACACTATTTCACTTTCATTAGCAGAGGCCGAGTATGTGGCAGTAGTCAATGCTGCTACATAGTGTGTTTGGTTGCAGGGAATTCTTCAAGAATTTGGTGTCACAATTGATTCTCCAACCACCATTTGGGTGGAAAATAAAAGTGCCATAAAAATATCTACTAATCCATTTCAGAGGTAGAGTACAAAGCACATTGAGATCCATATGCATTACATCCGAGGCTTAGTGCATGACAGGGTGATTTCACTGCAATGTTGCCCATCCACCGAGCAAACTGCTAACATTTTCACCAAGGTTTTCATAGAGAAGACCTTCAATTACCAGAGATATTTTCTTGGGGTGAGAGAAGGATGGTTTTTTTCTTCTATTTTTTGTAGGTTTCATCCCCATTTCCATTCTTTAGGGAAGTTTTTGTCCCATGTGGTTTTCCTTCTTTTCCTAGGTTTATATGGGCAAATAAAATTTTTGAATTATGTAATTGAGGTGACTTGAGCCATTGTTTCCAAGGCCTCCATAATTTTTTGAGTTGTACTTAGTTCTTGGATTAAGGGAGGGTGTTAGAAAAATAATCCAACTCATCAGTTCCTTAGTTACACAACTTAGTCAATTTTATTGCATTTTTTCATTAATACACTATGTGGTGGACTAGGGGTGCTTAGTTGGATAAATGCCATGTCAAATTGGGGAATTCACACCCACATGATAAATACAGCTTAGTAAACTAGACACATGTGGGCCTTCATCATTTCTGGTGCACTCCCATTCATTGAATGTAGACAACTTGGTTGACTAGGAGTGCAAGAGGTGGATTTTGTCCATTTTGGATTCATTTGGTGCATTTAGTGCTACCTTGAGACTCTAAACCACCCACATTTCCACACCCACACATGAAAACATGTAATCATTGACCACATCATCTCATCCATGTCCATTCAGCAATTTGTGGCTGTTTGGGCTGATTTGGGGCATGATTGGCCCACCTAGGGGGATTGATGCCAATTTGGAAATTTTGACTTGTACACTCACAATGGGTTTCCAAAGCATCATGAAACATTTCAAATGTATTATAAACCTGATAAAAACATGTTTTCATGTTATAAATTTAAAAATAACCTAGTTCTGTTCACATTTGTGTGTGTAAATTGCTTCTCAATTAATAGTTTTTGCTAGTTTTTGCACCAAATTTGATTTGTGAGTTTCACTAATGCTCCTAGATTCTCATGCAGTTAGAATTTCTCATAGGATGCCTCATGAAGTTAATTAAAGGATTTCATGAGGAAGGATATTCTATGCACTCTATGACAACAAATGATGGAATATTCTATGACAAGTTGACAAATTAAGACCTGATTGCTGAAATATGACAAATATGACATGTTAGGGCTAAAAATAGACACCAAGTGGTCAAATTTTGGAGTTAGAGGCATCCATTCGAATTGGGGAAATAAGTGGAGCATGAAGAGGAATAAAAGTGTCATGATAGTTACTAAACCACTAAGATGAGTTGGAGGAATCTCATGGAGGGAAATTCAACCTTAGGAGGCCTCATAAAGTTAATAAAAGGATTTCATGAGGAAGGATAATAGGTTTTGATCATTTTTTAATTGGATTTTGGAATTTTGGAGAGAGATTTTGCTTGTCCATTGCACAGTGAGTGTTCACTCTCCCTTCTTGTGAAGCAATTTCGAGGGAGTTGGATTACTTTCCAAGTTGGTTGATGGAGAGGCCATTTAGACCTCTTGTGGGAGCTTAATGAAGGATTTTTATTTTCAGGTTGAAGTTCCATATAGTTGAATTCTTGTCTATCTCCCCATTCTCTCATTCCTTCTTCTCCATTTACCCACACTCACAATTGATGGCACACTTTTTGGAGTGATTCTTGCACCTTGATGAGGATGGTTGATGCCCAAGATTTTATTTATGATGTATGGCTATTTAATATCATCTCCATATGCTCTATAAGTTGAAATATCATAAATAAATGTATGAAAGGCTCGCATTCCCCATGCTCTTGAATAACTAGTTTTCATGTATTTGGCTTCAATATTGAAGTAGAATTATATCAGATTTGTATGAGGGAATTTATATGAGTTTTATGATGATGGGGAATAAATATATGATGTCTGGATCTGTAATATTGTGTCCACATTCTCTTTCCAAAAAAGGGACATTACATGGGATTGCTCCAAACTTCCAAGAATCAGGCTCTTCTGATGTCAGACTCTACCAATGCACAAGCCAAAGTTAAGAAAAAGGGGAAGGATCCCAAATCCTTTTATTCAAATACAAAAGAGAATCAGAAATATTTCAAAGGAGCATTAGGATCCAAGAAAAATAAGAGATTTGAAAAGATTAGATGTCCATATTGTATGAGAGGCTTTCATCCTAAAAGCCAGTGCATGAATAAGCAACTCGACCACCTGATAACTCTCCTTGAACAGAACCATATTGATCTTCCATAAAGAGTAAAGAAGTATGATGCTAGAAAACCGATAGGATATCATGAGAGATTACATGCCTTGAAGGGAGGCCTCACTTGGTCAAAATATTACTTGATATATTATGGAGCATCCAACCACACAATTTCCTCCAAGAAATCCTTCACCACTATCAATCTCATAGGAGGGCCTACTATTCATGTGGGTGATCACTCTCAGATCCCAGCAGTAGGAAGACGTTCTATTAAAATCCATCATGGGGATTTTGGAAACGTACTCTATGTTCCCTCTCTTGTAACAAATTTGTTATATGTATGCCAGATGAATCACACTAGCTTACCAAATCAAGTGGTATTTGGCCCCGACTCAGTAGATATCACATATATATACTGATAATATTATAGATAAAGGTATTGAATATCATGCCTCCAAGGCATATGCATTCTCAGATTTCATTCCATTCTCATATCCAATACAACTACAGCTTCCATTCAAAGAAGATGAAGGTATTAAAACTCCTTTACTTCCGATTGCAGATACATATTTATTATCTGACATTTCAGATTTAGATTCAAAAGAAGATGAAGATCAACATGATTTTGATATTGAGTTTACACATCAAATATATATAGATCTATATCCTACATCCACTTCACATCAACATCCCAAATGGGATTAGCATCTCATCAAAGAAGTTGGGGATGTTGTTGGGGATCCAGATGATAAGAGAAGAATGAGGTCCCAATATGAGAAAGAGTATGTTACACTTTCCCAGACATATCTAATTACCCCGAGAGGTGATTCATGATGTTTGGGTCATATCCTCAAATATTCAAGGAATATTTCCATGATCAAATATGGAAAAAAAATATGGATGTAGAATTTGATTCGCTACATGACAATAAAACTTGGGAACTTGTCTCCTTACCTCCAAGGAGGAAACTAGTTCAATGCAAATGGGCCTACAAGACCAAGATAGCCTCTGATGGAACCAAAACCAAGTACAAGGCTCGGTTTGTGGAAAAATAGTACTCACAGGTTTAAGGATTGGAATATAATGAGACATTCTCTCCCATAGCAAGAATGGACTCCATTAGACTTGCCTTGGAAGTTGCAGCTTCAAAGAGATGCAAGGTACATCACATGGATATGAAAAGTTCCTTCCTCCATGGTGACTTGAAGGAATATATTTACATGAAACAACCTGATGGTTACATTGAGGATCCTTCCTTAGTTTTCAAATTGAGGAAATCATTCTATGGGCTCAAACAAGCCCCCATGTCATGGTATTCCAAAATGGATTCCTTCCTCATATCACAGAGATTTGAAAGATGCAATTCAGATTACAATGTTTACATGTAGAAGAAAGAGGGATCCTTGATATTTATTGTGTTCATTAGAGGAAATTTCAACTCAAAATGGGCCTCCTAAAAACATTAATAAAATAATAGTTAAAATAACAAAATAATATTTATTAATTTTGGAGGAAGAAAAGAAAAAACTACCTTTTTGTTTGTATTTTCAACATATCTCCACGTGTTTTTACTCAAATTTTGATTGGGAGAGATGTATGGATGTGGAATTAAATTCTACATCCAACAAGTATCCACTCAGCATACTTTTGACGGACCCCGCTACCCCAAAAACAAGAAATACCTGAAAAAACATGATGATGACATCATCATCATGTTTTTTCAGGTATTTCTTTATTTTTTGGGTATCATGGTATATCAAAAGTATGCCTAGTGGGTACTCATTGGATGTGGAATTTAATTCCACATCTAACGATCTCTCCCGATCAAAATTTGAGTAAAAACACCGGGAGATATGTCGAAAATACAAACAAAAAAAGTAGTTTTTTTTATGATACCTGTCCCCAAATTTATATTAAAAAAGTGTTTAAGACCTATACGGTATTTCAAATTTAAAGCAATTTTATTGGCTAACACTTGATGACATGGAATTTGAATTAGAGTTAAAAGGTCCATTTTGAGTTGAAATTTCCTTTAATGGTATGTGGATGATTTTCTCATTACTAGTAGCTTTGTTACTGGAATGAGAACTATCAAGTCATATCTGAATGAAGCATTCTCTATGACTGATCTTGGACTGCTAAGACAATTCATTGGTCTTGGAGTAAGTCAAAATACTTATAGAATCATGGTCTCACAGTCCATATACTCATTATACATGCTTAGAAGATTCCACATGGAAGACTGCAAGGAATCCCCTTTTCCTTTCCTCTCTGGCATCCGAATAGAGGAAGGTGGATCTACACCATTGGTATAAAACACTATTTTCAGACATCTCATTGGTAGCCTTCTATATCTCACACATTCGAGACCAGACATATACTATGTTGTGAGTGTTGCTACTAGGTACATGCAAGAGCCACATGAGCTGCATTGGAAGGAAGCAAAGCGTATCTTGAACTATGTGTAGGGTACTAGAGATTATGGGATACATTATGCAGCTGGTGCAAAACTTGATTGCATAGGATTCACAGATTCATACTAGGATGGAGATGTGAATGATAGAAAATCAATCCCAATATTTGTGTTTATGTTGGGATCCGGGCCAATTGTTGGTCTAGTAAGAAGCAATCAGCTCTTGCACTCTCTTCAGTAGAAGCAGGGTATAGGGGGGCTATAAATGTTGCTATTCAGGAAGTTTGGCTACATGGAATCCTGACAGAGTTTGAGATTCACACTTCACCTTCAGTGGAAATATATTGTCACAACTAGAGTACCATAAAGATATCTAGTGACCCAGTTCAGAAGCAGGGGACAAAGCACATTGAGTTTCACATGAATTATATTTGGGAACTAGTGCATGACAAAACTATCACACTGCATCACTGTCCTACAAGGATCATATTGCAGACATATTCACCAAGTTCTTCATAGAAAAGAGATTTGTCTTTCTCAGATATATTTTAGGTGTAAAGTCTTGATTCATAGTTCATGTTCCTGCTTATTTTTTTAGGAGGGGGTTTCCCATGAGGTTTTCCCCATTTTGCTTAAGTTTATTAAGTAGTTTTCCTTCTTTTATATTATAATGGGTGAATTTTTTCCTTGTTTATAGGGCCCAAGTTTTCCAAGTTAGGATTAAGGGGGTCATTAGGATTATATAATCCTCCCTTGTCCACATATAGTCTATTAGATCATTTTCCTAACTTAGGAGTAATTTGCTAGAGTTTGGTGCCACCAATGTGCCATTTGGTGCCATCATTTCCAATTATTTCACTTTAGGAGCCACTCCGAGTACCACTGACAACCTCCATCAGCTGGTTGTAGTTGGTAGGTAGTTATGCTAATTTATCCTCCAGTTACATTTAGTTAGATTGCTTTTAGTTGATTTAGTGTCAGTCTTGCATGGATGCATGGGAGTAGGTGCCATTTCTCTCATACCTCATCAGGTTAACTAGTTTAACTGATTGATAGACTGAATTATCCATGTGCAGTTAGACTAGTGGTCTATGATAGTGATTTACACACTCCTAGTTAGCCAACCAACCAAGATTGAGTTGGTAGATTTGAATCTTATCCACTGAATCAAAATCTCCTTATTGTAAAACTGTTGGAATTAATGAAGATTAATGTTGTAATTTACTTATCAATTCTTATCAATTTTCTCTCAAATTGTTTTGTTCAGCGTACATTTTTCATTCCATTCAATTGCACAATTATATCTTTCAATTTCTCTCATTTCTTGTAGATCAATGGTTCAATAATTTAAATAATTCTCCACTTAGGAGATATGAACTTTCCAATGGGGGCCATTTCCTTGAAATATTTATGGGAATTTTGAGGTATATATTTAAGTTTCATGAAATACAAAGTTGTATATATGAAAGTTTGATGAAGGAAAGAAGTGTAAAACCTCCTATATTGACATTTTTACTTCATAATACCCATGTGTACTTACTATAGTAGCCTAAATGAATTTCTCTTGATGAAATTGGGATTTGAAGCAATTTGAATGAAAGGGTAAGCAAGCTATTAAGCCTAAGTAATTTTGTGATGCACATATCACAAGAATTTATGGTTTCAAAATATTTTTTTAATATTATTTTCACCATTTATATTATTTTGTGAGTCTCCTTGGGAAGAGGTTTCCTAAATCTCCCTTCCCTTTTAATTTTTGTTGAACCATTGTATTGTCATTGATGTCAAAGGATGAACCAACAAGCTTGATATAGGTAAAGATGTCAAAAGATGAACCAACAATCTTGATGTAGGATTGTTGTCAAAAGATAAACCACCAAGTTGATAAAGAAGGTAGATGAGTTTGATGTCAAACATATGAGATGGATAACTTGAAGATAGAAGAAATAGTGTATGAATCCATTAGGAAAAGCTTCTCTATAAACAAAGCTAGTTTAAATAAATATATAGACAAGAAATGTGGAAGGTCAGAAAGTGTGCAAATCCCACTATTGCATGGGACATATGTGCACAGATACTACCAAGTAGGTGGGAGTTAGTGTGTAAAACCACACAAGGTTGAATAAACAAAAGGATACATGCTGATGAAATATTAAACATGGTGGTTATCTTAAATAAGAAGGAAGCAACGCATCACCGAGTAAAAGGAATCCCAACTTGTGGACACATCTCTTGAACTAGAAAGAGTGTAAATAAGTAAGAGATGGAAGCATTGATGTAAGATTCCAGTGTGGAGAATGAAGAAGAAAATATTTTGACAGCGAAAGCTTCTAATTCTTGGGTTATCAATGGATCATTGATTGCATAAGAAGTTTATATAGTAGAGGCAAATTGCTCATATATGAAGAAGGTGAACAACAGGAAGTGCACAAGTTAAAAGGATACCCTAAACTAGGATGTGTGAGGAATATACACGACAATTGATGCAGATCGCATAGTCATAGAAGTGAGAAAGTGTTATAGAATTTTAGATATCTAAAGGGTGAATATCAAAAACATTATAAAGGAAAAACTATCACAGATCACAGACTCTTATGACACATATAAAAAAATTCTAAGATGCATATAAGAGAAGCTACAATAGTCACACATCACATATAAGGTAATTTTTTATTTCAATTTTTATACACAGACACTTTCTTATTAGGGATGTAGGAAGGGGAAAGGAAAGGGAGATTTATCTTCCGTCTAGTTAGTGCTGGTAAAACTTCTTAGGGAGGCAAGAAGAGGAAAAGAAATGGAGTTGCATCTTCCTTCTAGTTGGTACCGGTAAAACAAATCATGGAGTCATAGATTCCTTCTAGTTGAAGTTGGTAAAACAATCAGGGGGTTGTATCATTCTTCCTGTCGGTGCTAGTAAATTTAATTAGGATTTGGTGCTTCCATTTAGTTGCAACTAAAGAAAAAAAAGGGATATTTCATTCTTCAACAGGCTGGTTCCTGAATACTTTGAGTTGGATCTTGTGTAGATAGAAGTCCTTACAGGTCGGTGCATGTAATTAGCAGGTTGATACCTACAAATTAGGTTGGTGCACAAGTGAGTTGGTGATCACAATTTAATATTAGTGTCTTCTACACACACACAGACACATAGAGAGAGATAGAGAAAGAGATAAAAAAATGTATTCTTTACATATTTTGTGCACAATTGTCTCCATTATTATTTTTGTATAAAAGTTTTTTAAGATGTAAATTTTGTTAAGTGGAAAATTGTATAATCTTCACAATATACTGATTCACCCCCTCTCATTATATATTAATTATAACAATTGGTATCATATTGGTTGTCTTCAGTAACAATTTGACCATTGGAAGATTGATCCTTGTGCAAAAATAGACAAGCAAGAAGGACTATCCACTAACAGAGCACCACAATATAATGGCTCAAATTACACCTTCTGGATAATAAGAATGGAGGTATATTTACAACCACTAAGGGTAGATATCTGGTAGTTAGTAATAAATGGCTATATGAATCCTGAAACATATCAAGTTAAACCTCCATATAGAGGACTATATGAGTATAATGCAAAAGAAAGAAATGCAATACTTTGTGGACTAGTAGGTGTTGAATTTACTAAGGTCATGCAATGCACTTCAACTAAGGATATCTGTGATAAGTTGAAGAGTATATATGAGGGACATGGAAACATTAAAAAGACTAAGTAGTATACCTATTTAACGTAGTTTGAAACACTGCAAATGAATGAAGAAGAAGACTATATTTCAACCTACTTTCTCTGAGTTGACGAGATTATTAATTCCATCAAAGGACTAGGAGAAACCATCAAAGAAGAGTCAGTTGTGCATAAAATAATGATAACCTTGACACCCCTATTCAACTCAAAAGTATAAGTTCTAGAGGATAGAACCAATTTGGATGAATTGAAAAGAGAATAAAGATGAATTACATGGGATTATCATGTCATATGAAATACGGATAGAAAAATAAAATGGTTGCAGAAAATAAGTTGTTTAAAGGAAACAAGAAAACCAAAATGTAGAAAGAAGAACAAAAGGATCCATTTGACATATTAGATGAAGAAGATGAAATATTTGTAAGGAAGATGAAAAGGGGATGTGGAAAGTATAAAGGTAAGTTTCCCTTTAAATGTTTAAAATGTGGTAGAATAGTTCACTTCTCCTCCAACTGTACTTGTAAGGAAAACAAAGGCAGTGACAATGATAAAGAATTAGATTATCAAGAGAAAATAAATGTGTTTCAGCACAAAAAAGTAGAGAGTAAGAATAAATTTCCCAAGAAAAAGAAGTGTATATATTCCAAAGAGGAAAATTTGTCATCGGAGGAAGAGCACAACCATGATAATTCAAAAGAAGTGTTGCTTATGGCATTGATTCAAGATGAAAACTCAAAGGGTGGAAACAAATTCACATATATCAAAGGATCAACAGTTAAAGGGACACACAAAATCACATCAAAACCATTAAAGAGGTGTTCTTACAATGGAATTTATATGTCACCTCCAAAGTCTAAAGCAAAATAGAGATCAAGAAGCATAGAAGGAACCTCCAAATCTAATACAAGCACATATAATAAAGGTTCCTTTAATGGGATAGGTATGTCCCCATCAAAATTTGAAGTAGAGCAGCGATAAAGTATCCCAAAAGAAATTTCCAAATATGAATATGAAGAGAATTCATAGATTGATTAGGAAGGAGAGCTAACAAAGCATTATAAGAATTAAATAAGTAAAAAAAGTAACAAGGCACTAAAGGAACAATTAGAAAAAGAAGAAGAAAAATCCAAGGAGACCAAAGATATACGAGAAGCATTAGAGAGACATATGAGAAAAAACGGAAAGGAGTTTGAAGAACATTTGAATTGCATACACATAAATACAAAAAATACTTGAATAAGATAATATTATTCTGAAAAAGTATCTGGAAGAAAAAAAAAGTGAAAAATGAAGTGCTAACAAAAAAAAATGCACAAAAGGAAGTGGCGAATTCATGTTTAAAAAATGAAATGGTTTGAGAAAATCAAAGAACGTTTGAAATGTGTCTTGATGCAGAAACTCAATAAAAATTCAACAACATCTCAACAATTATGGATGAAATGTTGAGAAAACATAGGTCTTTGGATAATAAAGCAAGTCTTGGTTATGAAGGGACAAGTGGTAGAATTTGCAACAAAAATGAATATGGCATTCTGAAGCAACAAAATGTATCCCAGGAGAAGTCAAATATGCCTGCAAAATGATTTGAACTCAGGTATGCCAATTCTTTCAAGTTCAAAAATAAATTTCATGTAGTGAGATGTTTGATATGAAACTATGTTGTCCATGTTATATGTGCGACAAATTTGGACGTAAGGATCAAAACACTTCAAATAAATTGAATAAACTAATAAGAACTATTTTATGGAAAGAAAAAGAAAGGTACCATATACAAATCCAAAGGAAGTATGCACACATCAAATAGTGGGTCAATAAATCATCACATGTGAATACTATTGAAGTAGCAAGTAATTGTTTCCCATCTTGCTGACCAATAAAAGGTTAAGTGAGATCCTTGAATTCAAAACAATCTTCATTAGTAATTCAAGGACTATGTTAGTGAAGTGTTGCAGTTAGAAAACATTTGAAGTTGGTTATCTCATTAGTGTGATATGCATCTATTCATTTATGTGCAAGAATATGTTACATTGTCATACATGAAAGAGTAAATGAAAAGTATGAATAGTTATTGCTTGAGCACACACAAGAATCACACATATCCAAAAATAAGGATTTTTATTATATTTAGTTGATGGCATTACGAAATACAAAAAGGATCTTCAAAGGTCATATTGCAAAAAGTCACAAATAGTATACAAAAGGGAGAGGACAAAAACACTGCGAATCATAACATGTCTGTCAAAATTGCAAAGCTATTCGATTAGTGCACAAAATTATAGTACTCAAAATAAAAAAAACACAACTATGAAAGACAAATTTCAATATCAACAAAAATAGATAGAGTAAGACAAAAATAAAAAATGAGAGATTGAATGCGAGAAGTAGTTCCACTATATGTTCCTTGATGAAACTGCACCAGATTAATCTCATTCAGTTTAACAGTATGATTTTATCTACTCTTTAAGGAAACAATATCCTCGGCACGCCACAATTTATTTGTGCATGGACATACCATATTTGGATATCCACCTCTTCAGTATGAGAAGTCAAACAATCAAGTATGTTCCTAAGTTCTGCAATCTCTTTCCATTGAAACTCCACTGTCTTAGAAAGCATAGAAACGACAACATAAGATTGTTGAAGGTAATTGATTGTCATAACAAAATAGATATAAATCAAAAAAATAATGATTCTGATGCATGACGAAGTTGTATTTGAATATATCAAGAGATCGTTATCCTACCCATTCCAAAGCTAGTGAAGGGACACCAAATTGAACAAAAATTAATGATGAAATGAAAAATATTGTGAATACATGACAGTTCATGTCTTGACATTGTGATGTATCTGGCATTATAAAAGAAAGATTAAATGGGAAGAACGACACCAGGAGATTTATTTATAGGGGCATCAATTTTCCATTGGTTCCAAAAGGGGTTAATAAAAGGACAATATAAGTAGAATAAAAGGAGAATAAAGGAAAATTAAAGAAAGGAAAAATAGGAAAAATGAAGACCTAAAATTGAAGGAAGGATCTATGCAAAAGAACAAAACAAAAGGAATAAACACAAGGGATCCTTTGCACACAAAATAAGTGCTCATTTTTAGAGGGATCTCATTATAAGTTGGTGTTTACATAAATGCCGAAAGGGGGATATTGTTCAACTTGTGTGTTGTCATTGATGTCAAAGGATGAACCAAAAATCTTGATATAGGTAAAGATGTAAAAGGATGAACCAACAATATTGATAGAGGTAAATATATCAAAGGATGAACCAACAAGCTTGATGTAGGATTATTGTCAAAAGATAAACCACCAGGTTAATAAAGAAGGTAGATGAGTTTGATGTCAAATGTTAAGTTTTCTTAATTTGCTTAGATGATATCTTAAAACAAATTGTTACTAGTATGATCACTGAAAGAAAAACAAGCACAGAAACATAAGAACATGAATATTTTCCTCAGGGAAACCACAAGGGAGAAAACCCCACAAAACTTTCTTAATATAGAACTCAACCATAGCAGTGTAAAAACCAGACAACTGCTTCTCTCTTCTTTCTGGTGCACTTGTTCTTCTCTCTCTTGAAAAAATTATGTGAGTGAGTTTGTACAAATGAAGGGGAGCACCTGCTTATTTATATTCTTCAGTTGACTTGACTTAGGAACTAACAGGGTCGACTTGTCTAACTAATAGGGATGACTTATCTAGAAAGACACCAAAAATAATCTTTATTAGATTGGAACTTGGGTAATATTGACCCGACTTACATCTGAAGGTTTACATTGATTCTTTCAATGACTCTTACATGATGAAAATCATCTCCTGATGGAGGAACATAATCAATACATTGATAATATCTTCCAAATTTACAATACTTTAACACTCCCTCTTAACTAGGAAGGTATTCAACCAAGGTAGCGACTACTACCACAACTGTACAACTGACTAGTGAGTCTCTATATGTCATATGAATTTTTGGAACACCATCATAGATATTCATCATTGATCTCAGCTGGATCATCTTCTACAATCCCAGTATGTGAATATTGAATCATCGTTTGTACCCATTGAATCATCTTCTATCAATATATGGATACTGAATCATCTTCAAGGATAATATTTTATAGCATCAGTATGTGAATACCGAATCATAATCTGTCACATCTGTATATGGATACTGAAACATCTTCTATACCATCTTTTGTAACATTAGTATGTGAATATTGTATCTTCTTCCGTCACATCAGTATGTGAATACTGAATCATCTTCTACCACATTAACATGTGAATGCTAACTCATCTTTTTCCAACATCAATATGTGAATACTAAACCATCATCTGCAACTAAAACATCGTCTGCAACATCTATATGTAAATACTAAAAAAATATCTGCAACATCAGTATATAGATATTGAAACATCATCTGCAACATTAGTATGAAAATTCTAAAACATCATTTGCAACATGAGTATATAAATATTGAAACATTATCTGTAACATTAGTATATAGATATTGAGACATCAACAAAAACCTCATTAGCATGTTAGTGCTAAGAAACAAAATCATCTATAATGCTAGATCATCATCTGCATTACTAGCATAGAGATGCCGGAACCCCATCATAACCGTCAACATAAAAATGTTGAATCAAGCATCATCATCAATATAGAAATACTGAAACAAACTCATCAGCAGTCATTTCAACAATCATCAGTATGAGGATACTGAACCTGCTACATCAGTATAGGAATACTGAAACTATCTCATCAATCATCTCATCAATCAACAATCATCAATGTAACAACACTAAAACTATATCAACAATCATCTTAACAATCATCAATATAACAATATTGAAACTATCATCTCAACAATCATTAATATAACAATACTAAACCATACATCTCAACAATCATTAGTATAACAATATTGAAGCAAACATCTTAGCAATCATCAGTATAACAATACTGAAGCAAACATATCAGCAATCATTAGTATAATAATATTGAATAAAACATATTAAAAATCATAAGTATAATAATATTGAAGCAAACATCTCAAAAATCATCAGTATAACAATACTAAATATACATATTTCCCTGTAACTATCTCAGAGAAGCATCATGGTGAGCTCTCTGGTTGATCCATCTGGGAATCTTGTCTAACTTACTAACCCTTTCAATCCAACAAGCCTAGTTAGACATATGGATAATCCTGGGGACCAACAAGCCTTATCCTAACTTACAAACCTACTTGGGTTAAATTGATATATCCATACATACTAATCCCCCTAGGATCAACATGCCTCATCTTACTTACTAACCCTTTTGAGCCAACAAGCCTATCTAGACTTACCCTACTCTAGACTGAGATACCACCACTGCATCCTTCTTCCATCTACTGTCACTCCCTCTTTCGAGAGAGGTCCTTTCAAACTACATAAATCTTGTCTCAAAAGTATTCAAACTTTACATGAGATAAAGGCTTAGTAAACACATATGCTACTTGTTCCTATGTAGGAATATACTTGAGATTTATAGCTCCTTTCTAAACCATATCCTGGAAGAAATGATATCTAACTTTAATATTATTTGTCTTGTCTTGAAACACCAGGTTTTATGTCATCTTGATACAAATATGATTATCAAAAAGTATATCAGTAACATCTATCACTGCATCAAATAATCATTCCAACATCTTGGGAATCCATACTGCTTCACTACAGGATGAACATGTTGCAATGTATTCATCCTCTGTCGTGCTAAGTGCAATACTAGTATGCTTTCTACTGAACTCGGATACCATGCATGATCCCAGACTAAAGCAACATCCTGAGGTTCTTTTCCTATATTTGGCACTTCTTGTCCAATCTGAATCTCTAAATCCATGTAATCTAATATCACCACTTGATGCATATCCGAGACCATAATATAAAGTCCCCTTTAGATACCTCATTACATGTTTTGCTCCAGTTAGGTGAATATGTTTGGGTTTCACCATATACTGACTTAGGGTGTTTACAACAAAACATATATCTGGTCTTGTATTGGTTAAGTACATCAGAGAACCAATAATCTATCTGTATAAGGTGACATCAACTACTTCCGAAGAATCATCATTCAATAACTTCAAATTTGTTGTCATCAGAGTAGCCATATCCTTGCAATCTATCATTCCAAATCTGTTTGGGATTTCTACTGCATATTTTCCTTGGTTTACAAAAATCTTGTCTGGATACTAGCATACTTCAAGACCTAGAAATTATTGCATCATTCCAAGGTCTTTCAACTCAAAACATGCATCAATCTTCTTCTTACATTCAATGATGAGCTTATCTTCACCTGTCAAGAATAGATCATCTACATATAGTAGTAATATCATAATACCATCATCCTCAACTTTATAGTAGAGGTTCGGATCTACTTTACTTTTGGTAAAGCCTAAGATCATTAGAAATCCATCGCTTCTTCCATACCATGCTCTGTATGCTTTCTTTAACCCATACGATTCCTTCTTGAGTCTACATACATTAGTTTTTTTTATCATTAGTCTTGAACCCTTGTGGTTGTTCAATATATACTTCTTATTCAATCAATCCATTTATAAAGGTTGTATTTACATCCATCTCATGTAACTACCACTTCATGTTGGATGCCAAGGAAAGGATGGTTTTGATTGAGGTGTACCTAGCCACTGGTATATAGGTCTCCTCATAGTTGATTCCCTCTTTCTGAGAGAATCCTCGAGCTGCAAATATTTCCATGTACTTCTCTATACTACCATATGCTGAGTTCTTAGTTTTGAAGATCTATTTTGAGGATACCACTGACGTGTCTTTTGGTATTGGTACTATTTCCCATACATCATTCTTTATAATGGATTGGTATTCCTTGACCATTACATCAACCCATTCCTTCTGTTTTAATGCTTCTTTAGAATATGTTGGATCTTTATCAACTAGATCACACATCAAAGCCACATAACTAGGGTATAAATTTGGCTTCTTTCTTTCTCAGATGGTTCCTTCTAGGGAACCATGTTTTTTTTTCTTCTTTGATTAATTCAAGAGCCCAAAAAGGTTTTCTCTTTTGTGAAATCATTTCACTGGGTAATTATTTAGGTAACTGAGGTCCTGTCATATCATGATCCTCATGCATATAATCTTCTTCTTCATTCCTAACTGGTTTAGGACTTTTTCCATCTTTGAGAGTTTCATGATCCTCTTCATCTTCCTTATCTTTCTTTGACTTTCTGAAAGCTGTATATTCATCAAATGTGACGTCTCTGCTAAGTTCAATTTGATGGTATTCTAGGATATAGATTGATAAGCCTTTGATTGCTCACTATCTCCTACAAACAATCCCCTGTTTCATGAAGGAAATAACTTTGATCTTTTCTCCCTGGGAATGTGTATGTATACAGGACAACCAAATATCTTTAGGAGACTTACTTCAGGATTCTCTCTAGAAAACATCTCTTCTAGAGTCTTGTTCCCAAGAACACTATGGGAGATTTTATTCTGTTCATATATTGTTGTTCTGGCTACTTATTCCCATAGGTACATTGGTAGATCTTGATCATGTATCATATCTTTCACATCTTCTATGATAGATCTATTCTTTCTTTCCACCACACCATTTTTTTGTCGATTATAGGGAATGGTGAGATCCCTTTTAATCCTATATTCTTTACATTATTAATTGAATTCATTTGATGTAAACTCTCGTCCATTATCTGACCTCAATATCTTTATCTTATTTTCGGAGAGGTTTTCTACCAGGGCCTTAAATTCCTTAAAAATTTCAAACACTTCATCCTTCTTTTTCAAGAATTATATCGAAGTCTTGTGGGAATAGTCATCAATAAAAGAAGCATAGTAAACATACCCTCTTAATGAAGTGGTTTGAATTGTCATACATATGTCTGAGTGGATAATATCTAAGATCTCTTTTTCTTTACTGTCATTGTTTGGATAAGGGTTCTTAGTATTCGTTCCTTGTGAACATCCTTTGCACACTCCTTCATGATCTATCTAAATTTCTGGTAGACCAGTCACAACCTTGTTCACAATTGGTAATGATTTGTAGTGAATATGAGAAATCCTTATGTCCCATATCTTGCATGGGATTATGGTATTGGTCATTAATGTTGAATCTACATGTCTCTTTAATCTGTAGAGTCCTCCTTCTTCAACTCCAATTTCTACTGCATCATCTATTATTTTTCCTTTTGTCCACATTGTTATACAGCTGAATGGCACCTCTCCGTCCGAGTGCTGACATCCCTCAGGTCGGCACACAAAAGGACACTTATGGATTGAGGTTTGCCTAGTTTCATTATACCTTGGTTGATGATGAAATACATTACCTATATGCCCAGCTGGTTACTTTGCTATTTTGAGATTTTGAGTGCATGCGCGACTATATCTATTGGCATCTCACGCATATGCGCGAGTATTATGTTCAGCAGGTCGCCCATACATATATGCGTGGGTTGCTCTTGTACAGAGTCGCGCATGATGCGCGGGTTTCTTTACAATAGACCCGCGCATATTTTCCTCAAAATTAATTTTTAAAAACACGAGTTAATGGGAGATTAGTTGTTTCATTTACCTTAATCCCATTAACTGCTATAACCTCCCTAACCTTCGAGAACTGCCTCATTTCCTTCAGATAAATAGAGGCCTTGGGGAGGGTGTTGGATATTCATACTTGGAGAGCAAAGTTATGCTGGTGGATTTTCTACAGAATCTTTGGAGCAGAGAAACTCAGAGTCCTTTGGTGACAGAGGAGTCCCTTGTTCAGACATTGGGTTGTAACCTAAACTCCCTCTATTATTGTTAATAAAGCAGATTATTTCTTCCATATTGTGTTTCATGTGTTGTGGCTTGGTAAATGTTTATATTTCATTATAATATGTGATTTTCCTAACCTGCATCTGTATATATGAATCATACTGTATATTGGAAGAATCTTTGTTAACAGGTGAAGGAGGAACTATCCTGAAGATTTTGGAAGTGGATCAGAGGGGAAGAAGCTAGCTTGGATCAACCTTCGTTTATTACAAGTAAGTTCCTGCTACTTCCCTATTTCCTATTTGTGCTTTTATAATCAAATTGTCTCCAAGGTCATAGTATGTTGGTAACCCCCAGACCTAGGTTATTAGGTGAATTATCCATTACAACAGAACTGGTGACTCCGCTGGGGAAGCCAAGTCTGCTTTAGGTCTTTTTCTGTTGTCCTGACCAGTAATTGCTCGAAGTTTTGTTTGTGATATTGTGTCCTGCTTTCTTACTTACTGTAGCATTTGAAAGTCTTGGGTCTTTCTCTGTTTTTGAGAAATTTTCATACCCATGCACGGGTTGTCCTTATAGACAGTCGCGCATACTGAGTTACATACGCGGGTTGTTCTATATAACAGTCGCGCATCATACGCGACCTGCACTACTACCCAGTCGCGCATACTCCTGAAAACTGTGATTTTTGTGTTGAAGTTTGCTTGTTCTTTGACATGTTATAAGTCCTATTTTCTGTTAAGGATTTCCATAAGAGTGTTGCAGAGTTGTCTGAGTATATCAGGTGATCACATATTAAGTGCTTTTCGAAGCCCTTGGGTTCTTTTTACTTGTGTTATTTACTGTCTGCATTTT
>LPNX010989633.1:0-36289 GCA_001517045.1 Pseudotsuga menziesii
CGCCTTTTTGTAGCCTGCGTTCCGTCCGCCGTTGCGGGTGGCAGAGTAGTCTGTCGTCCGATCCACTCCTCTCCGCCGCCCGATCACCTACGACGCCCGTTTTTCCGCTCCCCCTCTTCTGGCACTCCTCCGCCGTTGCGGCTCCTGGATCTTTCTCCCATCCGGTGTAAGAACCTTGTCTCATCCGATCTAAGAACTGCCCGACTGCCGATTTACCTTTTCGTTGCCGTTCCGAGCCTCCGCAGTTCCTCACCCGGATGAACTAGGCTAGCTCGTTGTGAATATATCATTATAATTTTAAAATTATGGATGCCTAATGTCTGAATTCAATGGATAATGCACCAAGTTTGTATGCAGAGATCATCTCATGAATCGCTGAAGCAGAGCATCGCGCCGGAAAGGACAACGTGAACGAATGACCGAGGCGCCGATGGGACATTTTCTTTTTAGCGGTTACTGTCAGAAAATAAACGCCTGTGGAAATGATGGAGAAGGTGAAACGACCAGGAAAGAAACTGAATCGTCAAGGGCATTGAAAAGACGCGTTGAGGGAACCCAGAGGAGATCAGTTGTAGTTTAAAGTAATGGGAAGCTCGATGAAAGAGGGGCTTTTTCCCTTAGAAAATTTTGTAATTGTTGACTGGTAAGAGGAACTATTTCGTTTTGCGAAGTGAACTGCAATTTTGTCTGCTGGAAAGAGCAAAGAAGTGAAATGTACCAATGTCATTTAATGAATAATGCCGAAGAGGAACTGTCTCGTTTTCAGCTGTATTTCATGTGCTGTAAGGATATTTGATGTTTTGAACCTAAGTTCTTGTTAACTATTCTGCAGTCTTTTCTGGGATGCATTTTCACTAAGAGCAATAATTGTTGTTATAGAATGATCGGCTAACTGGTTATTTGAATATTTGTAGTTTTCATGTGCTGTGAGGAAAGTATCAGCTATCTGTGATTTTTCTGACCGTATGTGATCTTATATTGCTCATGTAAGATGATAGCCTCGCTCCCTAGGGGTAGTTTAGATAGTTAGTTATTTCTGTTCATACCTGGTTTGTTTGCTTGTGAGCATAAGACGAGAGGTAAGAACCTGCGCATCACTTAGTGACCACTCCTTGCATTTGGACCAGCCTGCATTTAGTTAGGCACGTGCATATCATTCATTAAATCAAAATACAAAAAACTCGGTGGGCCGGGCCGCAACCGGTAAAACCTTTGTTTGTTACTTTGACCTACGGTAGCCCGACCGCAAACCGGACGGATTCCCTACACCAAACAGTCAGCGGGCTAGTTGGGAACGCTGATTGGGGAGAATCCCTTACTATTGCCGCCTGCGAATTTCCAGGCCTCAACACAATGCAAATGAAAAAATTTGCAGACTTTTCACTTAAACTCTCCATGCATAGAAATTAGGGTTTACTTCAAAAATATCACAATATATCAAAATAGATCAAAATATTCACGCAGCTTCACCATTCAACTCACAACACAGTCCATAGGTCACTGAAAGCACCGGCATCTCCAGATCAACGCAGTCGATATATCACAACGCAGTCGATATATAGATCAACGCAGTCTTCAACAAGTGATACCATCATATATCACAACATAGTCGATATATAGATCAACGCAGTCTTCAACAAGTGATACCATCATATATCACAAGGCAGTCCCAAAACGCATTCTCCAATCTTCCTCTGACTTCAAAACGCATTGTCCAAATTGCAATTTTAACCATCTGGATCAGTTCATAGGAAATGAAAAATCTTAGATTGGTGTTTATAAGCATTATATACTTTCCACCATCATCTCTAAAAATTACATTCAATAATAAACTTTTAATACTTAATTTCAAATTTACTCAAAATTTGAAATATAATGAAACTTTCCTATACTATATTTTCGAAATTATTTAATTATTGTTTGTTTTTTAACATCCCTTATATTTTGGTTGGAGTTGGCGACTTATATTTTATCACTATTAAGAAATGTCACTCTGAGCGCTCCCAGTTTTAGATGCTAGCACCCTCACTCTTAGAATTGAACTTAGTCTAGTGGTGGAAAACTCCTACCAATTTACTGCTTGAAATCCGTCTAAATTATTGCACCGAGAGACACTCTACATCCCAGTATGGGGGATATCTTGTAACGTTATGTTACTAACAAAATAATTAAAAATAAAATTTTTAATTATCCGCCAAAATAAATGTCGGCCACAAAAAACAACCTAATATGGGGGAGATGTTGTAATGTTCCTAGCTAACAAAACAATAAAAAAAAAGTAATTATCCTCCAAAAAAAAGTCGGTCAGAAAAACAACACAATATGGGGCAGATGTTGTAATGTTCCTACCTAACAAAATAATAAAAAATAAAAAATTGAATTATCCGCAAAAAAATGTTATTCTTACACATAGTTTTAAAGCCATGTGCAAGGCCTCCTATACAACCCATCGTTTTATTGTACATGGTTTGGGAGGGTCTTGCAAATGGTTTTAAAACCATGTGCAAGGCCTCCTAAACAACCCATGGTTTTATTGTACATGGTTTAGGATGGCCTTGCACATGGTTTTAAAACCATTTGCAAGACCTTCCTAAACCATGTACAATAAAACCATGGTTTAGGAGGCCTTGCACATGATTTTAAAACCATGTGCAAGGCCTCCTAAACAACTCATGGTTTTAGGAAGGCCTTGCACATGCTTTTAAAACCATGTATGGGGGAGATGTTGTAATGTTCGTTCCTAACAAAATAAAAAATAATAAAAAATATTATATGGCAGCCATAAATAATATTAAATATTAATAATAAAAATATTATATTTCCACCTTTGGTTTGAATCAAATCAATGGCTATATATAGGACACACCAAAGCTGATAACTCCTTGAGTGCAATACTTAATAAGAGGTTTGCACCTAGAGATTTTTGATCCCTCTCGGCGCTTGATAGAGCCTAGGATTTGGATCTATGTTGGTTTAATTAATGAAAAAATAATAATTGCATCGAGAGTGGTGAGGTGCTTACAACCCAATATGGGGGAGTTGTGTAACGTTACATGTAACGAACTAACGTTATGTACCAAAATTTAAAAAGTAATTATTTTTTTATGTCGACTTATAAGATAAAAAAACAAGTTTAAATATAAAATAAATAAATAAAACCATATGCGCTTTTTAAAATAAAAATGTAAAACCAAATAAATTGTCATTTAAAAATTAACACCTTAAGAAATTGGATACCTCTCCATGTTTAATAGATCTGCATTTAAGATGGATCTATGCTGATTTCGTTTATTTTAAGAACATTGAGAAAAGTTTTTTTCAAGAAGAAAAATCAGTGTTCCTTGATATTCTATTAGAATCAAAGGTACCAAGTGGTCCATGTTACAAAATTTAACAAAATAGAGGCATGTTCTGAAGTTCAAAATAATTTACAGCCATATCCAATAGGAACAATGGAGCTTCCAGCTACATACAAGATAAATCCGTCATATAGAAATAGACTCACTCTCCTCTCTAAGATCACTAGCATATGACAGTTCTTGTTTCCCTTCTCAGTTTGGATGATTGATGCATAGATCAGTTTTTGAAACTGTTTTGAGCAGTTTTCTATGATGGTGATTAAGTTTTGGGACATATATTTAAGCAGTTTGTGAAACTGTTTATTATTTTTGATATGGTTAATGCCTTTGGACATAATGGTTTTTTTGATCGTTTATGGGGCATTACTTTGATTAAAACCTTAAGAGGTTTTATGAACATGGATCAGTTCCTTATTTGGCATTGATGGAGACAGTTTTTGTTTTCCTTATTAGTTTGGATGATGATGCACAGATTAGTTTTGAAATTGATTGAGCAGTTTTCTGTGATGCTGATAAAGTTTTGATATGGTTATTAATGCCTTTGGACATATTTTTTGGTATTTTGGGCTCGTTATGGAGCATTATCTTGTTGTTCCTACTAGCTTTAAGTTTGGGCTTCTCTATGTTAATGGACTTTTGTGCCATCTGCTGAATGTAAATAAAGATATTTACGAATTTTTTCCTTGGAAAAAAAGATCACCAGCATATCCAGTGAGAGAGCATAAAGAGCCCTGGAAGTATATTGAAGGAAAGATCTGGGCGTTAGCATGAACCTTAACACCATTGGGGTCATGAGAAGATCTTGTCCAAATTCTAAGAGTGGTTAAAGAAAGAAGATAGAAAGCTGTCAATACCATGAAAAACATACTCTTTAAAAGAGTTGTGTGGTACCTTCCCCAGTTTTAGTTCCTTCATAAAATTCCATGAAGGATAGGCTACCAACATTTAAAAGGAGAGGTTCCTTCGATAGACTGTCAACACTCTTATTGTGCTCCCGAAAGACATGCTGAAAAGATAACGAGAGGAAATATTTTTTGATGTCTGAGATGTGAATACACTAGTGTTCTAGATCGCGATCCGAAAGGCCAGCCTTAGAATTTTCCCAGTTGATAATAACCTGGGATTCCCCATAAGCATGAAGAGTTGGAAGGCCCAACGTCTCCACAAAGGTCAGCAGAGCCCAAAGTGCAAGCAATTCAGCTCTGGTGTTTGTGCTTTCCCCACATCCCAATTTTATATGAAAGTAGTGCGAATTGCTGATAGAGAGCACAACACTGGCTCCACCTGATGTAGAATTTGTAGTAGTGTCCAAAAAACCTGATGGATAACCACTTTGGGATCCAAGCCAATGATTCTTCGTGTCTGACTTGATTTAGTAATAGGATAAGGTTTGATATGTTCTGAGATACAATGATAGAAAGAGTCAATGTTGAGAAGAAAGTCATCAAAGATACAACGATTGCGAGCCATCCAGTTGTTCCATATGAAGAAAATAGCAAAGTGGGGTGCCTCATGATCCTTTAGCAGGTAGTTGTTCATGTTATCCACTAGAGATAGAGCCTCCCAAGTAAAAGATAAACCTATCCTGAGGGACATTTGTACTCGGACTTCTAATGCAAATGGGCCAGAGACAAAAATGTGGTTAATAGATTCAGGACCTTATTTACATAAACCACACCCATTTGGCCCCAACCAAAAATTTTCTTTTCAAAATGTTTAACAATCCATCTCCAGTCTTCTGGACCATATCCCAGAGGTTTTAAAGTATAACCCAAATACTTAAATCCTTTTTCTATTGGAATCATGTTGAAGGGCAGAATATCTTATATTGTTCTTTTGGTTTCCTCATTTTTGTTGTGGAAGAAAAAATAAAACTTTTCCATACTGATACACATACCAGATGCTGCACAAAAGAGATCAAGGTTATATTTGAAGGCTTTCCATTCTTCTAATGTGAATTTACCTAAAAGTATCGAGTCGTATGCAAAGAGAAGGTGGGTAATGGCCAACGTAGAAGAAAGAGAAATACCATGGATAATTCCCAAACGTTTTGAGTTCTGTAAAAGAAGACTGAAACCTTCAATAACCAGGAGGAAAAGGATAGGTAAGAGTGGGAAGCCCTGCCTGATACCCTTAGAAGCATTAAATAAACCCGAAGGTGATTCATTAACAAGTACAACATAGTTAACATAGGAAACACAACCCATAATCCAATTTACAGAGGCAAGTGATAGGCCCACTTAGAGTAGAACGAAACGGAGAAAGGTCCAGTTTGCACGATAAAAAAACTTTAACCAAATCTAATTTCAAAACAAGGGCATCCATTCCTTTAGTCTTAATAGAGTGCAATATTTCCTGGGTGATGCCCACCAACTCTAATATTTAATGACCTTTCAAAAAACCAAACTGTTGAGAAGAAATGGCTTTGTCCAGAATGGGTTTAAGGTGATTAGAGATAACTTTTGAGATCAGACGTTTGTAGGCAATATTGCAAAGGGAAATGGGCTGGTAGTCTACAAAGGTCAGAGGATTTTTCTCATTTCGGTATAAAGGTTAGGAAAGTGGAGTTTAAGGCACAGAGTATCTTACCTTCAATTATTGACTATTCCATAGCCTTAAGGAGGTCCTCACTAACCAGATCCACGAAGAACATGAAAAACTCAACAGGCTAGCCATCTGGGTCTGGGCTTTTGTCCTTTTTTGAAACTTTTCAAAGCCAATTCCACTTCCTCATGTGTGACTGCCAAACAAAAGTTTGTAGATTCCTCCTTGGTTAAGTAAAAGGGGAAAATTCGAATTACCTCTAATTGATCGGTAATGAGTGATCTACCGTCCTCCTGAGACAGTGAAGAAATGCAATTTTCTCCCAATGTATGAAGTTGAAGGTTGTCAATAATCAAAGTACCTTCCTCATTCTGTAAAGACCAGATAGCATTGAATTTTCTTCTAGTTGAAGCAAAACTATGAAAAAACTTGGTATTGGCATCCCCTTGGTTAATCCACTTGATTCGGCTTTTGAGCTTCCAAGAGAGAACTTCCTCGAGTAAGATGGTCTCCTCTCAAAGTTTGAGAGAGTAGTCTAAGGGCTCCATCCGCGGTAAAGATACCCGAGGGACAGGAAGTGAAGAGGGCCAGAATCTCCTTGTCAATATCAACCAAGAGTTATTTGTTTTTGGAAATGTGTTCCTTTTCCCAGCCTTTCACTTCAACCTTGAGTCTTTTCAGTTTTAAGACCAGTAGGAACATGGCATCACAGTCATCAGGGTAATTCACAACCCTCAAGGAAGAAACAATGATATCCATGAAGCCCTACTCCTTTAACCAGGCTCTGTTGAACTCGAAAGAAAAACTGAAGTGAAAGGAGAAATCATCCCATTCAAAACAAACCGGGAAGTGGTCAGAAATCTCAGAAGGGTGAGCCCAAGTACGTAAGCGAGGAAAGAGGGGCAAAATTTTATCAACGACAAGAAACCTATCAAGTCTCTTATTGATACCATTGATTCTGCTGCGGCCATTTCTCCAAGTTGTTCCTGGGTAAACAAGAGCAATATCAATCAAATGCATATGAGACAGAAGCTAGGAAAAAAAGAGGCTAGAGGATCAATGTGGGCTTTACAACCCCAAATTTTCCACATCAGTCAGAGTGAAGTTCAAGTCCCCAGCAATAATCAGATTAGGATGATCAAAAATACCCCCCCACAACAACTTTGTTCCAGTAAGCCTCCCTATGAAGGTAGGGGGCATAACAATTAAGACAAGAAACTTCAGTAGCCAAACCCCTGAATTTAACTTTAACCAGAATAGCCCCAAAGGTTTTGAAGGATTTGCACCTAGCTACTAGAGGGTTCCAATCAGTAAGCAACCCCCCCAAGAGACCAGAGGAATCGATAGCACAAAATTCCCAGCCGGGTTTGATCTTAGCAAAGGATAAGAGGGCTTGAGAGAAGTCACACATGGTTTCTTGGACTAAAACCATATTTGAATTTAAATCAGACAGTAGTGTCTTGGAGGCTTAGATTTTGGTAAGCCCTCCAAAACCCCGTTTGTTCATAAAAAAAAGTTTTTCATGTCCGACCCTCACCAGAGGTTGGCATTGCTATAAGCACCCTAGACAAAAAGGGAGAGGAGGGAGAAGAGCCAGCTCTAGTTGCCTCTTTAATTCTAGTGGACAGAGGTATGTAAGTGTCGTCATCTCATAACTCCTTCAATGAAAGAGACTTCAAAAACTTAGGTTTCATGGATTTACGAATCGTAACATTTGCATGTCTGATCGAATCCAGAGGTAAAATGGAGGGGAAGGGGATGATCGAATCCAGAGGTAAAATGGAGGGGAAGGGGGTGACTTGTCCGAAAAGAAAGAAAAATGAGGAAAGTTAAGCCTTGAGAATAAATGGATAAAGTGGATGCATCTACCGAAAGGAAGGAAAAAAGTGAATGAAAAAAAATGGCAAAAAGCAACATAAAGTTTGGTATTGGATTTGTACCCATAAAACCAATTATGAGAAAGAGGGAATAAAATAAATACCATCATCTATTAAGGAGGGTCGCACATTGAGAAGAGTTAAGTTGGTGTTTGCATGTGACAATTTGTTTTATTAGGGAGGCTCGCGCTTTTCGAGATGAGCTATTTTTTAATTACACTCACACCTTGGAGGGTTAAGTTGATATGATAGCATTGAAAATTTGTTAATTATAAAAACTTATATTTATATATTTATTTTAAATTTCAATATTTTTAAATTTAATTTTTTATATATAAAATAATGGAAAATTAAATTAAGTTTTAAGTCAAAATTATTTTGAATTATAAAAATGTAGATATTAAATATTAATTATAAAAATTTTGGATTTATTTTTATATTTATCCGTTTTATATTTAAGATTTAATGAATTTTCATGTAAAATAATGGTATGAATTTTTAACTTTGTAATTAATTGTTTAATTTGTTTGTGGAAATGTTCCATATTTGCATTTACCAATCCATTTTTATTTATTTATACTAATGGTATTTATGATTTCGAACTATGATTATTTATGAGCCATTTTTATTTATTTATACTAATAGTATTTATAATTCCAAACTATGCTTATTTATGAGTAAGATGAAAATTTGAATTAAATATTTTTTTTATGGAAGGTTATATATACAATTTTGATATTTTAAAAATAATGTACTTTTTCAATAGTGATTCACATTGATGTGGATGATAGATAGATAACCATGTAAAAATAATTGAAACAACTTAACTTATTTTGGATAATGTAGATATTATTATAAATTTATTGGTTGAGTAGAAATTATTAAATAGAAATAGATCAAAATATTGGATTTTTATTATAAATTTTATTGGAACTTAATATTGAGAATAAATGGTAGAAAGATTATTATGGATTTAAAAACAATTTTAAATTAGCATATTTTTGACTTTAGGATAAGAGAAAACTTCTATTTGAGACTCTCATAGCTCTTATTATTTTATATGAATATGAAGTATGGGGTTGCAGCATCTTTAGAGAATCATGAAGAAGGATAGACCAAATCCAAAAGGTCTTTGTAACATATAATTTCAAAAATAAAGGAAATACACCATATCTTATCCTCCTCATATAAGTAAGCCATTGCTCAATCGAGAGTTTGTTATGACTAGGTATCGAATATACAAGAACAAGATAAATAACAAGGGAGACAAGTGACTTCCTAAGAATGCTTCATACTCTAGTCAAAACAACCTACGACTTAAGTGAGGTTGGCATAAAAATGCCATGCCTTGGCTAACTCATCAGGGATTCAAGAAAGATGACAATTTGCAAAATAGTAATAATATTAAAAGTATTATGCATCTAAATCAATGTATAAGAGATCATTAAGATATTATAAAGAGACAATCAACCCTAATATAGAAGATCGAAGGTATCTTTCTATTTTAACAAGCATAAAGAAAAAAATTAAGATTGCTAAAATAAGAACAGACTCTCACAAACTTCATAGTGAAACAAGACATTGTGCAATTCCTAAATGGTCACATGATGAAAGAATTTGTCATCTTTATGATACTAAGAGGGTGAAAATGAAAATCACTTTCTCATAAAATGTCTTGAGTACACCAACATTAAAGTGAAATTTGGAAATATTTCCTACAATATTGACCTCCTAATCTTGAACTCATCATAACTATGATGGTTTAGAATTGCTTCTCTTAAATACTTAGTACATAAATAAAAATTCAAGAAAACCCAAGTGTTTCCCTGCCTTTTATAAGATAAACTAATCATTATATAATATTGTACAATCTCATTATACAAATTATAATTGTAATTTTGACAAATATTACATTATAAAATCAAATGAAAAAATTCAACCATTTCCACTAAAAAATTCAACCATTTCTAGCAATAAAAAAACTGCAATTTCAACCATTTCCACTAAATTTTGGCAAAAAGAACTACCAAATAATAAATAAATGACCAACCTATCTAACCTACACACTTAATAAACACTCAATTTTTTATTTTTGAAAATTAAAACTCTTCATATGCATACTTTCAAAATTCAAAATTCAAACAGTTATCAATGTAACAAATATTTATTTTAATAGAGATCCCACCCTAGGTTTGAACCATAGATTTAAGATTAGATTGAGAACAACATATAATACTTTTTTATAATAAAATAATTGCTCTCCTATCTCCATTTTTTGTGAAAAGCTTATCACCTTTGGCACACAATCACCCACAAAATATCGCCTTGTCCCATCACCATATGTTTAGCTCGTACATACAGCAGAGGCATGGCCAACTGATTTGGAGATCCAGGTGTTACGTAAGTAGTAGTTGTACAAACAGCCAATTACTATGGAGATCCACGTGTTATGTAAGGAGTAGTTGTACAAAGACCAGTAACATGGCCAAATTGGAGGTGCACATGACCAAATGTGGCAGGTCGCTAGGCATCAAGATAATTGTAGCGCAATGATAGGTGACCAACGTGGTCAAATATCAATAGATAACCATATTACCACCATAGAGAACAGCAATTTCTAAGTGGATGCGATAATGATGAAAGTTGTTAGCTGACCATTTTGGAGATAATGAGAGGAACATGATAGTGCTTCTTACTCAACGCGGCTATCCAAGGAAGTCCAGTAATGATGGGTTTAATTATAGGTTGTGTTTTAGGGTAATTATGAAGATATAGTATTGTTATTGTCTTAGAGATAAGATAATGTTTTTCTACAACAATAAAAAAGAAACTATATTTGATATTAAGATGTTGAATTAAAAAAAACTATATTTGATATTAAGATGTTGAATTAAAGTATATATTACTAAAAATACAAAATATAAATGCTTTATCAATGTTGAGTTCTCTCACCTATACATGTTTATAGAAAACAGAAGTCAGAAATTGATTGTGTACAAGAAAACTTCTAGCTTGTGTACAAAAACAAATAAGCATACAGATATGGATATATGTCTATGCAGAATAAACGATATTGAAGAGAAATAGTATATATATATATTGAAAAATCTAAATTGTCTTCCTAGATAAGAAGACTCCCTGATTAAAAATTTATAAAAAACATACTACCCTTAGGGAATCCCAAGGCCTTCTTAGAAAGTAATCTACATGTTTGTTAAAACATCTATATATATGTAAAAAAGTGATCTCATCAAAATATTGGTGAAGGTCTCTTATTTGATTCATCCAATGAAACAAAAATGGAATGTGAAGATGGCACAACCTTTTTCCTAATCTATGACGATCCTAGAATCCCCTGCCACCTGCATTTTAGATATATTACAATCACAAGCAATATAAAGGAGAGCCCAAAGTGCTAATATTTCTGACCTTGTATTTGCACTACACCCACAACCCATCCAAAATCTAAAAAAATGACTAACTATAATATGTAAAATACTCCCGTGCCACCTATACCAAGAGCCATATTTTACCATAAAAAAGGCCAAATGGAGAAGATTTTGAGAAAGACAGGCGTAATGTATCTTATATCTTCCAACCTTTACAACATGCTAGTCCTTATAGGACCCAATACTGGAGCTTACCTCTCTGAAAGAGAGAGGGGAGCATCATCAAATAAAACTTTGTTCCTATGGATCCATATATGCCAAGAAATGAAAACTGGTAAAGTTTTGTGAAAAGGGACTGATTTGCTCCAAGAATTGAAGGAGGTAGATACCAAATAAGATGCCCAATTACCAGCTATTTTTAATAACTTTTGGATCTTATGCCAAACAAATTTAGTGAACTTATAGATAACCAAAATATGAAAAATAGATTCATTGTCTTCTCAACACAGGACACAAATACTTGAGCTAGAGCCCCCTTTTTTCTTATATATTTCCTAGGTGAGAGTTTTTTTCTCCAAAGCCAACTAAGAGAACAGGAGGAATTTCAAAGGAAAGTTCCATTTCCATATACTAATATGCCACCACTTGATTAGGTTTTGATCTTGACAGGGAAAAAGAGCATCATAGGCATATTTGGTAGATACCTCTTTCGAAGAATCGTTCCAAGACAAAAAAAAGTGAGTGTCTCTAGAGCTTCCTAGAACAATAACATGACAATACAGGCTAGAGATATACCGAGGCCATTCTAAGCCCAAATCACTAGAGAGGACCAAGTCGGAATCATTCATCCACCGATGATGATCAACACCCCCCCCAAAAAGGTTTGATAAAGGTATTTGATACCAACAACCTTTAAGAAATCCAAAAGGAGGACAAATTTTATAAAAATTGCGCCCACCCCCCCAAGAAGGGATAAATTCCACAAAGAATCCTTTTTCCATCCCCAATCTTCCAACAAGCCAAGCGCCAACAATAAGAAAAGCCAAGGAAACATTTCTCCAAATATTGGACACATTTCTCCCTGGACATCCACCATCCCTACACCAATCTTCAACATAAATTGATTTTAAATACTTACCTTTTATCACTTCACTACATAGGACACCATGAAACAAATATCTCCAAAGAGTCTTGGATGTTAGTGCATTCCCAAATAAAAATATATTTTCCAGACCCCATCCCCCCAAATGTTTAGGGGAGGCAAAAGATTTCCAATTAACCAAGTGGAAGGATTTCTTTTTATGTGTCGTTTACCACAACAATGAAAAACATTTTTGTTGAATCTTATCAAGGATAGACTTCGGATATTAGCCAAAGAAAACCAATAAATGGGAATGTTCTCCATAACATATTTAGTTAGGATCAATATGCCCAAGTGACAACCACCTGTAGGACCAAATATCCATCTTCTTATCATTTTTCTTCAATACCTAGAGCCAATCTTCCTTCCATTAATAGTTGGGCTTAATGTAATAACCTAAGTATTTGCATCCTTCATTCAAAGGGAACATTTGATAAGGAAGAATATATTGAATCCTGGATTTAGAAACTTCATTCACTACATTCTCCAAGAAAGAGAATTCAGTGGAACTGATTACCATTCCTCATGATTCACAAAATAACTCCAGGATATCTTTGAATACTGACCATTCCACCACCGAGCCTTTACCAAAAACAAGGACACCATATACAAAAAAGAAATGAGTTATCTTGATATCAAAGATTGGAATATATTGGAGAAAATGTCGTTCAAGCATTACATGGTAAATGTATGTATGGTTGCTCATTAGATTTTGATTTATGTGAACATTGTATATGTAGTAAACATAATCAAGTAAGATTCCCATTTGGTGATGTGTTTACTTACAAAATCTATGTACTATGTTTCAATCTTATATTATTTCTCAAGGAACACATGGATCTATTTTTTCATGAAAAAATATGAGGTTTTTGCTAAATTTAAAGAGTTTAAGGCTCTTGTATAGAACTAAACAAACAAGAACATAGAGGTGTTTAGGACAAGTGATGGTGGAAAATTTTGCAAAAATAAGTTTGAGGAATTTTGTAAGAAGTGTGGAATAGCAAGGTAAACGACTAGTCCATACACACCTCAACATAATGGAGTTGCATAAATACTAAACATGACACTAATAGAAAATGAAAGAAGTATTCTTAGTGGAGTAGGATTATCACATGGATTTGGGTAGAGGAAATTGATGCAACATGTTACTTGGTAAATTAATCCTCTACATCAATGTTGGTTGGAAAAACTTTGAATGAAGCATTGACTAGTAAAAAACCTTGTCTTTAACATCTTAGAATTTTCGGTTGTGATGCTTATGTGCATGTTCTAAAGGAAATAGGAGTAAGTTGGATAATAAAGATGAACACAGTTTCTTTATTGGTTCTAAAGATGGTATAAAAGGTTAAATACACTTTGGAGCCTAGTAACAAAGACAATTGCTTACATTCAAAAAGTAGTATTTTAGAGAGGTTAAAGTTGTTCCCAAACAAGAAGTCCAAACAAGGGAAGAAGAACTAGAAACACTAGAGTTTTAGTTGGATATTGAATAATTTGACTCAACAAAGGAAGATGGATGAGAAGAGAAAGATACTCATACTCAAGTCTTGAGGATATCTATTCGAGAAAGGAGGTAACCTCGCTTTATTCATTCTAGTTTTTTTTTGTGTTACTAATGATGACCCTATAACTGTTAGGGGGGTAATGGATTCAAGGGGCCCTAAAATCTAGAAGAAGGCCATGGTTGAAAAATGAATGACTTGGATAAAAATGATACTTGTATATATTTGAGTTGTCAGTTGGAAGAGAACCTGTTAGTACAAATATGTGTTTAAGAAGAAGTTGAATGTATAAGGGAAGATAAAGAAGTACAAATCTTGCTTGGTAGAAAAGGGATATTCCCAAGTGGACTGAATTTATTTTTTTGAGATTGTTCCTTTTGTTTATAAATTAACTTCTATAGATTTCTTTTGTCTATTGCCACTACTTTTGAACTTGAAGTAGAGTAGATGGACGTGAAGACAACATTCCTGCATGGGATCTAAAAGAAGAAATCTACATGAAACTTCCAAAATGTTTTGTAGTGAATGGAAAGAATGAGTTGGTATGCAAGTTGAAGAAGTTTATGTATGGATTAAAACAATCTCCTAGAATGTGAAATTAAAAATTTGATACTCATATCTTTAGAGGTTTCTCAAAAAAAAAAAATCATTGTGTTTACTCCAATCATGTTGGTGACCATTTTATTTAAGTGGTCTTGTATGCTGATGATTTCTTGTTGATTTGAAACAACAAGTACATCATAAGGGATGCCAAAGCTAAGTTGCCTTTTGAATTTTATATGAAAGATCTTGGTGCCGCAATTTTATTTTGGGCATGGAAATTAAAAGAGATTGGGAAAAAAATAAACTTTTGTTGAATAAGAGGAAATATGTTGAGACAATATTGCACAGAATGAACATGCATGATGTAAACTAGTCAAAGTTCTTATTTTTGTATGTCTGAATTCATATACTAACTTGTGTCCCAATACAGAAGAAGAAGTAGAGGACATGTCCCGTGTTTCCTATGCAAGTGTTGTTTGAAATTTGATTTATTTTAAGATTTGTACTAGACTAGACATTGCTCATACATACGAAGTTTTGAGTAGGTATGTCAAAACTATGTCAAAACCAAAGAGATAACATTGGACATCAACAAATAGGGCCTTCAAATATTTGTGTGGAACCTCAAATTATGCAACTTTCTACCAAGAAAGACATGGACATCACAAAGAGATAGATATACATAGCTTTGTTGATGCAAATTTGGCCAAAGATCTTAAACACAAAAAGATCTACAAGTGGTTATGTCTTTAACCTATTTGGTGGAGCAATTACTTGGATAAGCAAGATGCTTCCTATAGTTGCATTGTTAACTATTGATGTGGAGTACATGACAAACACTCATGGAAGTAAAGGTATTGATTTGTTTTAGAAATTAGTGAGGATAGTATGTGACAACTCAACTGCAATTTTTCTAGCAAAGAACCTTGCTTATCATTCCAAGACAAATCATATTGATGTACAATGTTATTTTGTTAGAAACATGATTGAACACAATAAACTGTTTTGGGGGAAGGTTGATACCTTGAATAATGTTGTAGAATCATTAACACACATTATCAATGCTAACAATTTGTCTTGGTGTAGAGAATCAATGGGCATAACTACCCTTACCAATTGATTATATAAATGCCTTTCACCCAACCCCTATTTTGCAAATAATACAATAGAAATATATTCTTAGACATGTGTTGTACTCTTTGCAAGTAGAGATAGTTTCATCATAGAGAAAAGGGGGTTTAGGGAAGTGATTACCCCCATATCGGCTGGGGGTTTGTAGGGGTAAATCCCTAGAACAAAAACTTTGGGTTTGTTTTGTGCTTTTTTGTCAATGTTTTTTCAACCCATTGTAATTTAATATGGGTTTTTGGATGTTTCAACATACTTAAATATTCATGTATTATGAGTGGTGAAGTTAAGACAATGAGACAGAGAGAGGTGAAACTCTCAGTTAGGATGATTTCCAAGGTAAATCTTGTGCATACTGTGTGAATGTGTATTTTAGTACTTGCCTATGGCAATGACTACTGTTTTAAACTTCTTTAATTAGTTGTGTGGGTTGTAAAAAAATTTGCCAAAAATTTACATTATTTCAAACAATTTATTAAAGTGTTTTTTTTAATTATAAATCCAAAATATCATTTAACTAGGGGATGGAGGCTAGTACTGGCATTCCCTCCCTTCATCCACCTGGATGATGATGTGGAAAACAATGTTACACATACCGTGAGGGTCCATGTGGTAGCTCCATGAGTCAAGTAGGTGGTGAATTTTAATGCACTTTATGTTTCTTTGTTTCCCAAGTGTTGGAGCCATTCTCCCAAGCTCGGTATTCTCCTTTGTTCATTTTTTCTCAGTCCCTATGAGTGGGAAGTTCCCCACGGTGGTAGTGGTGTTCCCTAACTCGTTTGGTGGCAACATTGCATGCTTGTGCTAGTATTCCTATGGTTCCATGGCGATTGATGTTGGTGTGTGTTTCATATTGTCTTCTCATTTGATTTTTCATGTGGTTTTTACTTGGTGGTTCTTTGCAGTCTGGTTAGTTGGTGTTGCATAGACCCTCTATTGTAGTTATTTGGCCTCTGTGGTTGTGCATACAAAGATTCTTCTTGGTCCAAAAACGACCTTTGCATTTAAAGTTTGTTCTAAAAATAGCCTCTGCATTTTGTGTTTTTTTTTCAGAAGCTCCGTTATTCATGCTCCATTTGATTTTCTTGGTCGTGGTTTATGTGGCAGGTCGCAACATGAGGGAGGATGTGGGGTTCGTTGGATGGAAGAACATGTTTTTTTTTATGGATGGAAGCACGTTTTCTCTGGTAGGGATACCTTGTCAGCTTCTCCATGACTATATTTTTCAACATAGTAAATTCCTCCATGGGTTTTTGTTGTTGGTTATTGTTGCTTCGTCTCTAGTTTGGTTGGAGATTGTTAATGGTTTAATGTTTATCTCTGGTTTGGTTGGAGGATGTTAACAGTTTGATGTTTGTCTCTAGTGAGGTTTGGCTGCAGGCTGTCTCTGGTTTTCACCGGTTTGATTCCTATATTTTATCTCTGCATTCTTGTTGTGGGTGTTGTAATAGGGTCTTTCCTGCAATGGATTTCAAATCCCTAATTACATTATTGCAACGAGATTCACCCTATATTTGCAGTGGAAGGGTTTGTCCCATTGTTTAAATTGTTGGGCTAGGGTCTTATTGTAGATAGACGGTTTGTCCCTTTGTCTTTTTGCCTCGTGGGATGCAACTTTTTGTAACTATTTACAGAGGTAGGGTTTATGTTGAGGCATTTGTCGAGGTAGGTTTATTTTTGTTAAGGTGGGGTTCTAGTCCAATTCTGAATTGTTTATGTATTTATGTATTGGGGTGAAATTCAATATGACAAAGACTATTCTGCATTCTTTGTTTTGTTAGTAGAAATCAATTACTTCGATGTGGATTTCCATTGGTATGATGTTGTTATAGGAACTGAGAAATCAGTCTATTGTTGTTGGTATGTTTTTCACATTTGTTTATGGCATTAAAAAATCATGCTATTGCACTAGCTATGCTTTAGTTGCTTGGTGAATTTGTGAAGTATATGATATTGTTAATATGTTGTTATTGGTGAAGTATATGAATATTGTTAAGATGTTGCTTGGTGAATTTGGTGAAATGTATGGTGAAGTATATGGATATTTGGTGAAGAATATGGATAATGTTATGAATTCTTAGTAAATTTGAATTCTTGGTTTGATTATGAATTATATTTGTTGTTGTTAAGTGTTTGGTAGTTTTAATATCTGCATTTTGCTAGTCTTATCCCTATTCATTTTTCCAGTTTTATCCCTACTCAAAATCTTAGCTAGGAAAGGCCAATATGCTCCGTGTTTTAGAGCCATGGCTCTTATATTGAATTTAAGCAGAGATTGCAGAGTTACTTTACTCTTTTACTTACTACATTTTGATTGTTAGACTATGGATTTTGTTAATATGTTGCTTGGTGAATTTGGTGAAGCATATCGATATTGTTATGAATTATCAGAAAATTTAATCATTGAGTTTGAATTCTTGGTATAATTATGAATTATATTTGTTGTTATAATGCATTTGGTATTTTTGATATCTTCAGTTTGCTAATCTTATCCCTAATCAGTTTGCTAGTCTTAACCCATAAGCACTGGGTTTTAGAGACATGGCTCTTACACAGAAATTAAGCAGAGATTGCGGAGTTTTACTAAGTTTTACTTACTGCATTTAGATTGTTATACTATGTCACAATAAAAAATGTATATATTAAAAAGAAAATTAATAAGCTTTCCCTTTTTCTAGGCCCAAGATAATAAGATTGATCTAAGTGTTACCAACCATCAGATGGATATGCTCCCAAAAGAAGAGTAGGAATTCTTACCCAACTTAGAGATTTTGTTAGAGTTTATGAAAAGGTTGAAGCGAGGTTTCCATGACTTTAGAAATAGTTCATATTTATCCATAAACCAAGATTTGCTATCAACAAGTTGTGCTTTATGGTTTCCCCCCCTACTACAATGAAGTTGAGAATAAAAAATTCCTCTCCAATAAACAACTCTAGGATTGAACAATCTATTTCTGTAGCATTAAACTTGAGTATATTCTTCATCCTTGAGAAGGATGAGTATATTCATTGCTTCGGTATTATTTTTTTTCCTACTATTTCTTGTTTCCATGTTATTTATTTCACCCAAGGTGAAATAGGGAAACTATATTTCTAGAAGATTACTATTGTCCATCAATAATCTTGTTAATCCCCTCCCTCCTCTCTTACTACTTGCCATTAACTACTTAATCGTGTCTTAAATTATTGCTTTTTTTCTTTATCTCCTTGTCAATATCAACCAAGAGTTTTTTGCTTTTGGAAATGTGTTCATTTTCCCAGCCTTTCACTTCAACCTTGAGTCTTTTCAGTTTTAAGACCAGTAGGGACATGGCATCACAGTCATTAGGATAAGTCATAGCCCTCTAGGAAGAAACAATGATTTCCATGAAGCCCTTCTCCTTTAACCAGGCTCTGTTGAACTTGAAAGGAAAATTGAATTGAAAGGAGAAATCATCCCATTCAAAACAGACCGAGAAGTGGTCAGAAATATCAGAAGGGTGAGCCCAAGTACAGAACCGAGGAAAGAGGGGAAAAGGTTTATTAGAGACAAGAAAGCTGTGAAGTATCTTGTTGATACCATTAATTTTGTTGCGGCCATTTCTCTAGGTTGGGCCCGGGAAAATAGGAGCAATATTAATCAAACGCATACGAGACAAAAGCTGGGGAAAAAAAGAGGTTAGAGGGTCAATGTGGGCTTTGCAACCCCAAAATTCAGCATCATTCCGAGTGAAGTTCAAGTCCCCAACAATAATCATATTAGGATGATCAAAAATACCCCCTCACAACAACTTTGTTCCAGTAAGCCTCCTTGTGAAGGTAGGGGGCATAACAATTAAGGCAGGAAACTTCAGTAGCCAAACCCCTGAATTTGAATTTAACCAGAATACCCCCAAAGGTTTTGAAGGCTTTGCACCTAGCTGCTAGAGGATTCCAACTAGTAAGTAGTCCCCTCAGAGACCAGAGGAATCGATAGCACAAAATTCCCAGCCGAGTTTGACCTTAGCAAAGGATAAGAAGGCTTGAGAGAAGTCACACATGGTTTCTTGGAATAAAACTATATCTGGATTTAAATCAGATAGTAGTGTCTTGAGGGCTTTGATTTTGGTAAGCCCTCCAAAACCCTGTATGTTCATAGAAAGGATTTTCATGTCTGACCCTCACCAGAGGGTGGCATTGCTCTAAGCACCCGAGACGAAGAGGGAGAGGAGCTTGCTCTGGTTACCTCTTTAATTCTATTGGATAGAGGTATGTAAGTGTTGTCATCCCGTAACTCCTTCGATGAAAGAGACTTCAAAGGGTTAGGTTTCCTGGATTTATGAATCGTGACATTTGCATGTCTGATCGATTCCTGAGGTAAAATGGAGGGGGAAATGGGTGACTTGTCCAAAAAGAACACTGAGAAAAGTTAAGCCTCTTAACACGTCTCAACAAAAATGAATGGATAAAGTGGATACATCTACAGAAAGGAAGGAAAAAGTGAATGAAAAAAGGAAAAAGCAACATAAAGTTTGGTATTGGATTTCTATCCATAAAACCAATTATGAGAAAGAGGGAATAAAATAAATACCATCATCTATTAAGGAGGGCCACACTCTTTAGAAGAGCTATGTTGTAATTTACACTCAGATTGTGGAGAGTTAAGTTAGTAGGCTTGCATGTGATAATTTGTATTAGTAGGGGGTGTAACAACCCAGTTTTGACCCCGTTTGCGTTAAAAATGTATATGATGTATATATTGTAATTAATCATGGTGTGGAGCTAAAGGAAAAAGCCCCACCATCGATTTGGTTGTTTTATGTTTTGGTGATTAAAATCATTGCCAATGGTATATCGTGATATCCGGCACATTATAATTTTGGCATCATGTAAATATGCATTTTAATTAAAATAAAACCCAACCAGCTATGTCAATGCAACCATAATGAAAAGGGCATGATTTTTTCTAAGGATAAGGAGGGGGAATTATTAAACCTTGGTCCAATGGGGGAAAGCCAAGTGTCAGCTGTTAAACCCATTTAGTTGTCACACACCCTTTTTGACTTACTCACCTTCCCTTGTCTCAATCAGTCAACTACCAATTTAAAAACCTCTATTGTTAGTTGGCCAGTTATTGCTGAGCAGTGGTGTGTGGCAGGACTGTCAGTCCTTACCCACATGCACACTCCACCAGTAGAATCGTTCACCCTCACATGGGTAGGAAGAGAGGGGACGACCCCATTCTTGCATCCTTGCTCATCCTCATGCTGAGACAGTAGTTTTTCTCCTCACGCGCAGGTTTGGGATTTTTCCTCACGCAGTCACTCAGTTTTCACGCGTGCATGCAGCGACTAGTTCAGTCTTCGTTTTCCAATTCTGGGCCATGTGTGTGCATTTTCCTTACCGGATTTGTGGTTCTGTGTATACGTTCCCTTGTCCATATTGAGAGTCTGATATCCTCTTCCAATTTCGGGCTGTGTATTTCCCGTTGCTTCAGTGGTGAGATCGGGGTTGTTGGTTTCCCCACGATTTTGGTTTGTTGTGGGTTCATTTACGTTTTTGGGTTGCTGTGAGTTATTATTGAGTCATTTTGGCCATGATAGGGCCAATAACAACTCAGGAATCAAATTTCCTAGCAGAGCTGTGTATTACCTAAATTGTCACCTCAATTGTTTGGTGGTGTTGATTTTCTTCCCCAGAGCTGTGAATTGCTTGTTTTGTTGTGTGTATGCAGTGGTTGGTCTTTGGACTATGTTGGAGTGGGAATGAAGGCTTGGTATGCTTGATAAACCTGGTGTGTTTGGGAGCTTCATAGATAGAGCTAGAGGGTTGGATTTCTTCTCCATAACCCATGAATAGCACATGAAGGGAAGTCAGGGCCTTAGGGACTGTGTAGCAGAGAAGGGACTGATTCCTTGTGTTGGGTGTGTGTGGGTGTCCTAGAAGTCAGGCTAGTTCTGGTGTAGGTGCCCTTAGCTCTTCAAAGAGTCCACCAGCTTAGCATTCAGATTTTCCCAGCTCCCTGATGGCTTGATAAACCTAACTGTGTTGGCTTGGCTAATTTGTGTACCTTTAGCTATGTGTGAGCCTACTTAGTTCCTTATTTCTTGGGGAATCATGCCCAGCTCGGGGGTGGCAGTGTTGCTGAGAGATTAAGGATCACACTGGCCTATGGTTAGGTGGAACGTTGCAATGACGTAGTTGGTTGCGAGACAAGTTCTTCATAAGATAAGTATTCTTGACTATCTCATCTCTACAAATTGTATTTTGTTGTTTAATGAATTATGATGAACATGTTGAATGCCTGAATGTATGTTTTGCTTCCGCTATATGCTGAATAATTATGCATCTCTGCATGTTTTACTTCAAAGCATTTCAGTTTTTATGTATGTACATGTTCATGGGGCTAGTTGCTCGGATAGTTAATGGTATGGTAGCATTCTATAAACCTGGTGTGTTTGGGAGCTTCATAGATAGAGCTAGAGGGTTGGATTTCTTCTCCATAACCCATGAATAGCACATGAAGGGAAGTCAGGGCCTTAGGGACTGTGTAGCAGAGAAGGGACTGATTCCTTGTGTTGGGTGTGTGTGGGTGTCCTAGAAGTCAGGCTAGTTCTGGTGTAGGTGCCCTTAGCTCTTCAAAGAGTCCACCAGCTTAGCATTCAGATTTTCCCAGCTCCCTGATGGCTTGATAAACGTAACTGTGTTGGCTTGGCTAATTTGTGTACCTTTAGCTATGTGTGAGCCTACTTAGTTCCTTATTTCTTGGGGAATCATGCCCAGCTCGGGGGTGGCAGTGTTGCTGAGAGATTAAGGATCACACTGGCCTATGGTTAGGTGGAACGTTGCAATGACGTAGTTGGTTGCGAGACAAGTTCTTCATAAGATAAGTATTCTTGACTATCTCATCTCTACAAATTGTATTTTGTTGTTTAATGAATTATGATGAACATGTTGAATGCCTGAATGTATGTTTTGCTTCCGCTATATGCTGAATAATTATGCATCTCTGCATGTTTTACTTCAAAGCATTTCAGTTTTTATGTATGTACATGTTCATGGGGCTAGTTGCTCGGATAGTTAATGGTATGGTAGCATTCTCTTCGTCGGTCGGAGGGTCGGGGACTTCACAGGAGGGCTTGCGCTTTTCGAGATGAGCTATTTTTTAATTACACTCACACTTTGGAGAGTTAAGTTGATACGATAGTAGTGAATTTTTTTTTTTTTTTTGTATCTAGGGAAATCAGCAACTGGAGCTGGGTTGGTACTCGCATGACACAAGGTCCAGGGATCTATTCCTGCTACCACTATACCTCTAGGTGTACCACACCCGCCGCGAGACATGGGACACAGGTAAATCCGGGTGGAATTTGAACTCGTGACCTCCAATTTACTCCAAGTGACTTCATAACAACTGAACCGCCAATGAACCACACCAGTGCGGGCGTAAAAATTTGTTAATTATAAAAACTTATATTTATATATTTAATATTTTAAATTTAAATATTTTTAAATTAATTTTTTTTATATAAAATAATGAAAAATTAAATTAAATTTTAAGTCAAAATTAATTTGAATTATAAAAATTTAGATATTAAATATTAAAATTTTGGATTTATTTTTATATTTATCCATAAAAAATTGCTATTTGTATTTAAGATTCAATGAATTTTCATGTGAAATAATGGTATCAAATATGAATTTTTAACTTTCTAATTAATTGTTTATAAATTTTTAATTTTCTAATTAATTGTTAATTTGTTTGTGGAAATGTTTTATAATATTTACATTTACCAATCCATTTTTATTTATAACTTTCTAATTAATTGTTTAATTTGTTTCTGGAAATGTTACATTTTTATTTATAGTAATGGTATTTATGACTTTCTAATTAATTGTTTAATTTATTTGTGGAAATGTTCCATAATATTTGAATTTACCAATCCATTTTTATTTATAGTAAATTTTATTTATGATTGTTAACTATGATTATTCATGAGTAAGGTGAAAATTTGAATTAAATACTTTTTATGGGAAGTTGTTATTCCCAATTTTGATATTTTGAAAATAATGTACTTTTTCAATCGTGACTCACATTTTAATTGTCATTTACATTGTGATGTGGATAATGGATGGATAACCATGTAAAAATAATTGAAATAACTTAATTTATTTTGAATAATAATTTAGGTAGACGTTATTATAATCTTATTGGTTGAGTAAAGTTATTTGATAGAAATATATTATATCAAATTTTATTATAAATTTAATTGGAATTATAATATTAAAAACAAGAAAAATAATATAGGGTGGAAAGATTATCACGTATTTAAAAACAATTTTAAATTAGCATATTTTTCATTTTAGGATAAGAGAAAACTCTTATTTGAGACTCTCATCGTTCTTATTATTTTATATGGATGCGAAGTATGGGATTGCAATATCTATAGAGAATCATGGAGAAGGATAGACCAAATCCAAAAGCTCTTTGTAACATATAATTTCAAAATAAAGGAAATATACCATATCATATCTTCCTCATATAAGTGAGTCATTGATCCATCGAGAGTTTGCTATGACTAGGTATTTAATGTACAAGAACAAGATAAATAACAAGGGAGACAAGCGGCTTCCTAAGAATGCTTCATACTCTAGTCAAAACAACATACGACTTAAGTGAGGTTGGAATAAAGATGCCATGCCTTGGCTTACTCATCAGAAATTCAAGGAAGATGTCAATTTGCAAAATAGTGATAATATTAAAAGTATTATTACATCTAAATCAATGTATAAGAGATAATAAAGATATTATAAGGAGGTGATCAACCTTAATATAGAAGATCAAAGGTATCTTTCTATTTTAACAAGCATAAAGAAGAAAATTAGGATTGCTAAAATAAGAACAAACTCTCACAAACTTCATAGTGAAACAAGACATTGGACAATTCCTAAAAGGTCATAGGATGAAAGAATTTGTCATCTTTATGATACTAAGAGGGTGGAAATGAAAATCACTTTCTCATAAAATGTCTTTAGTACACCAACATTAAAGTAAAATTTCAAAATATTTTCTACAATATTGACCTCTTAATCTTGAACTCATCATAAATATGGTGGTTTAGGATTACTTCTCTTAAATATTTTCGAGTACATAAATAAAATTTCAGGGAAACCCAAGTGATTCCTACGCTTTTTAAGATAAACCAATCATCATATAATATTGTACAATCTCATTATACAAAATTGTAATTTTGACAAATATTATATAGCTAAATTATGATGAAATCAAATGAAAAAAAGTCAAATTTATAAAACATTTCATGTTTTTTTAATACTTTTTGTATGTATAGTGAATAAAAATATTTCAAAGTACAATGTAAATTTGCTTATATGTAAACTTTTTAAACCTTTTAAAATTTAGAGAAAACATTGGGGCTAAATTGTGTTTATGGACTATTTTTAGATATTGTTTTTAGGCTATTTTTGGATATTGTTTTTTAGAAACAAAATGCTTAACAAATTTTCATTTTTGTTTACCATCATTTCCCCAAATTTTATAGTGTCAAAATGTTCTAAAAACTATGTAAAATACTTAAAAATTTCAGGAATATAATCAAACACATATTTTTACATTTTATTATATTATCAAATTTTTTATAGTGATACAATTTTGTTTCATATTGATAATTAGTAAAAGAGTAAGCTAAAAAGGTTGATAATTAGCATATTTTTGACAATGTTGTTTGAATTTAAGGATATGATTTTTGCTGAAATAATGATTTTCATTATTCAAATTGCAATTTTGATTGAATAAAAGATTTAACAAAGTCAAATATCCATAAAAAAAAAAACCAATTATATAATTCCAGCAATAAAAAAAACTGCATGTTCAACCATTTTCACTAAATTTTGGTTAAAAAAATCGATAACCAATCTATTTAACCTACTCAATTAATAAACATTCAAATTTTTATTTTTGAAAATTAAAACTCTTCACATACATACTTTCAAAATTCATGATTCAAATTGTTCTCAATGTAGAAAATATTTATTTTAATAGAGATCCCACCCTAGGTTTGAACCATAGATTTAAGATGGGATTGAGAACAACCTATAATACTTTTTTATAATAAAATAATTGCTCTCCTATCTCCATTTTGTGAAAAGCTTATCACCTTTGGCACACAATCACCCACAAAATATCGCCTTGTCCCATCACCATATGTTTAGCTCGTACATACAGCAGAGGCATGGCCAACTGATTTGGAGATCCAGGTGTTACGTAAGTAGTAGTTGTACAAACAGCCAATTACTTTGGAGATCCACGTGTTATGTAAGAAGTAGTTGTACAAAGACCAGCAACATGGCCAAATTGGAGGTGCACATGACCAAATGTGGCAGGTCGCTAGGCATCAAGATAATTGTAGCGCAATGATAGGTGACGAACGTGGTCAAATATGAATAGATGACCATATTGCCACCATAGAGAACAACAATTTCAAAGTGGGATGCGATAATTATGAAAGTTGTTAGCTCACCATTTTGTCGTCAAGTATACTTTTATTATTGATTTATAAAATGAGTTTCAACGGGGATATGGGAATTTCGTTGTTGGGTAAGGGTCATGAATTGTGTGGAAAAAAAGGGTAAGGGTCATGATATGAGGATTTAGTTAGTAAGGGTAAGGGTCATGATATGAGGATTTAGTTAGTTATGAAGAGGGGCAACCCAATCTTGGCAAAGAATTAATGCTGGATTAATATTGGTTTTGTCTTATGATTTATAATAGACTTTGTGAATTAAGACTTTATAGTTAGGTAGTTTTATCTTATTTATTAAATTATTTGACTAGGGAAGTCCAACTTAAATAAGTTTGTCGAGAGGAAATAATGAGAGGAACATGATAGTGCTTCTTAGTCAACAAGGCTATCCAATGATTGGGTTTAATCATTGTGTTTTTTAGGGTAGTAATGAAGATATAGTATTGTTATTGTCTTTAGAGATAAGATAATGTTTTTTACAACAATAAAAAAAAAAAACTATATTTGATTAAGATGTTGAATCAAAGTATATATGACTATAAATACATAGTATAAATGCTCTATCAATGTTGATTTTTCTCATCCATACATGCTTATAGAAAACAAAAGTTAAAAACTGATTGTGTATAAAAAAATCTTTTAACTTGTGTACATAAACACATAAGCATACAATTATTGGGATATAAGTCTATGCAGAATAAATAGTATTGAAGAGAAATAGTATATGTACATGTTGTCATTGAAAAAACTGAATTGCATCCCTAGATAGGAAGGCTCTTTGATTAACAATTTCTAAAAATATGGTACGCTTAGGGTATCCTAAGGCCTTCTTAATGATAAATCTGCATGTTTGTTACACATCTTTATACATGTGAAAAAGTGATCTCATCAAAATATTGGTGAAGGTCTCTAATTTGACTCATCCAATCAATAAAAAATGGAACCTGAAGATGGCACAACCCTTTTTCCCAATCTACGACGATCTTAGAATCACCCGCCACCCGCATTTTAGATATATTACAATCACAAGCAATATAAAGGAGAGCCCAAAGTGCTAATATTTATGACCTTGTATGTGTACTACACCCACAACCCATCCAAAATCTAATAAAATACCAACTCTGATATGTAATATAGCCCCGTGCCACCTATACCAAGAGCCATATTTTACCATAAAAAAATGAGTGGAGAAGAATTTGAGAAAGAGGGGGGGTTATGTATCTTAGATCTTCTAACCTTTATGCCATGCTAGTCCTTATAGGAACCAATACTGGAGCTTACCACTCTGAAAGAGAGAAGGGAGCGTCATCAAATAAAACTCCGCTCATATGGATCCATATATGCCAAGAAATGAAATATGTTAAGGTTTTGTGAAGAGGGACTGATTTCCTCCAGGAATTGAAGGAGGAAGATACGTACTAAGATGCCCAATTACTAGTGATTTTTAATAGCTTTTCGATCTCAGACCAAACAGATTTAGTTAACTTATAGCTAACCAAAAAATGAAAAATAGATTCACTGTCTTCTCGACACAGGACACAAATACCTATGCCAGAGACCCCTTCTTTCTAATATATTTCCTAGGTGAGAACTTTATTCTCCAAACCCAACCAAGAGAACATGAGGATTTTCAAAGGCAAATGTCATTTCCATAGACTAATATGCCACCACTTTATTAGGTTTTGATCTTGACAAGAAAAAAAAGCATCATAGGCATATTTGGTAGAGATCTCTCTCGAAGAATCATTACAAGACCAAAAATGAGTGTCTCTAGCGCTTCCTAAAAAATACCATGACAATACAAAACTGAGATATATCGAGACCATTATAAGCCCAAATCACTAGAGAGGCCCAAGTCAAAAGAATTCATCCATTGATGACAATCAACACCCCCCCTAGAAAGATTTGATAAAGGTATTTGATACCAACAACCTTTAAAAAATCCAAAAGGAGGAGAAATTTTATAAAAAATGTGTCCCCCCCTCCTCGCCCACTCACCCCAAGAAGGGATCAAATAAACAAAGAATCCTTTTTCCATCCCCAATCTTCCAACAATCCAAGAGCCAACAACAAGAAAATTCAATGAAACATTTCTCCAAATATTGGACACATTTCTCCCTGAATGTCCACTAGCCCTACACCAACATTCAACATAAATTGATTTTAAATACTTACCATTTATGACTTCACTACATAGGAAACCATGAAACAAAGATCTCCAAAGAATCTTGGATGCTAGTGCATTCCCAAATAAAGAGAATTTTTTTCAAACCCCATCCCCCCAAATGTTTAGGGGAGGCAAGAGACTTCCAATTAACCAAGCATAAGGATTTCTTTTTATGTGTCCCTGACCACAAAAATAAAAATTATTTTTGTTGAATCTTATCAAGGATAGACTTCAAGATATTAGCCAAAGACAACCAATAAATGGGAATGTTCTCCATAACAGATTTAGTTAGGATTAATCTACCCCCAAGTGACAACCGCCTGTAGGGCCAAATATCTAGCTTCTTATCATTTTTCTTCAATACCTAGAGACAATCTTCCTTGCAGTAATGGTTGGGTTTAATGTAATAACCTAAGTATTTGCATCCTTCATTCAAAGGGAACATTTGATAAGGAATAATATTTTGAATCTGGGATTTAGAAAATTCATTCACTCCATTATCCAAGAACTTAGGATTCAGTGGAATTGATTACCATTCCCGAGGATTCACAAAATCACTCCAGGATCTCTTTGAAGAATGACCATTCCACCACTAATCCTTTACCAAATACAAGGACATCATATACAAAAAAATGAGTTATCTTGATATCAAAGATTGGAATATATTGGAGAAAAGGCCCTTCAAGCATTACCTGGTAAATGTATGTATGATTGCTCATTAGATTTTTATTTATGTGAACAATGTATATGTAGCAAAAATAATCAAGTAAGATTCCCATTTGGTGATGTGTTCGCTTACAAAATCTATGTACTATGTTTCAATCATAGATTATTTCTCAAGGAACACATGGATCTATTTTTTCATAAAGAAATATGAGGTTTTTTGCTAAATTTAAAGAGTTTAAGGTTCTTGTAGAGAACTAAACAAATAAGAACATAGAGCTGTTTAGGACAAATGATGGTGGAAAATTTTGCAAAAATGAGTTTGAGGAATTTTGTAAGAAGTGTGGAATAGCAAGGTAAATGACTAGTCCATACACACCTCAACATAATGGAGTTGCAGAAAGATTGAACATGACACTAATAGAAAAGGAAAGATGTATGCTTAGTGGAGTAGGATTATCACATTGATTTTGGGTAGAGGCAATTGATGCACCATTTTACTTGGTAAATTGATCCTCTACATCAATGCTGGTTGATAAAACTTTGAATGAAGCATTGACTAGTAAAAAACCTTGTCTTTAACATCTTAGATTTTTCGGTTGTGATGCTTATGTGCATGTTCTAAAGAAATATGAGTAAGTTGGATAATAAAGATGAACACAGTTTCTTTATTGGTTCTAAAGATGGTATAAAAGGTTAAATACACTTTGGAGCCTAGTAACAAAGACAATTTCTTACATTCAAAAAGTAGTATTTACAGAGGTTAAATTTGTTCCCAAACAGGAAGTCCAAATAAGGGAAGAAGAACTAGAGACACTGGAGTTTTAGTTGGATATTGAAAAACTTCACTCAACAAAGGAAGATGAATGAGAAGATAAATATCGTCATACTCCAGCCGTGAGGAGATCTATTCGAGAAAGGACGTAACATCACTTTTTTCATTATAGTTTTGTTCTATGTGTTACTAATGATGACCCTATAACTGTTAGGGGGGTAATGGATTCTAGGGGACATAAAATATAGAAGAAGGCCATGGTTGAAAAATGAATGCCTTGGATAAAAACGAGACTTGGATATAGTTGAGTTGTCAATTGGAAGATAACCTATTGGTACAAATATGTGTTTAAGAAGAAGTTGAATGTATAAGGTAAGATAAAGAAGTACAAATCTTGCTTGGTAGAAAAGGGATATTCCCAAGTGGAGTGAATTGATTTTTGCGAGATTGTTCCTTTTGTTTATAAATTAACTTCTATAGATTTATTTTGTCTATTGCCACTGCTTTTGAACTTGAAGTAGAGTAAATGGATGTGAAGATAACATTCTTGCATGGGATCTGAAAGAAGAAATCTACATGAAAATTCCAAAATGTTTTGTAGTGAATGGAAAGAATGAGTTGGTATGCAAGTTGAAGAAATTTATGTATGGATTAAAAAAATCTTCAAGAATGTGAAATCAAAAGTTTGATACTTATATGTTTAGAGGTTTCTCAAAAAACAAAATTTATCATTGTGTTTACTCCAAGCATGTGGGGGGCCATTTTATTTAAGTGGTCTTGTATGCTGATGATTTCTTGTTGATTTGAAACAACAAGTACATCATAAGGGATGCCAAAGCTAAGTTGTCTTTTGAATTTGATATGAAATATATTGGTTCCACAATTTTTATTTTGGGCATGGAAATTAAAAGAGATTGGGAAAAAAAGAAACTTTGGTTGAATAAGAGGAAATATGTTGAGACAATATTGCACAGATTTAACATGCATGATGTAAACTAGTCAAAGTTCATATTTATATAGGTGTAAATTCATCTACAGACTAGTGTCCTAAGATAGAAGAAGTATAAAAAATTTCCCATGTTTCCTATGCAAGTGTTGTTGGAAGTTTGATTTATGTTAAGATTTGTACTGGACTAGACATTGCTCATACATAGGAAGTTTTGAGTAGGTATGTCAAAACCAAAGAGAGAACATTGGACAACAACAAAGAGGGTCTTCAAATATTTGTGTAGAACCTAAAATTATGCAAATTTCTACCAAGAAAGACATGGACATCACAAAGAGATAGATATACATAGCTTTCTTGATGCATATTGGGCCAAAGATCTTAAACCCAAAAGATCTACAAGTGGTTATGTCTTTAAACCTATTTGGTGGAGGAATTAGTTGGATGAGCATGATGCATCGTACAGTTGCATTGTTAACTATTGAAGTGGAGTACATGACAAACACTAATGGAAGTAAAGGTATTGATTTGTTTTAGAAATTAGTGAGGATATTATGTGACAAATCAACTGCAATATTTCTAGCAAAGAACCTTGCTTATAATTCCAATACAAAGCATATTGATGTTCAATGCTATTTTGTTAGAGACATGGTTGAACACAATAAATTGTTGTTGGGGAAGGTTAATACCTTGAATACTGTTGTAGAATCATTAAAAAACACTATCAATGCTAGCAATTTGTCTTGGTGTAGAGAATCAATGGGCACAACTACCCTTACCAATTGATTATATAAATGACTTGCACCTAATCCATGTTTTGTAAATAATACAATAGAAATATATTGCTAGACATGTGTTGTACTATTTGCAGGTAGATATAGTTTCATCATAGAGAAAAGGGGGTCTAGGGAAGTAATCACCCCCATATCGGCTAGGCGTTTGTAGGGAAAAATCCCCTGAACAAAAACTCTGGGTTTGTTTTGTGCTTTTTTTGTCATGTTTTTTCAAACCATCGTAATTTAATATGGGTTTTTGGATGTTTCAACATACTAAAATATCCATGTATTGTGAGTGGTGAAGTTAAGACAATGAGACAGAGAGAGGTGAAACTTTCAGTTAGGATGGTTTCCAAGGTAAATCTTGTGCATACTGTGTGAATGTGTTAATTTTAGTACTTGCATATGGCAGTGACTACTATTTTCAACTTATTTAATTAGTTGTGTGGGTTGTAAAAAAATTTACCAAAAAATTACATTATTTCAAACAATTTATTAAAGTGTTTTTTTAAATTATAAATCCAAAATACAATTTAACTAGGGGATGGAGACCAATAGTGGCATTCCCTCCCTTCATTGACCTGGATGACGATATGGCAGGAAATGTTACACATACGGTGAGGGTCCACATGGTAGCTCCATGCATCATGTAGGTGGTGCATTTTAATGCACTTTATGTTGCCTCGTTTCCCACATGTTGGAGCTCTTCTCCCAAGCTNGGGAGGGTCCACATGGTAGCTCCATGCATCATGTAGGTGGTGCATTTTAATGCACTTTATGTTGCCTCGTTTCCCACATGTTGGAGCTCTTCTCCCAAGCTCGATATTCTCCCCCGTTCATTTTTGCTTGGTCCCTATTCGTGGGATTTTTCCCATAGTGGTAGTGGTGTGCCCTAACTCTTTTGGTGGCGATATTGCATGCTTGTGCTAGTATTCCTGTGGTTCCATGAAAATTGACGTTGGCGTGTTTCATATTGTCTGCTCATTTGATGTTCCATGCGGTTGCTACTTGGTGGTTCTTTGCGGTCTGGTGTGTTGGTGTTGCATAGACCCTCTATTGTAGTTATTTGGCCTCCATGGTTGAACCTGCAAAGATACTTCCTGGTCCAAAAATGACCTTTGCATTTAAGGTTTGTTTTCTAAAAAAAGGCTCTGCATTTTGTGTTTTTTTTTTGTTTTTTCACATGCTTTGTTCTTCATGCTCCATTTGATTTTCTTGGTCGTTGCTTATGTGGCAGGTAGCGACATGAGGGAGGAAATGGGGTTCGTTCGATGGAAGCACATGTTTTTATGGATGGAAGCAAGGATACCCTGCCATCTTCTCTATGACTGTATTTTTCAACACACTCAATTCCTCCATGGGGTTTTGTTGTTGGTTATTGTTGCTTCGTATCTGGTTTGGTTGGAGGTTGTTAATGGTTTGATTTTTGTCTATGGTTTGGTTGGAGGTTGTTAATGGTTTGATGTTTGTCTTTGGTTGGATTTGGTTGGAGGTTGTCTCTGGTTTTTCACCGGTTTGATTCCTATCTTTTCTCTCTACATTGTTGTTGTGGGCGCTGGGATACGACATTTCCCTCCATGGATTGAAATCTCTAATGACATTGTTTCAAGGGGATTCACCCTATATTTGTAGTGGAAGGGTTTGTCCCATTTCTTAAATTGTTGGGTCGGGGTATTATTGTAGACAAAGGGTTTGTACCTCTGTCTTTTTGCCTCATGGGATGCAACTTTTTGTAACTATTTACAGAGGCAGGGTTTATGTCGAGGTAGGTATTTTTTTTGTTAAGGTAGGGTTCTAGTGCAATTCTGATTTGTTAATCTATTGATGTATTGGGGTGAAATTCAATATGGCAAAGACTATTATGTATTCTTTGTTCTGTTAGTAGAAATCAATTACTTCGATTTGGATTGCCATTGGTTATGATGTTGTTATATGAACTAAGAAATCAATCTATTGTTGTTGGTGTGTTTTTGACATTTTTGTATGGCATTAAAAAATCATGCTATTGCACTGGCTATGCTTTGGTTGCTTGGTGAATTTGTGAAGTATATGGATATTGTTAATATGTTGTTATTGGTGAAGTATATGGATATTGCTAATATGTTGCTTGGTGAATTTCGTGAACTGTATGGTGAAGTATATGGATATTTGGTGAAAAATATGGATAATGTTACGACTTCTTAGCAAATTTATCAATGAATTTGAATTCTTGGTATGATTATGAATCATATTTTCTGATGTTAAGTGTTTGGTAGTTTTAATATATGTAGTTTTCTAGCCTTATCCCTATTCATATTGCTAGTCTTATTCCTACTCGAAATATTAGCTAGGAAAGGCCCATAGGCCCTGAGTTTTAGAGCGATGTCTCTTATATTGAATTTAAGTAGTGATTGTAGAGTTACTTTACTCTTTTACTTACTGCATTTAGATGGTTAGAATATGGATATTGTTAATAAGTTGCTTGGTGAATTTGGTGAATTATATAGATAATGTTATGAATTATCATAAAATTTAATCAGTGAATTTGAATTCTTTGTCTGATTATGAATTATATTTGTTGTTATGATGTGTTTCGTAGTTTTGATATCTGCAATATGCTAATCTTATCCCTAATCATTTTTCTAGTCTTAACCCATAGGAACTGAGTTTTAGAGACATGGATCTTACACCGAATTTAAGCACAGATTGCAAATTTACTTTACTCTTTTACATACTGCATTTAGATTGTTATACTATGTCGCAAAAAAAATGTATATATTAAAAAGAAAATTGATAAGCTTTCCCTTTTTCTAGGCCCATGATAATAAGATTGACCTAAGTGTTACCAATCATCAGATGGATATGCTCCCAAAAGAAGAGTAGGAATTCTCACCCAACTTAGATATTTTGTTAGATTTTATGAACAGGTTGAAGCGAGGTTTCCATGACTTTAGAAATAGGTCATATTTATCCATAAACCAAGAGCTACTATCAACAAGTTGTGCTATATGGTTTTCCCCCAAACTTAAATGAAGTTGATAATAAAAAATTCCTCTCCAATAAACAACTCTAGGATTGAACAATCTACTTCTATAGCATTAAACTTGAGTATATTCTTCATCCTTGAGAAAGATGTGTATATTCATTGCTTAAGTATGTTTTTTTTTCCTACAGTTTCTTGTTGCCATGTTATTTCTTTCACCTAAGATGAAATAGGAAAACTGTTTCTAAAAGATTACTATTGTCCATCAGAAATCTTGCTAATCCCTCCCTCCTCTTTTACTACTTACCATTAACTACTTAATCATGTCTTCCATTATTTTTTTCTCTTGAAATAAATTCCCTTGCTTATTATCTTCCATTTCAGGTTGCCATCATACTTTATTATTGGATTTCCTTTGACTTCCATCATGCTTTATTATTCATAACATTATTCATGATTTAATTTGTATGTGCAATATATAGTTAGATGTTTTGAGAATACTTTTAATTATTTTTGGATGTTTTCATAATACTTGTCATAATATTAAGGGTGGTGGAGCATGCAAGTCATGTATAGATATGTTTGTAAAAGAATTGTTATAATATTAAGGGTGGTGGAGCGTGCAAGTCATGTATAGATATGTTTGTAAAAGAATTCACTTAAGAAACAGAAATTGACATGTTTAGCTATTCATTAAAATTATGATTTCAAAGTAATATTTTATTTTTAAAAATTAGTATTTTGAAACTCCTACTTTAATAATAAATCTTAGAAATATTTTGAAACTCTTCTTTATATTTTTTCTCAAGCTACATTTTGTATAAGAATCTGCCTTTTGGTTTGGATCATGATTTTTTGATAGTGGGTTCTATAACGTGTTTCTTTTATGTACTGTGGCTTTCTTGGGAAAACTTAAGGCACTTTTTGGTTATTTTATGTCTTTTACCTTTTGGAAAGGGTTATGCCTATGTAGAAGATTGATGTAAATCAACATATTTTTTGTAATTTTGATTCTTTCTTGAATATCAAGTTATTGTGACTTTCTTTTCTTTTGGAAAAAATAAAATTAAATATTACTTAGAAGTATATGAATAATGATAAGTTGTTATTGTTTAGAATCATATTGTGAATGACACAAATCCAAATGCATGCATGTTAACTTCAACTTTTGCTGCAACCCATAATTGAGACCCAATTTTAGGTAACCAAAAATAATATATATTAATAGGTAGGTAAATACATTGCTTCCAAGTCTGTAGCAAAAAAAGGGCCTAGGATTTAGTCTATCAGTATCTAACATATAACATATATCATCCCTAGGCTAAACATATATCATCCCTAAACAAAGCATATAACATCCCTAGACAAAGCATATAACATCCCTATAGTTGATGAGTTTCAATATCTTTAGAGTGGATTCAAATTAGAACTAGTGAAACAACCAAAATATCCTATATGACAAAATCCACATTGCTTGTGGCTAGGATAATCACATGACATCCTTATGGTCGAAGAGGCTTAGTATCCTCATTTCCTGACATCATTGAGTTTCATGTAGTTGCTTGAGCTGCCTAAGGTTATTTGATCAAACTGAGTTGAGTTTCCCACATTTCCTTAAGGCCATCTTGTTGATCGCGTCTAAGGAGGAACCAACATACCATAGTTCTGATGTGTGCTCAATAGTGATGGGTTCAATGGAGGCCTTGGATAAGCATATATTGGATTCCCCCTACACTGGTAGGGATAAAGTGGGGAGGTAGACCTACCTAAGGATATTAGGGAATTTGGATGTTAATTAGCTCTTGGAAGAATCATATGTTATTTGCAATTTGATCCAATGAGTTGGACATAATCATCCTATGCCCGTTCTCATTTTTATTATTTTCCACCTCCTCTGTCCTAACTATATAATTTTGAAGTATGGGCGATTCCATGAAGATGGGTAACACTTTTTGGCCAAATTTGGCGATGAAAACCTGATTTTTTACTCATGTGCTAGATAGAAGCCCTCAAAACGC
>LPNX010989633.1:36666-82513 GCA_001517045.1 Pseudotsuga menziesii
ACTCAGTTATGTGTTAGGAATGGCAGGGTGTACACCTCTGCAAGGCACAGAAAATTTTTCATTTGTTTGAATGTGGGCTAAGACTATTTTCTTAAGCCCTCGACCGAGGTATAAACCTCGAACTAAACCAAAGGAGTTTACATGACCTCGACCGAGCTCATACCTCGGTCGAGGTATTAATTAAACCTCGACCGAGGGTTTGTTAAACCCTCGGTCGAGGGCGTTTCAAACCCTCGGTCGAGGGCGTTTCAAACCCTCGGTCGAGGTTTAGTTAATACCTCGGTCGAGGTATTAACTAAACCTCGACCGAGGGTTTGTAACACCCTCGATCGAGGTTTAGTTAATACCTCGGTCGAGGTCATGTAAACTCCTTTGGTTTAAGAGGACATAGATTTTGGTTTTTTATCTCTTAAATCTTCTTCAAGGATGCATGCATGCTCATCCTAGTCATGTTTTTCTGCTCTACACAATTCCAATAACCTCCTTGCTCCATAATTTTTGAAATTAAACACCGAATGACTTCTTGGAACTAAACATGATTAGATATATTAACAAATATGAGAATATGTGGCTTCCAATTTTAGAATTTGTGACTTCCCCTGTCTTCGGTTCTTTTAGTGATGAATCATCATGATTTTTCCAAGTGTTATAATATATTAAACAACTCCTTGGTGGTATTTGAACATCATAAAATGTAATGTGCCAACACAGGCCATGAATCAACCATGATTTTCCATCATTTCGGATTCCAACAGTGCCTTAGTGTATGCAGTTTTAATCATTGTGTTGTGGGAATGTCTCCATAAAAAATTCTTTGCAAACAAGCTCAACATAGATGTTAAATTACAACATAAGAGTTAAAGAAAATGCTAATAAGTATTTTGAAGACTTTTTTTAAAGAAATGAAAGATTTAATTAGCGCACTATGTATAGAGGTAAAATAAAATAAAATAACATAACATTCATAACATAGAAAATTGAAAGAAAATCAAAACTATTCTATTTAAAATAAAACAAAATAGAAGTAAAAAGGAATGAAAATTTAAGAAAAAATCAAATAGGGACTAGGTACGATTCCAGTCCTAATAGTTTCCATAGGATTTCCTCATGCTTGTATCTCTCTTTTATCTGGCTAGAAAGTGTGATTTCCAAGGGGTTCAAGGAAATCACCAGTCCTCCTAAAGCCCCGACAATTTCTATGGCAATAACTTGACTTCCTTTCCAGATCGTTTTTAGGAGAGTTTCCAGAAGAGTTCTAGTGCATTTAGTTTCATGTACAAAGAGAACAACTGGTTTGTATTGGAGAAATATCTTTCACAACATTATGTGTTTGGAGGGCCCATTTATGCTCCTGATATTCTAGGAGATCATTTTCATGAGGAAACTATAGATTGGGTTGAAAGACTTTGTGCTAGTTGGGCATATTTCCTTGAATCTACCAGCTTGGTACCTAAGGTTTTGAGCCTCTGTAGATTTTATTTTCTTCCTCGCTTCTTGATATCCTTCATGCCTTTCCTTAATTCCTTTGGATGGACATTTTGGATACCAAGATCACATTTCACATTGGATTTAAGATGGGAATCTGTCAGAAGTTGAATTTTCTTGGGTAGTATTGAGCTTAAAGCCTTCTTTTTGCATGCTTCCTCAAGAGCTTGTAGATCCAATTCCCCAATTTCTACGTCACTCATATCATCATGCATTTGCATTTCTATCCCCAAGGATAGGTGTGGCATCCTTCATTGAAGCATTGATGGGATGGTTGGATTCATGCTTCCCTTTGGCTTTTTCCCTTGAGAGGAATTGCATGGGTGAGTCTAATGGTGCATGCAACTCAATAGGAGCCTCATCGTGCTTCTTTTTTTAGGAGGGTTTCTCCTCCTCAGGGAGTTCCATCTCTTGGTCTTGCTATGAGCTTAAGTCTTCAAATTTGTTGCTAGTTTGGATATTCATCGTTTTGTTGATCATTGGGGTTTTCTGGCTCTAGCATTTCCCTGTTGGGGATTTTTTGAATCCATCCTTATCAGTCTCCTCTTTCAGAACTATTGCTAGTGGCCCATTGAGAGGACAAGCTCTGTATAGGTTCCCATTCTCATGAAATTTCCTGCATCTAAAGGGTACGTGTTCGTAGTCTAATTGTTGGATGCATTCCACATCCTCATGCACGAGGCATATTGAAAATGGTAGGGTTTTTCTATGTGCATGTAGACACATATTCTTGCATATGAGGTGTATTTTCTCATCGACGTTTGATGAGATATTTTGATAAAATTTCCCAGGGAGTTGTCGATGTCACTCAAATTTTTTGTATCCCAATAGTCTTGAGGTAGAGAGTATACATGGAAAAGTGCAATGCAAAGAGATTATGATGCTCTCATAAAAAATGAAACTTGGAGGTTGGTGACTCCTCCAATTGGAACCAAACCGATTGGATGCAAGTGGATATATAAGAATGAATATAAAGTAGACGGGTCACTTGACAAACACAAAGCGAGACTTGTAGCAAAAGGATATGCACAGAAAGAAGGTGTTGATTACACAAAAACATTTTCTCCTACAGCTAAATGGGGCACCATTCGAACTTTATTTTCATTAGCAGCACAAAAAGGATGGAAGATACATCACATGGATGTTAAAACCGCATTTTTGAATGGAGACTTAAAAGAATATGTGTATATGGATCAGCCTGAAGGCTTTGCTATCAAAGGTCAAGAACAGAAGGTATGCAAATTAGTCAAATATTTATATGGTTTAAAGCAAGCACCTCGAGCTTGGTATGAAAACTCCTTTGGAGCTCGGTCGAGGTCATGTAAACTCTTTTGGAGCAAAATCCCGGGAGTGAATTCAAACATTAATGACACTCCCCGAAGTCCCTGGTACAAAACTAAATGGATCCATTTATTGAGTAGTGGGATGCAACTGCAAGCAGTGAAAGCTTTTCACATATTTGAAAATCTTTCACTGCTTGCAGTTGCATCCCACTACTCAATAAATGGCTCCATTTCATTTTGTACCAGGGACTTCGGGGAGTGTCATTAATGTTTGAATTCACTGGAGACTGGAGTTACATAAAGCTCAATTATAATGAATATATTTTGTAGTCTTTGGTAATTTAGTGATTCCCCCGTGGCCTCTTTTTATAAATTTTTTGACAGAGGCACCTTGGTCGAGGTATGTACCTCGACCGAGGTCCATACCTCGACCAAGTTAATACCTCGGTCAAGGTATTTATTAACCCTCGGTTGAGTTTTCAATACCTCGATCAAGGGTTAATAAATACCTCGACCGAGGGCTGAACAAAACCTCAGTCGAGGGCTTGATAAAACCTCGGTTGAGATATTAATACCTCGGTCGAGGGTTTAACAAGCCCTCGACCGAGGTGCATTTTTTTGTTTTTGCCGAAATGCGCTTGCCAAAAAGTGTTACCCAGGTCCACGGATTCACCCGTATCTGTTGTGCCTTTCTTTGTTCTCTTTCCTTCCTTCCCAATTGTTTTTTATGTTCTTTTTCTGCCCTTTCTTTTTCTCTTTGAATCCTTTCTTTCTCTCTTTGTTATGTTGCATCATCCTTGCTTCCTTCTTTTCCTTTTCCAAATCCTTCTTCCTTTCTTTTACTTCATGTATCTCCTTTTTCGTCTATTCTACCTCTACCAACAGTGTGATGTACTCATCTGAAGTGAGTAATTGAAGATGCTCTTATGTTCCTATCGATATTCAAGCAACCACTCTCTCCATTGGAAACTTCAGGAATAATCCAAGTGATCATGAAGTACTTGGTTTGTTGGCAGGATCAACTGGGGTTAGTGCTCCATTCACAATGTATTCTAGTACTTCAATGCATAGATGGACCTCTCTTCAACATCCCTGGAATCCACATAATAATGGACAAATTCATTGTTCAAGCTTGTTGGCATTAATGACATGTTAAGGATTTCATCATTCGTATTAGTGATAATGCTTCTGTTCATATTCATCATGGATTCTCCCAACCACTCAAGAGGTGATGGTTGGATTGTTAATGCCAATTCCTCATTGTTTGATCCTAGTGCCTGGCCACCTCCAATGACATTCAGATCAACAGTTTCATTATGAATATTGCCAACAAAATCTACAACTTCCATGTTCTCTTTGTCAGGTTCATTGTCATACTCAGTATCGTTTTCCTCTTTGTTATCATCGCCCAATGGATGGAAATTCCCTTGAGAGAGGGAAAACATGTTGTCTGTAGCATTTGCATAATCTTGTCTTTGTAGATCAAAGGATTGGTTGCAACCAGTACCATGTAGAAGATGATCATAGTCTAATAGAAAAATTCATGTTCACCTAAATATAGCCTTAGTGTTTGAGGGGGTGAGAGCCATTTTGAAATATTTGCTTGCAAGTCCATCCAATTCAATCCTTTTTACCTTCATCCCTAGGTTATTTTCCATACGTGTTGCTCTGTCTTACCTAAAGTAAATATTGAAAGTCCCAAACAGACTCACATCAAGAGGTTGCAAATTGTGAGTGGTATGTGCAAGAAAAGTCAACAATTTAATGCCTATCATGTTTTCCTCTTCAACAGTTGGTATATCTAGGTGGTTTCCATGGCCATAAAAAATCAATATGTGTCTATTTTGAGGTGATTCACCTCTAGGTACAAACAAATCAAAGTGAGAAATCCAATTTAAAAACAATTCTTTGGTCATCCATGCATGGGGATGTGCAGCCATGCATGCCCTTGGTTCACAATTGTGAATATAGTTTTTTAGCCGATTCTTTCCCTTGAACAAATAGAACCTAGGGGTTGAAGCACCTATTGTATTTACACAACACATAATTTCTATCCACACCCTTCTCTTAGCCAAAATTTTAGACACATCCCTACTCCCTTTCTTGGCAATCACCTGCATGTTGCAATTTCTTCCTACCTGTAACCCAGTTTCATCACATTTCCAAATGTGGTCTGGATTGTATGAATGCTTTTCATATACACTAGATAGAGTGTCATAGAACCTCGACACAAATGCAGGGCACATATTTAAAGCTCTGTCTATGTCTAGCCCCTTTTCTGTTCGTAACTGTTGGAAACCTAATCCTCGGATTATGGTTCCACACACTTTATAACTATGTAAATAACTAAAGAAGACGAATAATCATAGGAAGACACAAAGGAAATATGTTAGATGAATACCAACAACCTTATAATCTATATAAATAAATGAATTTGCAATGAAATGAATCAATTCGGGAGTTATTTATTTGACAATTGTATCAAATCCACTTGCCATAACTCCTGGCTACTATGTTTCAGTCCTGGAATCCTACCTACTTTCCAATCCATTTCCAGACTACTAGTTCAAAAACATTTCTTCCCTTTGCTTGTCCCACTCTATTTGGAGTGCAACTTTCTTCCTCGCATTTATCCTTCAATTCTGTTGCACACTCTCAGGATATTCTGCTGCACACCTACCTGCTAATCGCCAGTCCGCCCTCCACTAGTATCTCTTGCTAGCCTGCCATCCACATGCATCATTCTCTTGCATGATAAAGGCTTGGGTTGAGGAATGTTTCAGGTATTTTTAATTGATGCAAGACCAATCCAAGAGTGTTGCGACTCCATCTCCCATTAATCCTCTACAATTTTTTGTACTCAACGTTTTGTGATAGTCTTCTCTCTACATTTCTCCCAAGCAATCTAATTTTGGTATAAGAAGTGTTCATTATCCCATTTCACAACAATAAGTCCATTCAACTACCTACATTTCCACATGACTCTCACAATCAATTAACTCTAGCGTTTGGTTAGTTTAAAATCGCGAGGCTCCTATTTTTTGAGATGTGCATTCTATTTCTTAAGTAGTGCATCTAGCGGTTGGAACTGAAGTATTGTGTATGCTTCCACAATAATGAATGCTAACAACTTGAAGATGTATTTGAATCCGTGATGATGTATTTCTAGATTTGAGAATTCCTGGAAGATTTTTCCTGAATTTGAATGTTATCCACTTGTAAGAAAGCTCGTTGAAGAATCACACCACTACTCAACCGCGTGGAGGTAAAATGTTTTATATTTAGTGCTACAATTGTTCGTTGGGAATACATAAACCCTAATTTCTGCCCTAATTCTGTGCATGAAGTTTGAGTGAAAAATTATGAAAATATACTCATTTTCATTGGGTGAGATAAAGTCACGACTGCTGCATAGGATGTGAGCACTATATGCTTTGAATTGCCACGTGAAGTGCTTCTTCTTTCTAAAGCATATTTTATTCTCCTGATTGCTATGTTCTCCTCCCTTCAAACCAGAGCTGTAGAACTTGAAGCTACATTTTGATCCACTCAAAGGCCTAACCACTTGGTGCGTGAGAATATTGTTGCAACCTCATAAGTTGTGACCTCCACATTGCTGGTGTTGACTGTGTTGAAGAGTGAATTGTTGGAACTGCGAGTTAAGGCTTGACCTCCTCTTTTTTTTTATTTCTATGTAGATATAAGCTACCTTGTTGGGGTCTTTATCTCCTCTGGAGAGTGTTGTGATATCATCCTATTAGAGTTACTGAAGACTGTCGTGACCTGCCATCGCAGAATAAAGTTTGTGCTGCTACAAAACTATTTTGCTACAAGATCTTTATAGAAGAGTGGTATTTTTTTGTCATTACACTATTAAAAGTTCATATGTGATGAAGAATTGAAATAGAGACAAGGATATCTATAATGTAGTTGAATGTAATATCTGGAGTTAATTATATAGAGTTGTAGAATTGAATATAGAGCTGTAGAATTGAATATAGAGCTGTTGCAGAATTGTTTTGATAAACTGCATGATCACATATTCTATTTTGTAAACAAAGGAGAATGAATTTAAACCTACATCCCATATTTTCTTCATAGTATTATGTAAGTTGTAGGTTCCAGATTCAAGATGGACTCTTTGGCATCAATAGTTGGTGTTCTTACTTGAAAGGACACATATCCAGAATGTTCAAGGAATATCAAATCAACCTTCATATACAATGACCTATGGGACATGATATGCTAAGGAAAACAAATTAAGATAGAAGAATATGTAGTCATTTGGCAGTCCAAAGACAAGAAATATTTAGCAATGATCACTGCCATTGTCAGTGAAGAGGTGATCCAACACATTCTTCCTATAAAGTCTCATTTTGAAGCATTAAAGACATTAAAAGGCCTATATGACTCACATTATGAAAATGGAGGTAATTTAGTTAATGTTAAAATTGTTGAGTTTGGAAGTAAAAGATAATGATCCTATGTCGGTTGCATCTAAGATCAGAGTAATCATGCACATGATCCAAGCATTTGGTATGAAACTTGAACTTCCACTTAATTTTTTTATAAAATATCTCTATCCAACTCACTCCAACTACCTTGAGTCCCTGAAAGAAAGTGACAAATTAAATACCTCTCTTTTGACACCTTGGTAGAAAAGATTGTAGATAGATACAAAGCCTTGTAAAGAAGAAAAATGATCCTGGTGGAGAATCTCATTGCTTTGTTCAGAAAGAAAAGAATCAACCTAGATACCTTTCCAAGGGAGACAACAACAAAAGAGGACGAGGAAGAATAAATTTTAGAGGTAGAGGGGGAAGAAACAACTCAAACAAAAGATCAGATCTGAAGTGCAATAACTGTGGGAGATATGGATATGAAGCAGATCGGTGTTAGGATCCTTGGGATTCCATCAAAGGAAGACACGATCAAGATAAAGAAGAAAAAAATAAATCCAAGAGGTTGGTAAAGCCCTTGATTCTACTCATTGTATTGTTGCACATTGTAATCTTGGCATTAATGAAATAACGTCTCTTTCATCTGACAAATACTGTTGATTGGTTGATACTAGTGTGAATTCTCACATGACTTTTAGGAAATACTATTTTGAAAACTGAATGACACTGAAAATGACATAGTATACTTTGTAGACAAATATAGCCTCAAACCAAAGGGAATTGGTTCAATTAGGCTCAAGCTGCCTGGTTTCCCTGATTTTGTGTTAAAGAATGTTCTTTATCTTCCACGGTTGCAGATAAACTTGTCGTCCTTAGTGCATATTTGACAACAAGGCCGTTCCATCCACATGTTTAATGGAATCATAGAGATAAGGAATTCCTGTGACAACAAGGTCATCGTGACCCGATATGAAGATGGAAAGTTGCTAAAGTTGAGGGGCTCTTTTGCAAAAGTTCAAAACTTTTCCTACACATCTCATTATGAAGAAGGTAATTTGTCATCCAATTTATTTTGGCATGAAATATTTGGTCATTTGAATTATAATAGTCTTCATTTGTTAAGAAATAATGGTGTATTTGGTTTTCCCACCATTCCTAAGCAAAATAATAAATGTGATGCATGCATACTAGGAAAACATAGTAAGAAGCCATTCCAAGAGTATAAATTCAGAGCATGTAGAAAGTTAGAGCTGATTCACTCTAAATTTCGTGGCTCCATGCAAATTCCTTCTGCAAATGGTAACAAGTACCTCATGACCTTTGTTGGTGACTATTATAGAATGTGTTGGATATATTTATTGAAGAGAAAGTCTGAATCATTTCAAACATTCAAGAACTTTCATGCATAGATAGAGAATCAAACACAAGCTCATATTGGTACATTATGTTCTGATAATGGTAACGAATACAACTCTAACAATTTTGAAGATTATCTTTGTAAACATGGAATATTACACATCAAACTTCAATTCCCTACAATCCTCAACAAAATGGTGTGGCAGAAAGGATGAATAGAACATTAACGAATATGGCACGATCATTGACATTTTTCAAGAATTTGAAACTGATGTTTTGGGGTGACACATTAGTATATGCAACATATTTGACAAATATAAGTCCATGTCATGCTCTTGAAGACAATACTCCACATAAAATGTGGTTTGGACAACTTCCTTTGGTCAGGCATATCAATTTTTTTGGTTGCACCTTCCATGCCTTGATATCAAAGGAGAAAAGAAACAAACTTGGTGCTAAAAGTCGAAGATGCATTTTCTTGGGGTATTTAGACACCTCCAAGGAATATCGTGTTTATGATGAGGTAAACAAGAAATCTATTATTTCCAGAGATGTCATTTTTCTTGAAACTGATAAAAATGACAAGTCTATTTAACGAGAGTTTATTGATTGGAGAAGTTTTCCGATCTAAGGACTTAATATGAATTTGATAATGAAATTAAACGTCTTGAAGGGGGGATGCCGATCTTAGATTAGGATCAATCTCTGGAATTTCCTTTTGAAGCACCAACACCCCCTCATGAAGAAAGTCACAAATAAGTTTCAACCACTTCAACTCAACAATAGATTCAACTGGATGATGCGATTGAGAGAATTGGAATATTAAACCTTGAAGAGAATGAAGCACCTCCATCCCATCAACTTGGGCCATCAATGATGATTCCAAAATTGGATACAAAGACACTTGAAAGTGTCCATCTAGATGATGTTGGAAGGATAGGAATGAGAAGCTCAACAAGACAAGAAGATGGAGGAGAAGTAGATAACTCAGGTGATGACATGGATGTCTCATTTGATTGTGAATTGAATTTATATCCTAATTTTGAACCAATTTCCTTTATAGAAGCTATTATATCATGATTTTCTACACCTTATGCATCGTTCCTTGATGGCCTTACCCTTGTCCCTATGTAGACTCATTATATCCCCCTTATTTACTAATATTCCTAACGCTTTAATGGAACCCCTAAAGCGTCATTTTTGAAGTACACGTGGGTGAACAATTATGCATCTCACATACATGCATCTTGCACCATTAATGCCCATGTACATCATGTTTTTTCCTCAAAATTTAAAATATTTTGGATTTTCCATGGCAAGTCACAATGGTTACGGTCCTTGACCTTCCATATGCTAGAAAATGCTCCATTTTGACCCTTCATTTCTCATTTGATGGCTGTATATTGAGCCATTGAGAAGCATTGAAGGAGGAGAAACTTTGAGAGTAAGGAAACTATAGAAAAATTCCCCCCCCATTTCCATATGCTTGAGTCTACATCCCTTGGTCCTTGTTTGAGTGAACTATTTATGTTCATCTCCCAAGCTCACCTTTGTCTTTGTGAGCTTTCTTTTGCATGGAGGATTGAAGTGGTGGAGCCCTAGGTGGAGGAACTTGGTTTCTTGGTTCTGACGAGTTGCCAACATAGGTTGTCACTTTCTACTTCTGTTTTGAATTAATCGAAATACTATTTTCTCATCCAAATTTCATGTGAAAATGCTTATATTTATTTTGATGGGTATATTTGCTTCATACATGTTAAATGGATTATACTAGAGTAGCTGATAACATTTCATATATATATATATCCTTGGATATATTTGTTGTTGAGGATACATTGTAGTTTGTAAGCATTGTATCAAAAGCTCAATGGTGGTCTTCTTCGAACATCTGATTGAGGTATGGGCTTTCTCTTTTGTTGTTATCATTTTACATTCATATGGAATATTTGAGATTAGATTTGATTTCTAGTTTCATTATGTCTATTGTGGTCCACCCCAAGCCATAGGAAGATTTTCTCTGTAACAGAATTGGCGACTCCACTGGGGAAGTATCATTTTTGTTGGGTGCATTTTTTCTTGAATTGCTCCCGATTTATTTGAGTATCCGTGTTTATTTTATTTATACAGTCATTAATTGGAAGTTTCCTTGGGTGATTTGGCTTTAATCTTACTTTCCCCACCTTTTCTTGATATACAAGGGTGATAGTGTTGACAATCATGTGTACATGTGAGCTGTTTATTTGTAGGTCCCATACACACGCTGTTGTTCTCTAAAGAGTCGCACACATTTCAATTTTTTCCTTATATCTTGGTTGGACTGATTGTTGGGAAAGTTGTGAGTGCTGTCAAGTCTTCTAGGGTCCCTATACTATCTGTTGACTGCTTTTACAGTGACTGGAAACTCCCTTTTTATTAGATTTTTAGGAAAGTTGTTCTTGTCATTTTTCCACTTTTTTTTTTTGCTTTTAGTGCTTGTGACATGGCTTCTTAGTCTCTTGCTTGGCTTGTTTCTTTATACTTACTACAAGGTCTGAGAGTTTCGTGATTCCATTTTGCATTTTCATTCATCTATTTTGAAAATACAAAAATATTTGCATCTTTGCATTTTTTATACATTTTTGTATTTTGCATTAAAAAAATATCTGTTAGTTTTTGGCTTGGAATGGAATCAATCTAGGCTTCCTATAGAAAAGATTGCATTAGCACTTTTAAAAGAAAGAAACTTTTTTAACTAGGCTTCCTGTAGAAAAGATTGCATTAACATTTTTAAAAGAAATAGACTTTTTTTACATTTTTAAAAAGAAAGAGACCTTTTTACATTTCATATAGTGACATATCATTGTTTCATTTAGAAAACAAATCTAGTACTTAACCATGTTTCCATGTATACATATTTACTTTTCTTGCTATGTTTCCATGTATACATATTTATTTTTCTTGCTAAGTCATAACATCATTAGTGGCATGACCATTAATTTTTATTTTTGAAAATTAAAAATCTCAATATACCTACTTTCAAAATTCATAATTCAAATAGTTCTCAATGTATAAAATATTTATTTCAATAGATCCCACCCTGGTTTGAACCATATATTTAAGATTAGATTGAGAACAACATATAATACTTTTTTATAATAAAATAATTGCTCTCCTATCTCCATTTTGTGAAAAGCTTATCACCTTTGGCACACCATTGCACACAAAATATCGCCTTGTCCCATCACCATATGTTGAGCTCGTACATACAGCATGGCTAACTAATTTGGAGATCCACGTGTTATGTAAGTAGTAGTTGTAAAAACAGCCAACTAATGTGGAGATACACGTGCTATGTAAGAAGTGGTTGTACAAAGACCAGTAACATGGCCAAATTGGAGGTGCACATGACCAAATGTGGCAGGTCGCTAGGCACCAAGATAATTGTAGCGCAATGATAGGTAACCAACGTGTTCAAATATGAATCGATGACCATATTGTCACCATAGAGAACAACAATTTCAAAGCGGATGCGATAATTATGAAAGTTATTAGCTCACCATTTTGTCATCAAGTAGACTTTTATTAATAAAATAAGTTTCCATGGGGACATGAGGATTTTGTTGTTAGGTAAGGGTCATCAATTGTGTTAAAAAAGGGTAAGGGTCATGAATAAGTTTTAGTTAGTTAAGAAGAGGGCAGCCCAATCCTTGTAAAAATTAATGCTTGGATTAATATTGTTTTGTCTTATGATTTTATAATAGACTTTGTGAATTAAGACTTTATAGTTAGGTAGTTTTATCTTATTTATTAAATTATTTGTCTAGGTAAGTCCAACTCATTTCAACTTAAACAAGTTTGTCAAGAGGAGAGAATGAGAGGAACATGATAATGCTTCTTAGTCAACGAGGCTATCCAAGGAAGTCTAGTAATGATGGGTTTAATTATTATGTTGTGTTTGAGGGTAGTGATGAAGATATGTATTGTTATTGTCTTTAGAAAAGATAATGTTTTTTCATATTAATGAAAAACTATATTTGATATTAAGATGTTGAATCAAAGTATACATCACTAAAAATACATAGTATAAGTGTTTTATTAATGTTGATTTCTTTCAAATCACACAGGTTTATAGAAAACATAAGTTAAAAACTAAATGTGTATAAGAAAATTTTCAGTTTGTATACAGAAATAGACAAGCATATAATCATATGGATATATGTTTTTGTTGAATAAATAGTATCGAAGAGAAATGGTATATGTACATGCTGTCATTGAAAAATAGAATTGTCTTCCTAAATAGGAAGGCTCACTGATTAAATTTTTTATAAAAACATAGTACCCTTAGGGCATCCCAAGGCCTTCTTAGAAAGTAATCTGCATGTTTGTTAAAAAATCTATATACATGTGAAAAGAGTGACCTCATCAAAATATTGGTGAAGGTCTCTAATTTGACTCATCCAACCAAACAAAAATGGAACCTGAAGATGGCACAACCCTTTTTCCCAATCTGTGATGATCCTGGAGCCATCTGCCACCTGCATTTTAGATATATTAGAGACACAAGAAATATAAAGGAGAGCCCAAAGTGCTAATATTTTTGACCTTGTATTTGTACTACACCCACAACCCATCCAAAATATAAAAAAATGACCAACTCCGATATACCCCGTGACACCTATACCAAGAGCCATATTTTACCATAAAAAAAATGAGTGGAGAAGAATTTGAAAAAAGGGGGGGTTAAGTATCTTAGATCTTCCAACCTTTACAACATACCAGTCCTTATAGGACCCAATACTGGAGGTTACTTGTAATATATCTGAAGTATATTACATCTGTATAATAATATATAAATATTTAAATTATAAAATTAGTAATTTAGGATAATATTCATATTTAATATTATTATTAATGATGGTTATACCTTTTCTGAAAGGTCATGACTTATCATATTTTACATGTATTTATAAACACATCCATTGTATCATCAATTATCAATTAATAATAACATTAAATATTTATTCCTCCATGAATTATATGGATTTATTCTTACTCTAATGGATTATAGTCTGAAGTAACCCATAGGGTTCACTTAGTAACTTGTGGATGCCTTCATTGGCCTCAACATGTACTTATATACTAAGGCTAATCTAAACAACTATTACCCCCCATGAATGTGGGATAATACAATATACTCATGGGGTGACTTACAAAGGCTTCTGTTTACTAACGAAGTAAAGAGAAGGGTTGACATGGGTTCCTAACATCCCCTCCCTCTTAGAAAAGCTTTATCCTCAAAGCTTCAGATGTGGAAATTGTTGTTGAATCTAAAGGAGTAGTTCCCATGTAGCATCCTCTGGTTGCATGCAGTGCCACTGAATTAATACCTCTATGATGGATCGAGAGCGAAGTTGACAAGTGCGCTTATTGAGGATTGCATCCGACTCCAAAATGATGGATCCTTCATTACCCAGTTCTAGTAAAACAATTTGTGCTTTGATGTTGGTGCCAATAAACTTCTTAATACAAGAGACACAAAATACTGGGTGAATGCGAGAAGGAGGAAGTTCCACTTTATAAGCAACAAACCCAATCTTCTGAAGAACCTTATATGGCCCACAAAAATTTGGAGCCAACTTATGATGCCCTTTGAGTTTCAAGGAGGATTTATTGTAAGGTTGTAGATGAAGAAAAACCATATCACCGACTTGAAAAGTATGCCCGAACGATGTTGATCGGCTTGTTGTTTCATTCGGTTACTGGCCATGTGAAGATTGTCCTGCAAAATGTGAAGAATCTGATCTCGATTTCTGAGAACCATGTCAACTGTTTAAACTGGTGAACAACTATGGGTGTATGGACGGATCATTGGTTTTGCCTGACCATAAACTACTTCATATGGATTCATTTTAGATGCAGTATGGTAGGAAGTATTGTACGACCATTCAACGAGAGGGAGTGTCTTTTCCCACTAATGTTGTACAGAGGTGAAGCACCAAAGATACGTTTCCAAACATTTGTTGATAACTTCAGTCTGACCATCTATTTTTCAGTGATATCCCGAACTTGTATTCAGTTTGGTGCCAATGTGGAGAAACAGTTTTGTCCAAAAATGACTTGTGAAAGTTGCGTCGCGGTCTCAAACAATGGAAGAAGGGATTTCATGAAGACGGAATATCTAGTCCATGAAAATTTGGGCAACTGATGAGAGCACAAAAATGATTATATTTGGAGAGACGATCAACCACACCAAGATTATGGTCTTCTCTCTAGATTTAGGGATCCCTTCAATGAAGTCCATAGAAATGTCTGTCCAAATCCTTCTAGGAATGGGAAAGGGTTTGAGCAATGTGGGAAGGAATGTTGTTTCACCCTTGTGGCGCTGGAAGGTATCAAATTTAGACACCATCTGTTGAATTGACCATTTCATTCTCTTCCAAAAGAAGTTACTCTGTGCCCGCTCATACCTTTCGAGGAACCCAGAGTGCCCTGTCGATGGAGAAGCATGAAGTTCATAGAATACATCTTGTTGAAGATCTGTGATTTGGGAAGCACCAGACAAACCTTGTATATCATATAAGAACCATCCCAAGAATAATGCGTTACAACAGAAGGGTTATTGACCAACTATTGGATGATTTCAGATAAAGAAGAGTCATTGACATATCCTTGTTGAACAGATTGTAACCAATTTGGAATAGGCATAGAAATATATGAAAGAGAAACATGGTCATAAAATGTGCGAAAAAGAGCATCCACTACAAGATTCTCCTTACCCTTCTTGTAAGTGATCTCATAGTCATAACCCATGAGTTTGCTAACCCATTTTTGTTGTGTTGGAGATGAGACCCATTGTTCTAGGAAATATTTCAGACTTTGGTGATCGGTCTTGATGTAAATGATTCCCTAATAGGTATATCTACATGTAAAATAACCATCATTTCCTTCTCAGATGTATAGGCGGCTAAATTCTTACCAAAGAGGGATTTGTTGGTGAACGCAATGAGATGTTCATCTTGTAGGAGAACAACACCAATTCCATTGCTGCAAGAATCACTCTCAATAGTGAAGGGCTTAGAGAAATAGGGCATATCTAGAACAAGTGTGGTACACATAGCTTGTTTCAGTTTGTCAAATGCATACCCAGTAGCATGTGTCCATGTAAAAGCATAATTTTTTCATAGAGTTGTCAATGGAGCCACAATCTTCCCATAATCCTTGACAAAATTGTGGTAGTATCCAGCCACTCCCAAAAACCCACGAAGGCTCTTGAGTGTATGAGGATGCGACCATTTTTTCATGGCGTCTACTTTGGTAAGATCTACATGAACCCCTTATGCTGAAACAATATTGCCAAGATACTCAACTTCCTCCTTCGAAAAAACACATTTAAACTATTTGGCACGGAGATGATGATCACAAAAAAGTTGCAATACAAGATCTAGATGTTGGATATGCTCAGCCCATGTTTTACTATAGATGAGGATATCATCAAAGAAGACTAGAATGAAGTTTCACAAGTAGGTCTAGAATATTTTATTCATCAATTCTCGGAATGTGGAAGGAGCATTCATGAGGCCAAAGGGAATGACAAAAAACTCATAGTGGCCATCATGTGTGTGGGAATCTGTTTTAGGGATATTATCCTCATGAACCCGAATTTGGTGATACCTGTTGAAACACTGAGAGGGGGGTGAATTAGTATTTGCATAATATTATAAAAATTTTAATAAAGAGCAAGTTGCTAATCACCAATCATAGCATTTCATCAATGTACACAAAAATAATAATATGCATAGTACATATTTTTTTTTATGTGGAAACCCAAGTCTTGGGGGTAAAACCACAGAATCCTTTTTAAAAATAAATTTGACCCAACAGCAACTAGAGTAAAAAAATTTAACACAACTTATCGGCTACAACTGGAAGGGGCTACAACCCCTTAGGATTCCTCATCTACAACTGACAAGCTTATACAACAGCTTAACTCACAAGATTGTGAGCCCTAGCACCACCCTACCGCCTTAAAGAAAAAGATGACTAAACCTGTGGACCTGTCAAAAACCAATCACTGAACCTGATACTAATAATATATGCTCTCTGATCACTACTAAGTCATCATTGTATATTGATAAGTCATTTCATTTCCATACACTACTCATGTACATCATTGTACACCTCACCACACACAATTATTGAACAAGTAATTCTGCTCTGCTTTCACTGAACATAAGGCATGCATTGTCATGTAACATCATCATAGGTATGCATCATTGTCACAGGGTATGCATCCTCATCATCAAATATACATAATCCTCATCATCAACACCAAGTATACATCATAGTGCATATGAGAGCATCATCACACTATGGTGTGCATGTACATCATATTGTATAGGAGTGCATCAACATCATAGAGTGTACATCATTATCACATGCATTATCATAAAAAAGTGTATCATATCATAGCATAAAGGTATGCAACACCATCATCATAACCTCCATAATGACTTCAAATATATACACCAATATAGAGGCTCACACAGTAAGATCAAAGATGAACTCTATCCATGAGAGACATGTGCCATCACAAGAGAAACCCAAAATCATGAACCATACATTTTTGAAGATCAAAATATGAATAAAAAATAGAAAAACCAAATTAAACTCTAGATCATGTCACCAGATATCCCTCGTAACAAGATTTCCAACGAGCCAAGAATTTTGTAATTCCGATTCCGTATGAGAAAGTTATGCCAATTTTAGTGAAGATGCCCAAAATTTCTCCTCCACAAAGTTTCGCATTTTTCTCCAAGAGTTGAGAAATACCAAAGAGATACTTGATTGATGAACAAATTAAATGTTTGATATTCTCTTTATATAAGTTGTGGAGGAAATTTAGTACCTCGAACTGGGTCGACATGCAATTGTTGTAGAGTAAAGTGTTCTTGTGGCTAGGGTTTATGAGGCCATCAATATACTGGGGTTGAAAGAGAGATGAAAATGGTTCTGCAAGCATATATAAACAATATTAAGATATTAGAATGGTTCATACCTTGACAAATGAAAGTTTATCCAAGCAGCCCTTCAATCCTCCTCTTGCTCCAATAGGCTTGCAAAACGAATTATACCTTCCTCAAGCCAATATGACCACATGTAAAGCAATGATAATCAAATTAATATGAAATTCTAATCTGATTAACATAAACATATGATCATGAACAAATATTCGGTCACACATCTAACAATGATTTGGGAAGAATAAGGACATCACATATTTATTAATTATGAAAATAAGTACAAAAATACCTTCTCTTCAAGTTGGGCACCTCACGAAACCTTGATCTAGTTCTGTTGCTTCTCTTCTCCAAGGAACTCAGCCTCAAAGCTCTACAACACAAGGAGATAGCTTCTAGGGAAGAGGCGGGGGGAATGAGAGTCCCAATTCCTCCAGCATAACAATGAAAAGATTCAAGTCCCCTCTCATGGACCTCTCTACCTCTATTTATATGTTTATGAAGAGATAGGGTCGAAGACAAAGGAGTTACAACCGAAGGAGTCTGTTGCATAACAACCCAAACTACTAAAAATTTGAGAAACATCCTTTTTTGAAATCTATAGGAAAAATCCGCGGGTTGCAATGACAACAGTCGCGTATTCAAGGTATATACGTGGGTTGCAATAACAATACTCACGTATGATCCACAGGTTGCAATGGCAATAGTCACGAATACAAGGAATACACGGGTACCATGTAGAACAAGTCGCGTACAATACGCAGGTACCATGTATGACAAGTCACGTATAGGTCAAAGATGCTCATTTTAAGGGTACTTCTGGGCATTTTCAATAATACCCAGAACAAAGATCCAACTTGGAGAAAAAATGAGCACCATGAAGCTCATCAACAACATGAATTGGAAACTTATCCTTTATTATCATGTGATTAAGTGCTTGAAAGTCAATGCAGAGGTTCCATGACCCATATTTTTTTGTACAAAAATAATTGGTGAAGAAAATGAACTGGCACTAGGGCGAATAATACCTTGCTTCAATAAGTCCCAAAGGAGCATATCAATCTTTGTCTTTTGGTGAAACAAGTAGTGATAGGGCCTGATGTTGGGAGGGACACTTCCAGGAAGGAGGAAAATACGATGGCCCTTTGGTCTTGAAGGTGGAAATACCACTGGTTTAACAAAGACACATATATATCGATCCAAAATTTGTTATAGATCCAAGGGAGTAATGGATACTGTTGAAGTTTGCATCTGAATGAAATGGAGTTGAGCGATGACACCATGTGAATCCTTATTAATGAGATTTTCCATACGATGTGAACTGATAATGCCTAGAAACCATGGTTGTAAGCCCTTCAATGTGTGTTTCTTCCCATTGACTAGAAATTGCATCCAAATTTCAGCAAAATCCCATAAGATGGGTCCAACTGTGCGTAACCATTGAGCGCCCAAAACCATATCACATCTACTTATGGGAAAGGAAAACATGTCAGAGCGCAATTTATAATCTCCAATAGAGATTCACACATTACGACATTTCCCTTTGCAAGGTAAGGTTCCCCCATTGGCAATCATGACTTCAAAGATGGAGCAAGGATGGAGAAAACAATAAACCTATTTGGTGATTTGAGGGTCAATGAAGTTATGAGTGCTAGTAGAATCAATGAGTATTGTAAGAGGGAGATTCTTGAAGAAACCATTACCCCGAATGGTTTGTGGGGTGGTGAATATGGCTAATGCATGGAGAGATATATTTGGATATTTGTCCTGAGCAAGAGGGTTAATAGGCAGGTGTTGAATGTCGTCCTAATCATCTACTAGATCCTGAGAATTTCTAGAAATTTCAGGTGCATGCAAAGAGTCCACATCCAATAGATAGAGCTTTTGCTCAGTACACCAATGTTCTCGAGTGAATTTCTCATCACAATTATAACAAAACGCTTTTTCTCTACATTCTAGCATCTCCGATTCATACAAATGCTTGATAGGAGTGGTTTTAGGAGATGGCATGATTGGGGGTCTCTTGGGAACCATATTTCTGAATGGAACAAAAGTGGATTTGGAGCGCTGTTGAGCTATGAGCTTGTCCTCCACTAAGTTAGCTAACCCTAGGAATTCCATCATTATGTTGGGATGAAACATTTTTACCTCAGATAATATTGCATCCTTGAAACCACTACTAAAACAACTACTGTAGAATGAATCAGACAATCCTTCTGTGTGATTGGCCAGTTTCTCAAATTTTGTCTGATGCTCCCTCACAGTGCCAGTTTGGAGAAGTTTAGTGAGCTCTATTGTGAAGTCATCAAAATTAGTAGGGCCAAACCATTGCAAAAGGAGTTGGAAAAAATAAGTCCATTTTGGCCTTTACAAGCCTTGATGTACCAATGGAACTATTGAAGGGATTCATGTTCCAAATGAAAGGATGTAAGTGGGACTTTGTTGACATCAAAAGTGTTATGCAGACTGGAATAATGTTCTTCCCCGCATATCCATCTAGTTGGATCATCACCATTGAAGCGAGGAAATCAATATTCATCCCACAAAAATTGCTGGAAGAAGAGAACCCAGTGTCTGCAGAAGACTCTGGTTGTCGTCTATTGTTCATGGTTGAATGTTGAAGATGGAGGCCAAGAAAATTTTCATATAGATCTTGGAGTTTGGTCTTGAGGGAGACAAGTTCGTCTTCCATTTGTTTGTTTTCTCTTGTGTGAGTGACAACCATAACCAAGAGTTTTATTTTTTTTGAAAATGGGTAGAAAAATAAAAACAAAAATGTTTTTAGAAAAGGAAAATTTGGAGTGGGAAAAAACTCTAGTGGGTAATTGGGGTTTGACTAGGTTTTGGACATTGTCTGAGAGGAAGCAAAGAAAAAAATGATAATTTCAGAAGTAATGTAAAAGAATGGGAAATTTGTCAGAGAGGGAGAAGGAAGAAAAAATAGGAAATGAACACTGTGGAAAAATTTGAAGGCGATTAGGTGAGAATCGAAGAAGTTATGGAAAACCCTAAAAATAGGAAAATGTGGGATTTCAGGATTTGGGAAGTGGAATTTGGGATAGGGTCGTTGTTACAGAGATAAAATTCTTATGGCTTGGGTAGAACATAACATACTAAATGACACCAAAAATCAATCTATTTCAATATGCAAGAGAGATAGATGCTACTAACACTAAGGGATATGGAACATACCTTATTCCGGATGGTTGTAGTAGATCCCCGTTGAGATTTTCAACCATGCTTGTACATACCATTCATCCTCAACAATGACAAACAAAACAAGCATGATATATGTTAATTGTTAGGCCTACTCTAGCATATATAAATCCAACATGTACAATCAAACACAACTACATCCATGGATAAAAATATTCATAGTCATACACATGTAATGGACGAGAAATAGATAATTCTATTAATAATAAATAGAGATAACAATGAAAAAATATGGCGGAACTTCATCGAATCAAAGAAACTGAGTCCTCCTCCTGGGACTCCACCACTTCAATCCTTCATCTCAATGGAAAGCTTGCAAGGTAATGGCAAGCTTGGGAAGAGCAACAATGTGTGCTCAAAAGGACAAAGGGATGCAGACTAAAGCATGTATGAATGAGGAAACAATGAACTATAGTTTCCTTGCTCTCAAATGTTCTTCTCCTATAATTCACCCAAGAGGCTCAATATATAGCCCTTCAATAGGCAATGAAGGGTCGGGTCGAAGCATTTCTAGGCATATGGAATTCCAAGAGTCAAGTTATCTGGGACTCATTGAGGAAAACTCCAAATGTTTTTATTTTTATTGATATTTCCTGATGTACGCAAGCTACAGTCTACCAGTGGTCGTAACTCAAGATGTTCTAGAATATCAACATCAAAAGGTTCCCTGGGAACAACTAAATCGAAACTCGTCAGAAAAGGAAGTAAGTACATTATTAGTAGTTTCCATTACATATAAGAAAACCATATCAAAGCATGCAAAAATATCAGAAATCTACATCAAATTAGAAGATCAAAGAATATCATCATATTAGAAGGTCGGACGAATACTCCATATAGTTGTTATTCGTTTATCTATAGAATCATATGCATGAAAATATTTTAATGGAAATGAAACCAATTATTTCAAGAAATTCTAAACCATGGCACCATTATTTGTGGTAAAAAATTCTAGTAACTGCAACAGTCTCATAGAATATTGGTGGACAAATCTGTTCAAAGCAGGATGACTTGTAACATACCAAATAGAATAATATTTAAATAAAACAATAAATTATATTAAGTAATTAATTAATTAACATTATATATTCTAAATGGAACAATGACATGATAAGAGATGTAACTCTTCACTATTATGTACTATATATATCGAGAGACTATGTATTCATATCATCATCAATTATATATAAAAATTACATTATACAACTTGTAAGAATTATATCCTTACATGCTAACCTTAGAACTCATCCAATTGCTACCATGTGCTTTAAATGATACAATTACTCCATTTTTACTATTATATCCAATCATTGGATTCCTATGTGAGGTTGGTGAGAAAAGTCACCTCATGCAGTTGTTGGAGCATGGGGGTGAATGCATTTTTATGATAGCTATGTCAGTTGTAAGAAGTCAATTCTACAATTGTCACCAGTTCTTCTCTTCTATGGGAATAAGTTATGTTAGTTCTCTTTTTACCATTACCTCATATAATTCAGAGTCAACACTCATTTATCTAAATTCTATCAAGTAGATCTACACTATGTAGGGATCCCTATTGTTGTTCATGACCATTCTTAGCTTATGTATAACCTAGAAATTCAAATTTAGAGATAGGGCTAAGAATTCAAGGGAAAAGAGATTGTTGTAGATGTGCACAGAGGTTGGGAAATCTAGGAACCTTTACCCATTGATTTTTTGTACTCACAGATGATTGAGAAGTCATGAATGAACATTGCATGAGGTTCTCCAATACCATACATCAACTTGGACTCTTACTACACCCACTAATAAGCATTATAAGGGTTGGATTTCCTAAGGGGACTGTGGATCATAGGGGAATGTATTCATTGTGATGTGTGGGGTAGTTGGAAGGAGTATCATGGTTGTGATGGCTAAGTGAGATCCTTGTATATCTATGGATAAACATTTTGATAATCATAGAGAAAAAATAGGTTATGGGTTAAGAGAGAGAAGCATGTAGGTGTGTTCTTTCTCATGGTGGCCTGGTATCCCAACTTGGGCGGTGTATCTTAACATAATATTATATGTTGAACAAAGTTCCTACGACTGGGAGAAAAAACGCTCTTACATAACTAGCTGCTTAGATATTCTTTATTTAAAGATGAGAATTCTCTTTGAAGATGCAAGGTTTTTATTTTATGCTTGTGATGATACACTTTTATATGCATTATATGTGTGTATGGATAGATTTTATTTCCATTGTGTATGTTTATTTATGCATTTGTACACACATTTTAAATGTCATGAATTTGTAATGTGGCTATGGGGAAAAATTTAGAATCCTGTAATTCATTCATGTCCCCCTCCGTTGGCCGGATTGATGGATGGGGACGAGACAGAAGGAAACATATGCTCGTCAATATTTCAACACATAATGAAATGGTGTTTATAACAAACTTATGAAATTATTCTTCCCTACATACTCACGAGTTCCATTTCCAAGGGGTCTATCTTAAATTCATCCTCGTTAAGAGCAAAGCTTGTGCCTTCACTTTCTTCATATTCCTCCTTCGATTCTTCTTCTTCGTCATCAATTGTGTTTTTCTTCAAGACAACTATATTCTTGTCCTAAAGAGCCCTATTTTTTTTGAGGTTGATCACCTCTCCCTTTTCCAATTCATCAACGATCTATTTTTCAAGAGGCTTTTTGGAAGCTCTAGGGTCAAGGCTTCCTTCTTTGATGAGCTCTTCCATGTGCATAATAAAAACCTTGTTAACATTGGTGAAGAAGTCTCCATAATCTTAATTACTGTTGAGTATGATGATTCCATGACCTTCTTCCTTCCCTTTAATGATGGTTTCATCTTCAAGCCAATGGTAGACATGAAATGTGTTTGTCTCACTCATATTGTTGGTCTCCTTCTTCCATGGCTTGGGGGCCTTGTTTCCATATGTACAAACTTGGTGAGCCCCGAGTAGTCATCTTCTGATACTTCTGGAGGATATTACTCTGCAGGGTTTGGGAGGAAGTTTTCGTTGCCATTGCTGTCACTATTCTTGGCTGTGAACTGATTTTTTCGAGGTGAAACCTGAAGATGGATGAAGTGAAGGCACTCAAAACTAGGTCGGTTTGAAAAATGATGGAACATGATTCCATCTAAAGGTATTTCATGGAGGGTGCACATGGCAAGATTCCATTCGGTTGATAGACGCGGAATATACTACAGTGTCTTGCAAGGATATCTCACTGTATAAAAACTTTTGGCGTAGTTAAAAAATCTTCAAAAATGCTTAATCATCGATGCTTGGTTTTGTATTAAAATATGTAATCAAATTCTCACAAACAAATCTTTAAATTTTGTTTCAAAATTAAATTATTATTATTTAAGTTTATAAAAATATTTGAAGTGTTCAAATTATTGGAAATAATTAAATAAATTGGAATTTAAAAAAAAATGGAATATAAATTTATTTATTTGTTAATATTGATTTATTTAAAAGAAGTTTTGAAGATCTAGTTGAAAATTCATTCGGTTTCAAGCTAGTCAAGTTGTGTAATGCACAATATCCTATAATTTGAAATGGTCTAACGTAGTGACCAAATTCTAGTGAGATGACTTGTATTCACAGGATTGGCACTAGTGTGGTAGATTATGTAAAATTTGAAATCTCTTTATACAACAAAATAATAAATTTTATGGCCATGAGCTTAACTTGGATAATAGACCTTGAATTGTAACTTTTATTTTTTTCATGCTTAGTGATCCCATAGAAGGAAATTATCATAGCCAAAAGCACTTGACCTTCAATACAAACACATGATATTTTTCTAAATTTTTTAAAAATGAATTGTTTTCTCTATCAAGTAAAGGAAATATAGAAGACCTATATCATAAGTTTACTAAAACCCTCTCATCTTCCATGATCAAGTTATCTATCAAAGTATCAGGTAAAAAGTGAAATACAAGAACCAACCCTTAGTATGATACAAAGTGTAAAAATGCAAGAAGAGAGATTAAGGAAGCCATTGTCGAGTCCCTAAAATTTGGCAAGATAAATAGGTACAAAACCTAACTAAAAGGCAAAATGTTACTATATAAATAAAAAAACAAGAGAATCTTTTACACTTGTCTAATATGGCTCCTAAGAAATTTTGGAGGCAAACTCTAACTCGCAAAACTAAAGAAAATAATAGGATTGTTTTGAAAGATTGGAATTCCTATCTTAAGAAGCTTTATAAATCCTCGAATGTCATGAACAACATTCAAACCCTCCTTACAATGGAATAATTTTTTCTTTAGAAGACAAATTTTGGGGTTAAATTCTAGCAAATGGAAAATATAAGGACATTAAAGGATACTGAGCAAAAATATTAAAAAATGGAGGGCTTGTCTTCATCCCTCACATCCACAAGATCTTCAATATAGCAGTCAAACAAGGTTTCCCTAAACCTTGGACTTAGAGCCTCACTATTGCTGGGTGATAAAAATAACCCTCTAATTATAAGACCATTATGATTAACACTCTCTTAGACAATTATATGGTATTATTTTGGAAAAGAATATCAACATATGGATAGAAAGTGAAGGTAAATAAGCTAAAGGCCAAGTGGGTTTTATAAGGGATCACTCAACCACATAACACCTCATTATGCTTAGGATCATTATAGAGGAATGTCATAAAATAAATCCAATTTCTTTTGTTGCTTTGTGGACTTTAGAAAATCTTTTGATATAGTGCCTAGAGATAACCCGTGGGCTATATTTTAATAGATAAAGGTTCCTTTTTAATTGATAGCTATTGTGATAAGGTAATCAAGAATGTCATTGCCAAGTTTAATAAAGTTGAGTATTGGTCGAAATATATTAGTTGTAATATTGGAGTTAAGTGAGGTTTCCCCATCTCTCCTACTCTTTTTTAGCATATACATCGATAAGCTAGAAGGTTTAGAAAAAGTAGGTTGCACTGGAATGACATTAGTAGCAATAATCACCATCCTTATTCTCTATGTTGATAATATTGTTCTTATTCCAAGGTTTCCCTTTGATCTAAATAAGGAATTACAAATTATCAAGGATTTTTTCTGTTATATGGGTATGGCTATTAACACCGACAAAACAAAAGTTATGATGATCAAATACAAGAAGGCCACTTAAACTAATTGTTAGAAGTCCCTCAGACCAGATAGACAATTGGAAAACACAAATCCAACAATACCAAACGCAAGAAAATAAATGAAGACATGAATTGCATTTCTCATCAACAAATTTACATATAAATACATGAGAGATTGACCCTCGAGTTTCATATTCCAAGTGGTCTCTTGGACTCCTAAGATGACTGTTCACATTTTAATGTGACTCTTTAGATCTTTAATGCTTATGCATTAATGTTTCCAACATTCCCCCCTTACAATACTACCTCATTTTTTTGTGCCGGTAATGATGGGACTCCCTATTGCTTCGGTAAGCTTAGAAATAGATATTGATTATAATCTAAAGCCCCATTTTCCTACATCCATTCGATCATTTGACACTCGAGTGAATTGTCCATCCCATAAGCAGCGGGCTATCTATCTATCTATCTATGAAGATTGTTCCACCACGGCTCCTCTGGGCTGCAGTCTCTAAATAAAAAGTCTTGGTTGTTGTTACACCTAAGAAGAATACAAGTTACCATTGTTCCCATAGTTTCAATTTATGTTCCCACTCGTCGTTCCACCCACCCATTAATGTTCCCAAAGCCGTTGAATTCCCTAGTGTCATTCATTTCCAAAGCCAATTCATAGTGTATCAAAGATTGAGTGTAGTATGTGAACATGCCCAATGATATGACCAGGGGAGGTAAGTCATTAAAATGCCAACGAAAGAGAGATTAATGTTGAGAAGCATCGTATATAGAGCAAGCCATAAAGACAATGAAGTCAAGATGATAAAGCCAATATGCAAGTCTCGTTACATAAACCAATCGCTAAAAAGAAGGTGCTACGCTCTTTCCCAACAAAGGAGGGGAAGGAATTGGAGTTCACTTTTGAACCGACCGTTTGCACCGATCGGACGACCGCGGTCGCATGAGTGGTCACGTCCGACGACCGCGGTCGTACGATCGGTGCAAATGGTTGGTTCAATAGGATTCTCCGAAGGAATTTGAAAGTCAAGGAACCACCTAGCAACAATCCCTATCGTTCGGTTGGTTGCGTTCATCGTTGGTAAGAACAGTGTACATTGTATATGTATGAGTCCGTCACTTAGTATTACAATTAACAAACATAACCATCTCGTTTAAGAGAGAATATGTGTATCGTTGCTTATATATGATGCGCTCGTGTAACTTCAATGAGTGTTTCAATTCTAGTGAGTAGCTAATGAAGAGCAGTAAGTTGCTAATGAATATATCGTTGTTCGTTTAGAGTGTGTAGCTAGGCTTTTAAGTCAAAGTAGCAGGAAAGGATGGGACGCGAAATAACCCGACCTGAGGGAGGTCAAGGAACGTTAAGTGCAAAGCTCGCTATGGACGAGGTAAGGTTATTTACTCGCCTGAACCAAATAAATATGGTGTTTTGATGATAGACAGAAATAAAGAAGCAATGGGTATAGTGGCTTGTTCCTAGCTTCCCAAGATAGTTTTACCTCTTGCGCATTTGAAAGGTTATACTTTCCTGGCCTTCCTCTTGCTGAAAAGACTGAATTAAATAGATATATAATATATCTATAAAAGATAAGCATGGGATTAAGGTAATAACACTACCACTCTATGAACAAAGCTCGTTTACTTTTATGTTAAGATCTCTAGACTTAAGGAAGTTAATCATCATAGCTTATTCCATAATCATCCTATATAACTAGTTTATAACCATTACTATCATGTAACCTCTATAAGCTTAGGATGGGAGCACCAAATAAAGGGGGATGAGCTAAAGGATCTGGAGGGACTTTCCCGAGGCACGAGGGGAAGGGATTGCTTTTTTTTAGCCATGATTGTCTCACGGAGCCCGAACATGCCTTGCCAGTTACTTTGGTGTTAGGGAACCTTGGTTAGGCATGCTACCCAAAGGCATCCACCCTCTTCTTCCTCTTTATTATCATTAGATTCTTATACTACTATTTTCTTTACTTACTTAGAGCCTACTCCTACTTTTTACTTATTTAGCCTACTTAGTACTTAGTTTTACTCTTCTTTTTTCTCCTACTTAGCACTGAGTTAGCCTACTTCTTACATCATCCTCCTACCTTGTACATATTTTGAGTACCCTTATTAATACTACTTCTTACATATTTAGCAAACTTAGACTACTCTTTGTTATCCCACTTAAGACTTTGTTATCCTACTTCGGGATTTTTTCTCCCTTCCCCTCCTTTGTCAGTAAAGAGCTATGCACCTTTTTACTATGAAATACTAAGATTTGACTAAGAGCTCATAGAAGTAAACCCATTCTCCTAAGAGCCAATAGAGAATAGAAGTAGTTTGATATATTCTTTAGTTCTCCTACAAGGAAGGGATGAGCCTTTAAACAAACCCTTCGGGGACCAGGATTGTGTTATGCCATTTACTTTTATGCAAAGATTTTCACTTGCACAATCACTATCTATACTGGTTCAATATCTTAACTGAGAGCTATTATTTATATAAGTAATTATGCAAGGACACTTTACTTACTAGGGGATCATATATGCTCAGGACTATTTGGCAACTCCAACTTTTTACATCTTCATTTTAATTGAAAATGGCATTTAATTCACTGTAGAAAATAGACATTTACCTTAAAAGATTCTCCGCAATTTAGCTTTCCTATATTATTTTACCTATTAACTCTACCCCTTAGCATATGCAATGCCCTCTTTTTCAACACGCAGTGCCCTACCTAAATAGAACCTCCCCTCTCCTTTAATGGCCTGTCATTCCTTTCCCGATGCGGACAAGACCTCTGGACCTTTTTTCTATTCATTAACATGGAATGCTCACATATACAATGCAGTAATGTATGTCCACGTAAGATCCATAATAAATAAAGGGAATAAAAAGACTGGGCCGATGGAGCCCACGAAGTATGCATTTATTTGTTTTCCCATGCATTAGGTATGATGTATAAGTATAAGGCTGCTCCACTTGTACTTCTTCTTTCATCAACACTTCCTGCCCAATCTACATCTATGTAGGCTTCCAAAGTTAATTCATTTCATTTTGGATATTATAGTCCAATATCCGTTCTCCCCTTAATATATCTGAAGATCCTCTTTACTGCTAGGACATGGGCTTCCTTTGGAGCTACTTGAAATCTCACAACTTGTCCAACTGCCTGCATCACATCTGGTCTTGTCGATGTTACGTAGAGTAAGCTACCAATCATATATCTGTATAGTTTCTGGTCCACTTCTTTAGATTCATCATCTTTGCTTAATTTGCAACAGGTCACCACAAGAGTACTTACAGGTCTACAATCTTCCATTTCGAGCTTCTTAAAGATTTCCTTGATGTATTTTGTTTGGGAAATGAATATGCCATCCACAGGTTTCTCGAGGTGTCGAGATCTATTAGTTCGAGGTAAGAGCTCATTAGGTGGATAAATCCCAGGTATGCGGTAAGATCGAAAACAACATCAGCAGGTCAGAAGGGGTGTATAGGATTCCAAGAAAAGAGAGCTAAATAACTAGAGAAGGATGACTACAAAGGATAAACAATCTCCAACATGACAATCTAGCTATGCTAAGCAAGTTAGCAGAAGCTAAATTCTGTTGGTAAGTATGAGTGCTCTCTGAATTGGTCATTTTCACTGACCACCAACCAAAGGTGGGTAATATAAAGTGAAGTCTTATACTATGTGGATGGTTTAAAGTTGACCACAAAATCTTGATCTCAACAACTATAAAATCATGTACCCTGAAGGTGGTTTAAGGCTGACCAAAGACTATGGAACTTGCCTTGAAAGCTCAGAGGTTCCTAGAATCTTCTGAAAGGTTAGTAGAATCTAGTGCAATATTCTACTAAATGGATAGTCATCGATATGGATACAACTTTGGCTATATCTTTGAGTTTGGTGGGATCAATGATTTGGATCATATGCAGGATCACTTATTCTTGCTCACTTTTTCTCACTCACTTGTTCTCGCTCGCTTGTTTCTGATTATTTAGAATTCCTCCTCTGTCATGAATAATGTGATGAGAAGAAGATATATCAACTGCAAGATGTGTCAATACTCATGAATGAAATCTCTGGTATGCCTTATAAATATTCTTGTCTATTTATGAACATTTCCAAGAAGAGATACACCTGTAATGAATCTTCTCTCTTGCATGTTTCTTTAGAGTGAAGCATCTATGTGAAGAATGGGTGTGCTTTCCACAATGCTTGTAAGGATGAAGATCAAAACACTAATATTTAATGTGGCCAAATTGATCACAAAGTTGGCATGTCAAAACATGAACTAATGTGGATGAAGATGGACTCTCATTGAGGAATCTAGCACTATGAAATTGGATAGGCTTACAGAAATAAGGAACATGAAATGTCTCTTACTTCTTGTATCAATACCGGTTATGTGCTTGTTGTGACTAATCTCTTCCCATGATCCGATGATGGGCTTGGAAAGAACAAGTGGAACCTCTGTATGCATGTATTCGTCTTCATTTTATTTTTCTTCTAACGTGGGGCCATTTATTTTCTTATGTGATTATGAAGTGGCATGACTATGTATAGGTTGCTCAATAGAATCATAGAGAGGATTATTTTGAACACGAACAAGTTCAAAATGTGGTTCTTCTCATAGAATTTGCAACTTAGGCTGTATGAACTTAAGAGTGTCTTGTGAATCTTTTACATAATCTTGAATGTGAGTGAGGGTGGTCTTGTTGATCATGGCAGTGTTGTCGACAGAGGAAAGTAGTAGAGTGTTTAGTAACTCTACCAAGCCATTGATTCTAGCCATTGGAAAACTTAAGGCTCATTCAACTAAAAAAGGGTTGCTTGCAACTCCACCCTTTTACAACAAAACTCAATAATGTAAAATAAAATTAGAAAATGGAAGGGTGTCGGTCTCAATCGATAATGCACCCAAGTACAATCCAGTTAAGTTCAACTTAATACACATATTGGAACAATTGCAAGTATCAAAAATAAAACTTACAAAGATGCAAGTTACAACTTGATGCATAAAATGAAATTGAATTTGTCTTCGAAAAGGGATTTACCTCTTATTTTTATTATTATGTTCCAATGATGTTAGCATTGTGGTGTCATTGTTCCTTAACAATGTTCATTAGTTGCTCCTCACAATTTTTCATAAAAATAACATCAAATGCATGTGTTTAAAACAATCCAACATTGCAATGTAGAGATGCAATATTTCACTTTGAACAAAGATACTACATGCACAATCAAGACACAAATGTAGACTATCTAAGATGCTTCATACAACTCCTACGAGAAAGATCAAGATATTAACCAACAATACAATACAACAATATGGCAATTTTTATGTTATAAGTGGAGAATGCAATGTTTATATGAATTTATTTTAAACTACTTAATCCGGTTGGTAGAAAATTAATCCCAAAACTTGAAGAAATGACCTCAAAATTTCAATAGTTTCCCATTCTTTTGACAAGAATGCGAGGGAGGAAGAAGAGGTGAACCACGATTTAGGTTACATCGATCTTCCTTTTTTTAACAATCCATTGAAGGATGCACTTTACACATAAAATGGACTATGATCATTGGTCATAAGACAATCATATATAAATTACAAATGGAATCTATACCCAATATGTAGAGATAAGAGAAACCTCCTGCAATAAATAATGAAAATGCAGGATATAACAAAAATAGAAGAACACAGAAGGAATTTATTGATCACATGCCACTTCGAGGGGCAACCTCTTTTGAGCAAGCTCAATACAAATAACTCTTGGATGCCTTCACTGCACTCAAAATGTACTTATATACTAAGTATAATCTAAACAACTATTATTCCCCATGAATGTGGGATAATACAATATACTCACACGACGACTTACAAAGCATATGCATCAAACAACAATATACTAACAAAGTAAATAGAAGGGTTGAAATGGGTTCCTGATATCCCCTCCCTTTTAGAAAAAATTTTCCTCAAAGATTTAGATGTGGAAATTGTTGTTGACTCTAAAGGAGTGGTTCCCATGCAACATCCTTTGGTTTCATTCCATTCCATTGAATTAATACCTCTGTGATGGATTGAGAGTGAAGTTGACGAGTGTGCCTATTGAGGATGGCCTCCAGATCCAAAATGATGGATCCTTCATTATCTAGTTCTGGTAAAACAATTTGTGTTTTATTGTTGGTGCCAATAAATCTCTTCATACAAGAGACATGAAATACTGGGTGCACATGAGAAGAAGGAGGAAGTTCCAATTTATAAGAAATGGACCCAATCTTCTGAAGAACCTTATATGGACCATAAAAATTTGGAGCCAACTTATAACACCATTTGAGTTTCAGGGAGGATTGCTTCTAAGGATATAGACGAAGAAAACCACATCACCAACTTGAAAAGTGTGCTTAGAATGATGCTGATTGACTTGTTGTTTCATTCGATTTCTTGTCATGTTAAGATTGTCCTGCAAAATATGAAGAATATGATCTCGATTTTTGATAACCATGTAAACTACTTGAACTGGTGAACTGTTGGGGGTGTATGGAAGGAGCACTGGCGGTGCTTGACCATAGATTGCTTCATATGGAGTCATTTTAGATGCAGTATGGTAGGAGCTATTGTACCACCATTCAACGATAGGGAGCCACTTTCCCCACTGATGTTGTTGTTCAAAGGTGAAGAAATGAAAATAAGTTTCCAAACATTTGTTGATAATTTCGTTTTGAACATTTGTTTGTAGGTGATACCCTGAACTCATATTCAGTTTGGTGTCAGTGTGGAGAAATAATTCTGTCCAAAAATGACTTGTGAAAGTTGCATCATGATCTGAGACAATGGCATAAATGATTCCATGAAGAGGGAATATATGGTCCATGAAAATTTGTGCGACTGAGGAGGTGGTATATGGATCGTTGAGGGCACAAAAATGATTATATTTGGAGATGCACTCAACCATAACCAAGATCACTATCTTCCGTCTAGATTCAGGGATCCCTTTAATGAAATCCATTGAAATATATGTCCAAACCTGTGTAGGGATGGGAAAGGGTTTAGTCAATCCTGGAAGGAGTGTCATTCCACTGTTGTGGCGTTGGCAGGTATCACATTCAACCATATTTTGTTGAATTTCCTTTTCATTCCCTTCCAAATAAGTTACATTGTGCCCACTCATACATTTTGAGGAACCCAGAGTGCCCTGTCGATGGAGAAGCATGGAGTTCATAGAAGACAACTTGTTGAATATTTATTCTCTGGGGAAGCACCAGATGACCCTTGTATATTAGAAAAGAACCACCCCAAGAGTAATGTGGTACAACATAAGGGTTATTGGATAACCGTTGAATGATTTCAAATAATGAAAAGTCATTGACATAGCCTTGCTAAACAAATTGCAACCAATTTGGAATAGGCATAGAAATAACTAAAAGAGAAACGTGGTCATCAAATGTGCAAGAAAGAGCACCCGCCACAAGATTTTCCTTACCCTTCTTGTAAGTGATCTCATAGTCATAATCCATGAGTTTTCTAACCAATTTCTATTGTTTTGGGGATGAGACCCGTTGTTCCAGGAAATATTTCATACTTTGGTGATAAGGTTTAATGCATAAATGATCCCCTAATAGATATGGCCACCACTTCTGTACTACATGCAAAATAACCATAATTTCCTTCTCATATGAATAGGCGGCTAAATTCTTACTGGAAATTTATTTGCTTGTGAACAAAATGGGATGTTCATATTGAAGGAGAACAACACCAAGTCCATTGTTGCAAGAATCCCTCTCAATAGTGAAGGGCTTGGAAAAATCGAGCATAGCTAGAACAAGTGTGGTACACATAGCTTGTTTCAGTTTTTCAAATGCACACTCAACAACACGTGTCCATGTAAAAGACTCCTTTTTCAATAGATCTATTAATGGAGCTACAATCTTCCTATAATCCTTGACAAACTTGCGGTAGTAGTTAGTTAGTCCCAAAAAACCACAAAGTCTCCTAAGTGTCTAAGGATGTGGCCAATTTTTCATGGCATCTATTTTGGCAGGATCCTCGTGAACCCCTTATGTTGAAACAATATGCCCGAAAATACATTTAGAATATTTGGCATGGAGATGATGATCACACAAAAATTGCAATACAGGATCCATATGTTGAATTCTCAGTCCATGTTTTACTATAGATGAGGATATCATCAAAGAAGACCAACATGAAGTTTCACAAGTAGGACCAAAATATTTTATTCATAAATTCTTGGAATGTGGATGGAGCATTAGTGAGGACAAAGGTCATGACCAAAAAATCATAGTAGCCATCATGTGTGCGGAGACCCATTTTAGGGATATCATCATCATAAACTCAAATTTAGTGATACCTAGAATGAAGATCCAACTTGGAGAAAAATTGGGCACCAAGAATCTCATCAACAATAGGAATTGGAAACTTATCCTTGATTGTGATGTTATTAAGTGCTCAAAAGTCAATACATACATGCCATGACCCATCTTTTTTTTTGGACAAGAAGAACTAGTGAAGAAAAGAAACCGCTACTAGGGTGAATAATACCTTGCTTCAGTAAGTCCCAAACGACCATCTCAATCTATGTATTTTGGAGAAATGGGTAGCGATAGGGGTTGATGTTGGGAAGAATGCTTCTAGGAAAGAGAATGGCCCTCTAGTCTTGAAGGTGGAAATCCCAATGTTTCAGCAAAGACACATGCATATGGATCCAAAATTTGTTGTAGATCTAAGGGAGTAGTGGAGACTGGTGATGGTTGCATCTAAATGGAATGGAGTTGGTAGATGATTCCAAGTGAATTATTCTTAAGGATATTTTCCATGCAATGTGAACTGATGATGGTTGTAATCCCTTCAATGTATGTTTTTACCCACTAGCTGAAAACTGCATCCAAATTTCAGCAAAATCCCATAAGATGGGTCCAAGTGTGCGTAATCATTGAGTGCCCAAAAACACATCACATTCGCCTAAGGGCAAGGCAAACATGTCAAAGCATAGGTTATAATATCCAATAGAGATACACACATTGCAACACTTCCCCTTGCAATATAAGCTTCCCCCATTGGAAATCATGACCTCAAAGTTGGAGTATTAAGGATGGAGAAAACAAACAACCTGTTTGGTGATCTAAGGGTGAATGCAGTTATGAGTGCTACCAAAATCAATGAGTATTGTAAGAGGGAGCTTCTTGAAGAAACCCTTGACCCGCATAGTTTGTGGGATGGTGACTCTGGCTAATGCATGGAGAGATATATCTGGGTGGTCATCCTGAGAAGGAGGGTCAAGATGTGGTTGTTGAATGTCGACATGATCATCTACTAGATCTTGAGCATCTTCACAAATTTCAGGTGTAGGCAAAGAATCCACATCCAAGAGATAGATATTTTCCTCAACACATCTATGTCCTCGGGTGAATTTCTCATCACAATTATAACAAAGCCCTTTTTCTCTACGTGCCCACATCTTAGCTTCAGAAAAATGCTTGATAAGACTGGTTATAGGATTTTGTGTGATTGGCGGTCTTTGGGAAACCATATTTTTTAATGGAACAAAAGTGGTTTTGGAGTTCTGTTGAGCTATGATCTTGTCCTATGCAAAATTAACCAACCCTAGGCCTTCCATCGTTGTACCGGGACAAAACATTTTAACCTCATATCAGAATACATCCTTTAGACCACTGATAAAACAAATCCTGTAGAATGCATTAGACAATCCTTATGTGTGGTTGTCCAGTTTCTCAAATTATGTTTGATACTCTCTCACAGTGCCAATTTGGTGAAGTTTAGTGAGTGCTCCTGTGAATTCATCAAAAGCAATAGGGCCAAATCATTGCAAAAGGAGTTGGAAAAAATCTGTCCATTTTGGCTGTTCATGATCCTTGATGTACCAATGTAACCATTGAAGGGATTCATGTTCCCAATGAAAGGATGTAAGTGGTACTTTGTTGACATCAAAAGAGTTATGCAGACTAAAATATTGTTCTTCCTTGTATATCCATCTAGTCGGATTATCACCATTGAAGCGAGGAAAATCAAGCTTCGACCCACCAAAATTGCTAGAAGAAGAGAACTCAGTGTTTGTAGAAGACTCTAGCTATCGACTATTGTTCATGGCTGAATGCTGAAGATGGAGGCCGAGAATTTTTTCATCAAGATATTGGAGTTTGGTCTTAAGGGAAGAAATTTTGTCTTTTATTTGTGTGTTTTCTCCAACGCAGCTGAAAACCATAACCAGGAGTTTTTTTTTGGAATGGGTAGAAAAAAAAACAGATTTTTTTTAGAAAAAGAAAAATTGGAGTTGGGAAAAACTTTGATGGGTAATTGGTGTTTTAATGGGTTTTGGACACTTTTTAAGAATAGTGAAGCAAAAAATGGGGATTTCATAAGTGGGGTGAAAGAATGGAAAATTTTGTCAAAAAAGGACAAGGAAGCATAAATAGGAAATCGACAATGTGGAAAATTTTGAAGGTCATTAGGTGAGAATTGAAAAATTTATGAAAAACCCTAAACATAGACAAATGTGAGATTTCTGGCTTCAGAAAGTGGAATTTGGGATAAGGTCCTCAAGGAAGGAAATATGTACGATGGAATTGCAGGGGTTTGAGTGAATTTTCAAGGGAAACTGAGCTAAAGAAAGTAAGATATGGAGAAATAATAGAAATTTGATCTAAGCCGACTCTGGATAGATGCAATCTTCTATTTATCAACTGGAAATCATCAGAGGAAATTTCGGGTCTAAAATGGGCCTTATAAGAAATCGAGCCAACAATAAATTATTCTGAGTTGGAATTCAAGAACCAATATAATTTCAATAAAATGATTCAACCATAATGGTTGACTTGACATATTTGTCATAAAAAACTACTTTTTTGTTCGTATTTTCAACATATCTCCCTGCGGTTTTACTCAAATTTTGAATGGAAGGGCTTGTTGGATGCAGAATTTAATTCTGCATCCAACTAGTACCCACACTACATACTTTTGAAGGACCCCTCTACCCCAAAAGCAAGAAATACTTGAAAAATGTCATCATCACATTTTTCAGGTATTTCTTATTTTTTGGGTAGCGGGGTTCATCAAAAGTATGCATTGTGGTTACTTATTGGATGCGATATTAAATTCTGCATCCAACGAGCAAAAAAAAGTAGTTTATATTTGAGAAAAAACACAGGGAGATATGTTGAAAATACGAACAAAAAAAGTAGTTTTTATCATTTCTTCCTCCAAAATTAATAAATATTATTTAATTATTTTAACCATTATTTTATTATTTTCCTTAGGAGGCCCATTTTAGACCTCAAATTTCCTCTAATGAGATATGGACCCAAGGTATGTTCGGATTCCTAAAATTCCAGGGGATTCACTTGACCCACCAATGTTGTCTAACAACTTGCATATTAGGGTAGTACCCCTCACTCCACAGATAAGGTAAAAATGATAACCGCTTTTCCACAAACGATAGCTCTTGGTTTACCTCCTGGGTGGGAACTAGTCAATCAACTAGGGGTTGTTGTTATTTTTGCTGACAGGTCCTCTCAATGGACAAACACTTTGGGGTTCCTATGGTACTCCTCACAATGAACTTTAGGGCTATGCCTAGGTGCTTCACAAAGTTAAGCAGATAGGGGTTATTCCCTGATCTGAACTTGCAATTAAAATGAACAATACTGATTCCAAGGAGAAGAACTAGTGCAAAAATCATAGCGTTGAGAAGCCAGTGGGGAAAAAAAATATTGGCAGAAATTCCACCCAACGAGCCCAAGAAAGTGTTATGATAGCAGATGAGATAAACCTCCTACAATAAAACATGAAAATGCACAATATAACAGAAATAATAGAACATAAGGAGTTTATTGGTCGCGAGCAAGTTCGAGGGGGAAACCTCCTTTGAGTAAGCTCAATATAAATAAATCTTGGATGCCTTCATTGGACTCAATACATACTTATATACTAAGTCTATTATAAACATATATTACTCCCCATGAATGTAGGATGATACAATATACTCATGAGACTACTTATAAAGCATATGCATCCAATAACCATATTCTAACAAAGTAAAGAGAAGGGTTGACTCAGGTTCCTAACAAGAGAAGAGGTTGTTTTCCAGCATAGCCGCCAACACAAATTCCCAAGAATAGATCTTCCTTGCACTTGACAGATCTGGTCTCAAACCTAAAAAAATATGCCGTTGTCTAGGAGAACGTTCTATAGGAGAACGCGGTCCCACCAAGAAGCAGTGAGTAATAATGCTCACAATATGTAGCAATGTCATTCTAAAATTCCAATTCCACTTCACAATATTCAAGGTGACAATAAAGATGTCAAGCAATATTAAATTCAATGTGCAACAATTGATGTAGATCAACCATGACACTTGCAATTTTTCACACAATCAGATCCCAAACAGGTTTACACTGTGACCAAGAGAGAGAATGTAAATGTAGTTAGGCCCAACTCCAATATGCATTCAATGTATTCAATGATTCATGCACATTAGTCTCAATGAAAATGCAAGTATGGTGGAAAAATACTGCATATAGAGAGGAGATCCACGACTTGGAGAGGCCCATGATGGTGCTAAAATACAACCCACAGGTTGTGCAACAACATGGTAGCAATAATCAATGAACCACTTTGTGACTCTCGTCGATTTTGAGAACCACTTCTCCCTTTAACAACTTCGCAGCGCTTCAAAAAGGCACTTCATCTCGATTACGCCAATGAATGCAAGGAGGATGAGAACAAGGGAGAAATGGATAAGAAAGTGTGAACTGCATGGAAGAATCAGTGTGTAAGAGAGGAATTATAAGAATGAATATTTCTCATCCAAACTTCTCAGCTTTATAAGTTGTTGCTGTTCAAAATAGAGCAGACATAGTGGTGTATGACTTTCATGTAGACAAAGAGAGATGCAACTTTAGCTCCAACTCTCACACAAATAGAGAAGATGAAATAAGGAAGCTCTAAGTCTCATGTTCTTCAGTGTTGAGTATATTGTATAACATGATAGATTCAATATTCAATTGTGTTCCATGTTGGAAGCTCCATATGCAACAAGGCTCTTTCAACAATGCATTCAACAAAAATCAACACAACATCCAACCACTAGCGTTTCAATAAAATGACTTCAACATTTCAATGACATCCAACCATTAGGAGTTTGGAGTTTGCATAGGTTAGCAACTTTAACACCAACTTAAAATCCATGAGGGCATCAGCATCATCAAAGGTCCTCCTCTTACTTATAAAGCATAGGAACCCAAACTTGAAGGCCTAAAAAATGGACCGCATAGAGGTTTATGCCTCAAAATACCATTGTTCATATATGCATCGGCAACTCACACACCATGTATATCCACGATTTTTCTCAATGATAGAATTTTTTTTTCAACATCTCTAGCAAGTGAGATCATGGAGATAACTGCAAAACACCAATAATGAGGGCACTTCAAAGGACACTAAGGATGGATCCCCATTGGATGAGATTCAATAAATAAACTGTGTAAGTGCTTAATGATCTCTCTGAGTGAAACCATAAACACGCGTCATCTCCATCATGCGAGGCTTATTACAGTACGAGAATCTTTTGAATATTTGCTTGTGCTCAAGGTTTGAGAATGCATATGTGAAAGGAATGTGGATGTATGAGAATTAGGAACAATTTAGAAACCAATTTTCATAGATACTAAACATAAAAGAGAGATATGGGAGATCTAATTGAGGTTTAAAAAAAGATAACTAGCAGATCTTGACCACATTGACGAGAGGGAATTATAGCACAAAATGATGGAGGAAAATTTGATTCACTACGTGAAGAATTGAAAAGGGATTTGAGGAGTGAGAAAATGAATATGGGCATGCCACATAAGAGATAATACAAGCTCAACAATGTCAAACAAATAAACAATGGGAAAATAAGTTGAGAGATACCAAGTCATTAGAGGATATGAGGCCCACATAGAGGAATGAAATGAATATGGTGGGATGAGGAGGACTGAGTATAGAACAAGGAGGATATAACCTCATAAAAACGTGCAGACAAGGCTGAACCGAACTTAGAATGCAGGTTTGCTAGGGCAGAATCTGATGCTCTGATACCACTGTTAGAAGTCCCTCAGGGAAGCTAAACATTTGGATAACACAAAGACATGAACAAAACCAAACATAAGCAAATAGATGAATATGTGAATTGCATTTATCATCAACAAATGTACATGTAAACACATGAGATATTGACCATGGTTTCATATTCCAAATGGTCTTTTGGAATCCCAAGATGACTATTCACATTTTCATGTGACTCTTAGGATCTTTAATACTTACCCATTAGTGTTTCCAACACTAATTTTGTTAGATTTTTATCATTTAAGCAATATGATCTTAGGATCTTATCTAAGAGAATAACATGCACATCAATAAACACAAGAGACAAGAGACACAAAGAATTTTCCTTGGGGAAACCATCAAGGAGAAAACCCCACAACTTTCTCAGAGATACAATGAGCACCAATGGCACTAGTAAAACCCGAAAACATAAAGATGATCTCCAACAGCTTGTCCTCTCTCTCTCACTTGAGAGAGCTTCTCCTCTCTCACTCATGCCCCCCAATGAGTGAGTGTGTGTGTGATAAATAGAGAGGCTCACTCTTTATTTATATTCTTTCGTTCACTTAATGTCCACTTCAAAATGGCGACCCCACTTAACAATTACTTACTAGGGCCAACATCTCTAGGAGAGTCTAATAACCCTAGTGCCCCACAACTGTGGGGACTTTTCCCTCTGATCAACAAGGAGGTTTAACCTTGACACAATTGTGGGGACTATTGCCTCGACTTATAATGGAGGGTTAACCTCAATGACTTTACATGACTTGTTTACATTATTGAATCTCCTGATAGAAACATTGGGGCATGACATGTCTCAATTACATTATAGATACTTCCCGGAATAAACATTGGGGTACAATGTATAAGATATACAAGTGATTACATTTCGAAGTTACACATACATCAACACTCCCTCTTAACTAGGAAGGTATTCTCTTGACACAATTTATCATCACAAATCTTCTTCTCTGTATCGTCTAGATCATCATGAAGTAATATTCATATTGAATTCATCTTCATCAATCCTAGATCATCACTGGATCATCGAAACTGTATCATCACTGGATCATCACTAGATCATCATCAAAGCTGGATCATCACTGGATGATCATCAAAGCTGGATCATCACTAGATCATCATCAAAGTTGAATCATCACTGGATGATCATCAAACCTGGATCATCACTGGATCATCACTGGATCATCATTAACATCACTGCTTCTTCCATCTCAATCAATTGGTGCTATCTGTCAATTCTTCTCATCATAGGAAGTTCTACAGATCCATCCCTTTTTCATGCTAGTTGTAGGCCTATCCTCCATGTAGGTCTTCTTCAGTGCTTATATCTAACGCTTAGTCAGAACGACCCACCCAACACTTACATCTGACCATGGGAGGAACACATCCAACAACCATGTCAGAAAGGCATGCCCAACACTCACATCTGACCATGGGAGGAACACATCCAACAACCATGTCAGAAAGGCATGCCCAACACTCACATCTGACCATGGGAGGAACACATCCAACAACCATGTCAGAAAGGCATGCCCAACACTCACATCTGACCATGGGAGGAACACATCCAACAACCATGTCAGAAAGGCCCAGCACTCACATCTGACCATGGGAGGAACACATCCAAGAACCATTTCAAGAAGGTCCAACACTTACATTCACCATCATGATAGGACACACCTACTATCATCTGTGAAAAGGCCCAACACTTACATTCACCAGCATGATAGGACACACCTACTATCATCTGTGAAAAGGCCCAAAACTTACAACTAGTGGCATGGCAGGACAGAACTACTACCATCCATGGAAGGGCTCTGCACTTACATCTGACCATGCGAGGAACCAATCCAACATACATGTCAGAAGGGCTCTCAGCTCTAGGCTGAGTATTCCTGGTAAATGACCAGGTGCCTCCATTCTCCTAGAGAATGGCCTCTCAGCACTAAGCTGAGTATTGCTGGTAAGTTACCAGGTGCCTCCATTCTCATAGAGAATGGCCTCTCAGCACTCAGTTGAGTATTCCTGGTAACTGACCAGGTGCCTCCATTCTCCCAAAGAATGGCCTCTCAGCACTAAGATGAGTATTCCTGGTAACTTACCAGGTGCGTCCATTCTCCCAGAGAATGGCCTTCAACACTTATATCTGATCATGTGGGAACGCATCCCTCAAGCACATCAGAATGGATCTGCATTGATCATGTGGTAACACAACCCACAATCACATCAGAGCATCTCTGCACTTATATCTGACCATGTGAAGTTCAGGATTCCACCATGTCAGAAGGCCCATAGCACTTACATCTGACCATGGAAGGAACCAATCCTCTCACCATGTCAGAAGGGTTCACTGACTCATCACTTCCCCTTGGAAGGAACCTCGATCTGGAAAACACCAAGCTTCTCCTTGTTGTTCAAAGGTGAAGAAATGAAAATAAGTTTCCAAACATTTGTTGATAATTTCGTTTTGAACATTTGTTTGTAGGTGACACCCTGAACTCATATTCAGTTTGGTGTCAGTGTGGAGAAATAATTCTGTCCAAAAATGACTTGTGAAAGTTGCATCATGATCTGAGACAATGGCATAAATGATTCCATGAAGAGGGAATATATGGTCCATGAAAATTTGTGCGACTGAGGAGGTGGTATATGGATTGTTGAGGGCACAAAAATGATTATATTTGGAGATGCACTCAACACTAACCAAGATCACTATCTTCTGTCCAGATTCAGGGATCCCTTTAATGAAATCCATTGAAATATATGTCCAAACCTGTGTAGGGATGGGAAAGGGTTTAGTCAATCCTGGAAGGAGTGTCATTCCACCGTTGTGGCGTTGGCAGGTATCACATTCAACCATAATTTGTTGAATTTCCTTTTCATTCCCTTCCAAATAAGTTACATTGTGCCCACTCATACATTTTGAGGAACCCCGAGTGCCCTATAGATGGAGAAGCATGGAGTTCATAGAAGACAACTTGTTGAATATTTATTCTCTGGGGAAGCACCAGATGACCCTTGTATATTAGAAAAGAACCACCCCAAGAGTAATGTGGTACAATATAAGGGTTATTGGATAACCGTTGAATGATTTCAAATAATGAAAAGTCATTGACATAGCCTTGCTAAACAAATTGCAACCAATTTGGAATAGGCATAGAAATAGCTAAAAGAGAAACGTGGTCATCAAATGTGCAAGAAAGAGCACCCACCACAAGATTTTCCTTACCCTTCTTATAAGTGATCTCATAGTCATAATCCATGAGTTTTCTAACCAATTTCTATTGTTTTGGGGATGAGACCCGTTGTTCCAGGAAATATTTCATACTTTGGTGATAAGGTTTAATGCATAAATGATCCCCTAATAGATATGGCCACCACTTCTGTACTGCATGCAAAATAACCATAATTTCCTTCTCATATGAATAGGCGGCTAAATTCTTACTGGAAATTTATTTTCTTGTGAACAAAATGGGATGTTCATATTGAAGGAAAACAACACCAAGTCCATTGTTGCAAGAATCCCTCTCAATAGTGAAGGGCTTGGAAAAATCGAGCATAGCTAGAACAAGTGTGGTACACATAACTTGTTTCAGTTTTTCAAATGCACACTCAACAACACGTGTCCATGTAAAAGAATCCTTTTTCAATAGATCTATTAATGGAGCTACAATATTCCTATAATCCTTGACAAACTTGCGGTAGTAGTTAGTTAGTCCCAAAAAACCACAGTCTCTTAAGTGTCTAAGGATGTGGCCAATTTTTCATGGCATCTATTTTGGCAGGATCCTCGTGAACCCCTTGTGTTGAAACAATATGCCCGAAAATACATTCAGAATATTTGGCATGGAGATGATGATCACACAAAAATTGCAATACAAGATCCATATGTTGAATTCTCAGCCCATGTTTTACTATAGATGAGGATATCATCAAAGAAGACCAACATGAAGTTTCGCAAGTAGGACCAAAATATTTTATTCATCAATTCTTGGAATGTGGATGGAGCATTAGTGAGGACAAAGGTCATGACCAAAAAATCATAGTAGCCATCATGTGTGCGGAGACCCATTTTAGGGATATCATCATCATAAACTCAAATTTAGTGATACCTAGAATGAAGATCCAACTTGGAGAAAAATTGGGCACCAAGAATCTCATCAACAATAGGAATTGGAAACTTATCCTTGATTGTGATGTTATTAAGTGCTCAAAAGTCAATACATACATGCCATGACCCATCTTTTTTTTCGGACAAGAAGAACTAGTGAAGAAAAGAAACCGCTACTAGGGTGAATAATACCTTGCTTCAGTAAGTCCCAAACGACCATCTCAATCTATGTATTTTGGTGAAATGGGTAGCGAAAGGGGTTGATGTTGGGAAGAATGCTTCTAGGAAGGAGAGAAATACAATGGCCCTCTAGTCGTGAAAGTGGAAATCCCAGTGTTTCAGCAAAGACACATGCATATGGATCCAAAATTTGTTGTAGATCTAAGGGAGTAGTGGAGATTGGTGATGGTTGCATCTAAATGGAATGGAGTTGGTCGATGATTCCAAGTGAATTATTCTTAAGGATATTTTCCATGCAATGTGAACTGATGATGGTTGTAATCCCTTCAATGTATGTTTTTACCCACTAGCTGAAAACTGCATCCAAATTTCAGCAAAATCCCATAAGATGGGTCCAAGTGTGCGTAATCATTGAGTGCCCAAAAACACATCACATTCGCCTAAGGGAAAGGCAAACATGTCAGAGCATAGGTTATAATATCCAATAGAGATACACACATTGCAACACTTCCCCTTGCAAGATAAGCTTCCCCCATTGGAAATCATGACCTCAAAGTTGGAGTATTAAAGATGGAGAAAACAAACAACCTGTTTGGTGATCTAAGGACGAATGCAGTTATGAGTGCTACCAAAATCAATGAGTATTGTAAGAGGGAGCTTCTTGAAGAAACCCTTGACCCGCATAGTTTGTGGGATGGTGACTCTGGCTAATGCATGGAGAGATATATCTGGGTGGTCATCCTGAGAAGGAGGGTCAAGATGTGGTTGTTGAATGTCGACATGATCATCTACTAGATCTTGAGCATCTTCACAAATTTCAGGTGTAGGCAAAGAATCCACATCCAAGAGATAGATATTTTCCTCAACACATCTATGTCCTCGGGTGAATTTCTCATCACAATTATAACAAAGCCCTTTTTCTCTACATGCCCACATCTTAGCTTCAGAAAAATGCTTGATAAGACTGGTTATAGGATTTTGTGTGATTGGCGGTCTTTGGGAAACCATATTTTTTAATGGAAAAAAATGGTTTTGGAGTTCTGTTGAGCTATGATCTTGTCCTATGCAAAATTAACCAACCCTAGGCCTTCCATCGTTGTACCGGGACAAAACATTTTAACCTCATATCAGAATACATCCTTCAGACCACTGATAAAACAAATCCTGTAGAATGCATTAGACAATCCTTATGTGTGGTTGTCTAGTTTCTCAAATTATGTTTGATACTCTCTCACAGTGCCAATTTGGTGAAGTTTAGTGAGTGCTCCTGTGAATTCATCAAAAGCAATAGGGCCAAATCATTGCAAAAGGAGTTGGAAAAATATGTCCATTTTGGCTGTTCATGATCCTTGATGTACCAATGTAACCATTGAAGGGATTCATGTTCCAAATGAAAGGATGTAAGTGGTACTTTATTGACATCAAAAGAGTTATGCAGACTAAAATATTGTTCTTCCTTGTATATCCATCCAGTCGGATCATCACCATTGAAGCGAGGAAAATCAAGCTTCGACCCACCAAAATTGCTAGAAGAAGAGAACCTAGTGCCTACAGAAGATTGTGGTTGTCGTCTATTGTTCATAACTGAATA